>CM040246.1:82548865-83109887 GCA_022545495.1 Chrysanthemum lavandulifolium
AAAGGAACCTTCAAAACTAAAAAGAAAAACACACAGATCTTTAAGAAAAACTTAGATCTACAACATAAATACATTGATCTATTAAAATAAACCTTCAAAACTATATATATAAAGAAAAAAAAAGACAAACCTCATAAGATACGGCGGTTGTTGGTCTCGGACGTTGTGGTAGTTGTGGTGGCGGTGTGATGAAGGATATGAAAGAGATTAGAATGTTTTTGTGTAGTGTGTTTATGTTAGGGTGGAGTGTTTTTGTATTTATGTGTGTTTGTACAATGAAGAAAAATAAAATGAAAATAAATAGTAGGAAGTGTAGGTATTTGTTTGTATGTAGGTATGTAACTTTTTAGGTTTTGAATTCTTTTAGGTTTGTATGTTAGTTTGGTGTTTGTAAATTTAGGTTCGGATAATGGGTTGGGTGGCTGAATCTTAAAATATAGGGTGGGTTTTAGGTTGGGGATATTGGTGTATTATAAAGGAGTAAGATATATAACAGGAGGCAAATGCCACCTCAATGACACCTCAATGACACCTCAATGCCACCTCAATGACACCTCATCAAATTTCATGCCACATAAGCATTTGTTCTCCAACTAAGCAATTTTTAAATCCACCTAAGCAATAATTGTAAATTTCGTTTTTTTAATAATTATTTTTGTTAGTTATTACAATTTTTGGAATTTTTTTTATTTATTAAATTGTAAATTTCGTTTTTTTAATAATTATTTTTGTTAATTATTACAATTTTCGGAATTTTTTTTATTTATTAAAATTTTGTTTTTTTATTTTTCAGAAAATCATGCATGCAGTTGGATTCGAACACAGGTCGATTAGTTACACAAACAAACATGATTACCACTAGACCAACACATTTTTTTTATTATAGCTTGAAAACCAAATTTATAAATCTCTACAAAAATTATATTAAGTAATTATCTTCTTTAAAACTTATTATACATATCTTTTCCTTAAATTATGTATTAATACAAGGAATCCCTACAAATTATAACCCTAATATCACGATAAAAAATCTAAAATTATTCATAATATACTTTTTCTTGAAACCCTAATTTCATCTTTTTAATCGACCATCTCCATCATGATATGTATGCATGTAGCTTAGTCCACTAATGTTTGTATATTTTTTGTTGCGAGGTTTGATCCTTTAACCTATATTCATTCCTATTCTCACACAAGGTATGCTTTCCTTTAGATTTAATGTTAAAGTTATTGTATTCGATATATATGTTTCTTAAAACCCATGCGGTTTCAAACCTCGATCATAAATTGTTGAGGTTCGTCAAGGTAAACAAATTATTTACCATGTTTTTGTTTCAGTGTAAATGTATCATTGTACAAATGGTGAGTAATTTATTAATAGCGTTAGTAGATTATTTCTGATTTACGAGCATGTCTTTAATATATACATGATCATTATAAATCTTTTACTTGCATGTAGTATGTTACTTTTAGTTTGACATGTTATATCAGCCATGCTCTCAACATCTAGGCGTATTTTGAGACTCCCTGTTATGAAATTACCAATGATGCAATCCAGGTTCATCGACACTTATTTAATTTGATGGTTGATCAAATCATTCAATGCGGACGCATAATGGATGATGAAAGTAGAGATAAAAAGTAAAACACAAGATTTCGGTTTCAAGAGATTATAAAGGTATGCATTTTGATTTCATATTCTTGATTGAGAATCAATATGTATCACGCATACCGCAATATGAATTTCTCACTCTACCAAGTCGATTACAAATCTGTAATAGAATGTTTAAAATGCCTTCTCCACCTTCTATAATTGGCTATCTAACACCACTACAATCGGGGGTTTCATTATGAAAGAATAATTCACATTGGAAGCCTCTAAGTAGAACCGTGATGATAGAGGTTAGTCGTGAGAGGAGAACCAAGTGGCGTTAGGTATTTTCACTTGTGTGTGTGAGAGTACGAGATGTAGAGTGAGTGAGAGCATTGATGTGTAGGAAATAAAGTGGGTATGTGGATGATCTCAATTAGCAACAAACCGGTCTTTATCAGTTTGAATATTTTGGTCAAAATTATAGGAATGTTTCTCTGTTTCCTATAAGTGGCCTCTATTCTGAGTTCTCTACACGATTTTTGTAGTGTGTGATTCGTTAAACATGAATCGATTATCGGCCTAAATTAGTTCATGACCAACTGAGAAATAAAAGATTGACAGCGATGGTTGCCTTTGCACTTACCTCTTGACTTAATTCGACGGAGAATGCTCAATCTTGCAAGTTTTTAACCTCGGTACTTTTTTATGGACATTATAGCATGGCCTACTTATGAAATCTACCTTTTGGCTAACGTCATGTGTCATATGTGGATTAGGTTTATACATCTTTGGCACAAATACATTACGTTTGTGATGTGCGAATATAAAAAATAAATAGATGGGGTATTCGACCAACAAACATATAAATTGATCAATTTTGGGTTATGTTTATATTTACGCAGTCAATTGTGGGTTTCATATATTTTATCGTGATTAACGTTATTCATTTGATTGTCAACCAACCACCATCTACTTGGTTGATCAAAGGCCCGTGTTGATGTTAATCTTGGTAAGTTAACTTATCACAAACTTATGCATGTATCAGTTCATGTATATTTATTATTTTACCATATACTAAATATTGCGACTTACCAAGAAGAAGAGTGTGAGGAGGTCGACAGAAGTGTTCCAACGACCTTGACTCGAGGTTACAATAGTGATGTTATTGTTTGCTTAATATTGTTCGAGTTATATCTCTTTAATTTACAAAAGCGAGGCCGTTGTGTCTGTACATTTCTCAAATAATGGGTTCAATCCTCTTTCACTAATCTATGATGTGCATATATAACAAATGATGGCATACTTGTTGACACAAGTCTTATGTTTTCTTTCACATTATACATTAATTCCTTGTCAATATTTTCAATTCTTTGATTAGTCTCCTTTTCTCCACCATTCATTTGCTTTCTCCGAGATAAATGGTTCGATTATTATATGAATAGTATAGTCATGGTATTAGATGTGATTTTCAATTGCTTTACTTATTGTGTTATGAACTATTGTCTCCTCAACCCCATTAAAAAGTAACTTTTGATGATTCTTCATGTGATTTGATAATAAATTGTTTGATTATCGACCATATAATTTCACGAACAATGATCAATAGGATTCTTTGACCAGAATGGACGCTAATCACTATTCATAACCCTTAACGATCGACACGTGAGAAATTGATCATTTAAACTCAAATTTCTTATATTGAAAATGGGAAGGATATTTTTATATTTAGGAAAGTGAAATTTTAACGAACATCCAAAAAATAAAATTATTATTTTGTTGGCGATAAATTATGTCAGTAGCTCCATCATACCACCACTTTACCATGGTTACGGTGTTTCCGTTGATCACAGGGTTATCTAAAAGCCAGAATCGAGGAGCATGCTTGAGACTTACCTCATGAATGGCATCAAAGAAGACATCAAAACCATCATCATTCTTGATCTTAGGGCGCTTCATGCTCGGATGCTATCTATAGTCTATCAACTGCATTAAATCACTACTAGTACCTTCTTTATCCAATGTTGAAAGCGGATATGATCACACGCCCCAAAATTTATTTATGGCTTTTAAGTTTGGCAAACTATTATCAACTTCAAAATTGATACGAGTATAGATTGGTTCAACATAAGGGGATATCTATACGTCCATAGATCTATACGTCTAATCAAGTTCTTCATGTTAATGTATTGTTCCAAGTACAAGCAGGGCGAAATTTGGGAACATACTTGTGGAAAATTAGATGTTACCCTACTTTTAAGAGTCACGTCAATTACATAATGGTAGAAATTCAGTCTCAATATTGCCACCAAATATGAATAGTTGATGCCATATATCAGTTGGATCATTTTGTTTTGAAAGTGGCTATTCCAAAACCCAAGGGTTGGAGTTAGAGATGGCAAAATGAGTGGGTCGATTCATTGGGTAACAGGTCACAATGGGCTAGATCAGGTTTAATGACTAACGGATACTTCTTTTATCCCTTCTTTGCAGTTTTATACAAAAATAATGTGTTTTACGAAAGCAATAGGCTTTATGTGTTCTAATACACTTTAGAAGAATTTCGACTCATTTGCCCCATCTACTGACTCAAAGTAACAACAAATTAACCTGTTTATAGCTAAATTAAAAGGTATCACCACCTCTAAATATATGCAAAATGCAACAACGTTGTCTGTTTCCTTTATCGCCTTAAGATATAAAATTTACATCTTCGTGAAAAGCGCAAAGAGCACTTTGATGAGGAAGGAAGAGGATTTTACCATTGATGGAAGAAGCGAGTTGACTCAAGGTCAACAAGAGAGACTCTTGGAGCAATCTCTAGATGTGATGATGAGCGTATGGGCGCAACATCCTCACTTCACCTTCTGCTGGTGTATGAAAGGGTTCAAACTAGCAGCGAGATCACGCGTTGATGAGTGGTCTAATGGATGCAAAAGGATGGTAGCTCTCAATTGCAAGCATGTAGAAGATTTTCTAAAGTACCATGGAGTCAAATTACCAGACACAAAAGGTGCTCTCTTTAATGAACACATGACTCTAGGGGAATGTGCAGTGGCGTGTAAGAACAATTGCTCATGTATAGCTTATGCAAATCCATACATCTCACCAGCCAGGAATGGATGCTTGCGATGGTTTGGTGATTTGATTGATATCAGAGTTTATCCACAAAATGGTCAAGATCTTTACATTAGACTGGCTGCCTCTGAAGTATTACGTAAGTCCATGTCTTCATAATCAGGGCTAAATCTTTACTTGATCCATTTTGACAATATCTAGCTTTTCTCGGGCTCCAATCACGAGCGAAAAAGCGATTGCAATTGAAATTTACTTGTCAATATCAGTAATGATTATATTGAGCATGATATTGGCACTTTATCTATGGATTAAGTGGAAGAGATCAAATGTAAATTCGACGGTAAGTGATAGCATGGTTAATTTTATATACATTGATTAAAAAAGTTGGCTTCATCTATACTTTATATTTTCAGGTAGTGAAGCAAAGCTTCTAGATACTGTTCATGAACGCAGCATTGAAATGGGAGAGATACACCTGCCGTTGTTTGGCTTATCAACAATTGCTAAGGCGATAAACAACTATTCGGATGATAACAAGCTTGAAGAAGGCGGTTTTGGTCCAGTTTACAAGGTAAGTAGTTGCTTAGGGAGAGAAAACGAAGAAAGCAGAAGATGAGAAAACTTGGTTTCATGTTCAAGAATGAAATCGCTCAAGAGAATAATGAGCGGAAGTTGAAAGTTTAATCCTTTTAGTCGAGTTCGGGTTGAGCTCGGGACCTTATAATCAACAACAAAATTTGAGCGCATATACAATTAAATACAAGAGTAAATTAGTTCCAATGCAGTGTAAATTTATCATTTTTATTCTATTCACAAATTTTGAATTAAGTATATTTTCATAACATTCACATATTGCATTTCAACTCTAATAAGTGTTTGCATGCGTGTGGATATACAACATGCCTCAAATCAAGGGTGTTGGGTGACTTAAATCTCGAAATAACACTAGAAAAATAGTTGATTTAAAGCACTCTAGAATAGCTGATCTAGATTCTTACAGGTTCCGACTTTCGATGGTTTGCTGTAATAAAAATCATGCCAAACCCCCTAAATATTCGTAGTCAATACCCGAAATGATCTTGCATGTGACAATACTTTAATGGTGGTATGACATTGGGTACTTTTGAAAGATGAAACACTACTACTGTATAAATTAATCTTGCACATTTGTAGTTGACACTAGATGGTAACAATATAAAAAAATTAACATTGGGATCAAATCAACTAGCACACTGATCAATGCACTATCACATTACTAATTCTTACTAATCTAATATTTAGAAATAGCCAACCAAGTGACCAACCATGAGAACATATTGACAAATGGAGTAAATAGAGGCCGCAAAGGTACCACAACAGATTATTAATTCTGCCATGTTATTTTTTGTTTGCGTATTTTTTGTCATATTTGTTGTTTTGATAAAATAATACTATTAGAACATTATGTTCTAATAGTATTATGATGCTTGCATATTTTTTGTTTTGATTTTTGTCATATTTGTTTTGGCTTGATAAAATAATGCTATTAGAACATAATGATTAGTCTTTAGTTTCGTTGTACCATGCACGACATATTATGTTTGAATGGCTAAGAATATCTATGCATTATTAGAAGTCTCAACAACAATACCTTAACCATATTATGTAGTTAGGTTGAATAATATGAGTTTCTAATCTCGGTTGTATGATCTTTATATGTTCGTTTGATGATGGCTAAACATTCGATCATGATTCTCTTCCTTTTATGTTCTTAGATATGTTACTTTCTCAAAAGAGGAGGAAGCGCATGGTTATGACTTGGATGGTAGACTATTAAGGTAAGCACATTGCTTTTTAGTGGGTGTTTGGATTATCTTATTTGAAAGACCTTATGAGCTTATTGTGTTTTGAAATACATAAGCTAAAAAAAAAAGTTTTTTTTGGGCTCAAATAAGCCAATACGTTGGTTTTTCTAGCTTATTTGTATTATTTATAATTTTACCATCATATTCTCTTTTGTTGTAAGTCTGTAACTTTTGTTTGCTAACATTTTTTCCTTAGTATTGTCCTTTTAGACATTTTACTACCGTTTATTTTGAAACAACAAAAGCTATTCCAAACACTATTTGAATAGGTGTGTTTGATAATACATAAAATGATCATCCATTTTTATTTAGCTATGATGATTAATAAAGTTAAGGCCAAACATTGTCCCAGTTGGTTTGTGTACAAAAGCGGTATACTTATATTATTTAATTGTTTCATTATCTTTTATATGTATTACACTAAACTTAGTTATTTATAGTTTGTATGTTTTTATAATTTACATCAACGCATAAACCATACAATTATTTATAATTCTAAACAAAAGAAAACAAAACCAACAACTAAAAACCAAAGAAACAATTGTTTTATAATATTGTTTGACAATTCTCAAAATGTATTTCGATTAACAAAAAACAACAAACAAATAATTATAAGTCATGCCCGCTCATTTAGAGTGGAACTTAGAAAAACTAGTATATATACATATATATATATACATATATATATATATATATATATATATATATATACATATATATATATATATATATATATATATATATAAATATATATATACATATATATATATATATATATATATATATATATATATACATATATATATATATATATATATATATATACATATATATATATATATATATATATATATATATACATATATATATATATATATATATATACATATATATATATATATACATATATATATATATATATATATATATATATATATATATATATATATATATATATATATATATATATATATATATATATATATATATATATATATATAATTTACTAGATATATTGAGCTATAAAAATCAAGGACTCAAGACTTTCTATGACAAGCGGCAATTAGGAAGCCCTTTTAGTTAACGCATTACGTTAAGTTAGACCGAATAGTTGCCTATATATATATATATATATATATATATATATATATATATATATATATATATATATATATATATATATATATATATATATATATATATATATATATATATATATATAAATGTCTTGTATATATTGAGCTAGAAAAATCAAGGACTCAAGACTTTCTGTGACAACTGGCAATTAGGAAGCCCTTTTAGTTAACAGCATTACGCTAAGTTAGACCGAATAGTTGCCTTTAGGAACTATTCCGGCTAACCATGACTTGTTTTGATATCATAATTGGTTCTTATGATTTATTGTATTATCGTATGAGTTATAGCCCGTTGCGATAGGCACTATTTGATTTGGCACAATAAAATCCTATAACGAGAGATAACGTAACTTTTAAACCGTAACACGAAATGTGACGCGTAAATAATCAAAATTCATGGAAAAACGGAAATAAAAACAATAGAAAGACGAATGAAAGTCGTTAGACACTCGTAGGGTAAAATATGAGCTCGGGTAAGGCAAAACGGGATAGTTTATGAAAAATTACTGGAACGGCCCCTCTAGTTTACCATGGCCGACCACCCCATCCTCTTTTCTTTTATTATTTAGTCCCTAGCTCTACCTATATATACCACTCACCCTACACACACACACATACTTTTGTTTCTCTCTCTAAAAACACACACACACACACACCACTTTCTCTCTCTAATCTCTCTCTCTAAAACCAAACCCTAACCCGTCCGTCCCGCGCCTCTTTTCAATGAAATTTAAAGCTAACAGTATGTCACCATTCACCACCACCACCATCTTGTAGATCTCCTCACCCTCTTTCTATCCATATAGGGCACGCGCCCTAGAACCCTTGTTCGAACCTCTAAAACGTCCAAAAACCTCGCGTGATTCTAGGGTTTTATCTTGTTTTTGTAGATCGGGTTTGATAAAGGTAAAAGGAGGTATTTAGGAACTATTCCGGCTAACCTTTTAGTTAACCGCATTACGCTAACTTAAACCGAATAGTTGCCTTTAGGAACTATTCCGGCAAACCATGACTTGTTTTGATATCATAATTGGTTCTTATGATTTATTTTATTATCGTATGAGTTATAGCCCGTTGCGATGAGCACTATTTGATTCGGCACAATAAAATCCTATAACGAGAGATAACGTAACTTTTAAACCGTAACGAAGCGTGGCCGCGTAAATAATCAAAATTCATGGAAGCGGAAATAAAAACAATGAGCAGGGCGAATGAAAGTCGTTAGACACTCGTAGGGTAAAATATGAGCTCGGAAAGGCAAAGCGGGATAGTTTATGAAAAATTACGAGCGGCCCTCTTGTTTACCATGGCCGACCACCCCCTCCTCTTTTCTTTTATTATTTAGTCCCTAGCTCTACCTATATATACCACTCACCCTACACACACACATACACACTTTTGTTTCTCTCTCTAAAAACACACACACACACACACACCACTTTCTCTCTCTAATCTCTCTCTCTAAAACCAAACCCTAACCCGTCCGGCCACCACGCCTCTTTTCAGCCAAATTTCGGCCAAATGGCGGCGCGTCACCATTCACCACCACCACCATCTTGTAGATCTCCTCACCCTCTTTCTATCCATATAGGGCACGCACCGTAGAACCCTTGTTCGAACCTCTAAAACGTCCAAAAACCTCGCGTGATTCTAGGGTTTTATCTTGTTTTTGTAGATCGGGTTTGATAAAGGTAAAAGGAGCCAAGAAATGACTCATTTGAGTCTTGGGGAGTCACGAAGGAGATCTTTTGTCTCGTGAATGTGAGTTTCATGGTTGGGTTTTGATGAACACGGGTCTAAAACAAGTTTTGAACTAATAAAACATGTAAACTAGTGTGTTGGTATCGTGTATTGTGTCGTGTTCATGTGTTTTTAGATTTTTATCATTTTTATGTGTTCTTAGTCATAACTAGTTAATGGGTTTTGATGTTTGATTGTGTTTGGATATTGTTTGGGAATTGAAAGAGCCATTTGGGAGTGTTTGGATAGAGATGGGAATGTGGAACGAGCCACATGGACCACTAGGGCCATGTTGGTGGCGTTGGGTATGTGAACGAGACCCTCATGGACCATGGGTCCGGGTCGGGTCATTGTGGTAACATATTGGTTGTTGTTGTTGTTGAAGTTTGGATGAGACGCGGAGAGCCAAAGAGCTTCTAGAGCTTGTTTGGTTCACGTGGTCTTAACCGGGACCGTGTCAAGACCATTAGGGTCGTGAGATTGGTTACGGGTATGTTTGGTAGTTTGTTTGGATGGCGAGATTGATATGAGATTGTTTGGAGGATTGATTGGAGTTGTGGAGTTGTTTATTTTGGACTTAATAATATATACGTCAACTTTGTGCAACGTCGGTGTTATCGTAACTTTTTAGTCTCGATTGACCCCGACAACGCCGTAACATGGACTTTAGTATTTATTGGACCATATGACGTGTAAAATCCGAGAGTCATGACTCGGACTTGTGAACTCGAAACGGATAATGACTCGAAACTTATATTGAAACTTGACGTAATATATATAAACAGGTAAATAAAACTAGAAAATATAAATAATAAATTATTTTTATACTAAACATTCGATAACAAGTCTCGCCTTGTTATACGATATTTTAAAAAGAAACTAATTAACGTCTAAAAATAGAAATATTTTGTAACTAATGAGTTATAAATGTTTCGAGGGCACGTTCATCGAAAAGTGTTATTTATGAGCATTTAATACTATTTATGTGTTATGTGTGGGTTACGGACGACCTAACATTAATAGCGTCAATCCACGTGGATAGCGGACTTATTAGGTTGACGAATCTAATAAGTGCCCGTTATGTACGTAGGATAACGTTATTAATGGGTGAATTATCCTTATGACTCGTTAGGATGTGACTGATTTTTGGGATAATAAGCAACATGAATAAATGGTTGAGTTTATCGAGTTGACAAATTCGATAAGATCTAACTATTTATTTCAAAACTTATTAAACTATAAAGCTTATCGCTTAGACGTCTCATTGTGTCATTATGAGTCGCATTATGCTCATTTGAGTGCATTCATGGTGTCTTGTCGAGTCGATACCACACACGCGTTGATACCAAACGCTAGTAACTAAATGATGAAACGAGATATTTTTGAGATAAGAAAAGGAATATATTTGGGGTAGATAATATTAAAGTTGGGAATATATATTAAGAATCGGTTTATATTAATAGGTTGTGCCGAGTCAGTAGTTGCTGAGCCGAGTTAGATGTTATCTGTGTTGCTAGTGATTATTTGTGCTTTGCTTGTTTGAAGTGAGTTTCATAGTCCCACTTTTATCTCTGTTTTTAACTAAATTGGGGTGAGAAATCATGCTACTCTTTTGGACCTTCTTAAACTCTTTTTATTTGCTTATGTGCTGACTAGTTTAGATAGATATGTGGTAGATGTTGCCTTAATATAGGGTAGAAATCATTTTCTATGACACCATTGTCAAGCTAATAATAGATATCTACTCCGACCTAGTCCAGGGTAGCATTTGTTCTAAGCCTTGCTATGACTGTGCTGGCTAGAGTCGTCTGGGGCCTGCTGTGATCTTGTTTGTGTTGTTGGTATGTGATTGGTATGTGTATTATGTATCTATCTTAGTCTTGCATAGCAAATACACTCTTACAGGTCCACTATTGAATTCATACTTAAACCTATGAACTCACCAACGTTAGCTGACCTTTTAGCATGTTTTCTCAGGTAATTAAGTTGATGTTTGGAATGCTCGTTCTGTGGAGGCTTGGTAATGAGGCATGGTTGAAGGATCATATTTAAACTCTGATAATATTATGGACCTATTTTATAAATCATGTTGGGCCTTATATTTGACTATTTTGGGATAATTGTATTTGGATAATTAATTATGGGATTGGTTTTGAACTATAATTATGACTATCTTGTTTACTATACTTGTGTGATGTGCCAATCCAGTAACGCCCCGAGAACTTGTTTAAGTATTCCGCTGTACCGATATTTGGGGGTGTTACAGATTGGTATCGTAACCAAGGTTATAGAGAACTAGGTATTCAATAAAACCTAAACTATAACCACTTTTATAAAAATTGATCTCGACCAGCGAATACCCACCGCCAAGCCAAGCCTCTTGATTTGAGTATATATGAATTGTGATTTGATTCTTGAGATGTTATGTATTGGGATATGTTTATTGATTTTGGGATGTTATGAGCTTGATATATGATTGGTGTGACTTGGAAGTACATGATGCATGGATGAAGTGATAGAATAGAACTTATGCGTTTTTGTTTAAATGCATATTTTGTGTAATGCGGTACCTTTATTTTAAAAGCTTTTACTATGTGATGTATGTTTTGATCTGATGATGCGCTTTTAGAACTAGTCATTTTCAAACACTTATACCTAGCATATGCCTTTGTCATAGACCATGCCTTCACTAGCTTATGATGTGTCTGAGGAGATCATTCTTTGCTAATTTTTCCCAAGACGAACTCGATGATCAAGGTGCGTGGTGATCCCTATATGATTGCCCGATATCCAACTTCCACTTCATCATCATCTGATCGCTCTAGCTCTTCTAGGAAACTTACATTGCATCAGGTCTTAGCTCGAGTCCAAACTCCTAGACTTACTCGTAGTACTGCTCGTATGTCTATACGACCATCATCATCACCTATGCATTTATCTGCTCACTCTCTCCTGTCATCACCACCTACATCATCATCTCATAGAAGACCTAGATCCCCTACTGTACCACCACATGATTCACCTTCACAGAGACGCCGACTCATGGAATCCCCCTCTGTTGATGAGGATGAGGACTCGCAGGAGTATGTAGAGGAGGATGTGGACCCTCGGGAGGAGGATGAGGAGGATATCCCATATGGGGTACTCATTGGCTTTAGAGTCATGCGCATTCGGCACATTCTTGGGACCGGGCCTCCTTTACCCTTGCCCGAGCCTCGATTCTCCGGCGCCCTTTGACTTTGACTCACCTCCTCACCACCGAGATAGGTAGCCCACTAGGTTCGGATATGCCATCAAAGATTGCTTGAGCCGAAGAGTATGGAGAGACGGGTCTGATTTGGGAGCGGATTATATCCTAGGGTGTTAGGCTTAGTCAGTTGTCAGATCGACTAGTTGGAGTGTCGAGGGCTAGTATAGAGGACTTGAGAGCATATATGGGTACGATAGTTAGGAGGACTATGATCATGAGAGAGGTCATGTCTCCCTCTGGCGTGGGGACCCGAGAGAGGGTTCGCGATAGCCCGAGCGCTATGGCGCAAGGTCGGTGAGTTGGAAAGGGAGGTCGCGGATCCGAAGAGTGATCACGATGCTCAGCCTATTGAGCTCTCATCTCTATGGAGGGATATTGACGATGTAAGGAGATCAGCTAGAGTTGCCCGTAATCGTGGCTAGATTGTTTTAGGTTCATAGTATTGTACCATCTTAAAACTGAGGAGTCCCCAGTTCGAGATGTAGACCTATCTTAGTTATCTTGTTAGTTTCGTTGTTAGGAACGTTTTTGATTACTCTGTATCCTTTCATGTATTGCACTTCGAAAACTATTAGTTATGGTTATTAGAAAGTGCATCGTTTGATTTTGATTCGGTCTTTCGTTATTTCGTTATGATGTAGAATTATCCTTGTTAGCTTGATTGTGTATTCGTGCGGTATTCGATATCCCTTGAGACCAAACCCCGTCTAAAAGAACGTGAGTTGTGAACTTATAAAACTCATGTGTTGCCCTTCAGATCAATGGCACCAAGACGAAACCCGCTTAGGACCACCCGAGCAACTGCTGCTGCTGTGGTTACTCCTATCCGTTGAGGTCGTCGTCCGACCCCGGCCACTCCACCTGTTTAGAACCAGAACACTGATAACCCCGTTGTTGAGAACCCGAACGTTAATGACCAAGTCGAAAATGGTCATGTCCCACCAAAACCTCCGCCTTTGAATCAAACCCACATCGATCACCGTGATACGGTGATGTAGTCGAAAGCTACTAGCCGAGTCCCAATCACTCAAACACCTCTGCTGAATCCCATCCGCTAATCGAGCTCGAGGTTTTACCTACAAGGAGTTCGATTACGTGGTCCCATCGAGTTCGGAGGAACCGAGGGAGTGGTTTACCTAACGGGGTGGATGACAAAAACTGAATCCGTGTTTACCGTTAGTAACTGTGATGAGGATGCCAAGGTTAAGTACGCGACGTTCACTCTGAAGGACGAAGCATTGACCTGGTGGAAAAACTATCACAGATCAGTAGGAAGTGAGATAGCCTATGGCATGACTTGGACCCAGTTTAAGGCTCTTCTGATCAAGACTTACTGTCCTAGGAATGAGGTTAAGAAGTTAGAAGTTGAGTTCTGGAACCATAAGGTTAAGGGTAGCGACATGACGGCTTACAACCATCGCTTCCAAGAGTTATCGTTGCTTTGCCCAGAATTGGTTCGTACTGAGGCCCTTAAGATTGAAAGGTACACTGATGGATTGCCTCTAGCTACTAGGACTGACATCATCGCTGCGAAGTCGGCTAACTTGCATGAGGCAGTTACCATAGCCCAGCGTTTGATGGACTCTCTTGTGTTAGAAAGAGGAAAAAAGAGTAAGAGTGATAAGAGGAAGAGGAATGAGAATGTTAAGGGAGATAGCAACAAACGGCAAGAGACTGCCAGGATGTATGCTATAGGAAATGGAGAGAAGAAGGGTTATGAAGGTAGCAAACCCTTGTGTAATCATTGCAGTCGACACCTTCATGGTCAGTGCTCAGTGGTGTGTAGATTTGACCAAAATTAGGCCGACACGCAATATGTAATTCAACGTGATAAATGTTACCGACATGTTGGAATTTATCTCTGCTTTTCGGTAATATGAGAACACGAAACATAGTTTATTCGTGGTCCCACAGATGGCGCCAACTTGTTGATGCATAATCTGGCGCGGGCAGGATTCAACGACTCTCCTTGGCCGTTAGTCGTCTTCTCAAGCCCTAATAGACCTGTCAACAAAGAGAACCCGTTAGGAGTGGACCCGGAGCCGTAGCCCCGGGGTCCACCTCCGACGGTCAAGTTAGTATCGGCGTAGTGTAGCCAATCTATCTTAGGGTTAGAGATAACCTGTCATGTATATATAGGCATGGATTAGGGTTTAGGTGTAGAGTGGGCCGCTGATGCCGGGCCTGACCCATTCCTAGCCCAGTCCGGACCATACGTCCACAATGGACTCTCTTGTGTTAGAAAGAGGAGAAAAGAGTAAGAGTGATAAGAGAAAGAGGAATGATAATGTTAAGGGAGATAGCAACAAACGAAGAGACGCCAAGATGTATGCTATAGGAAATGGAGATCGGGGTCAAAGGAACTTCCTTTCGTCGAAAGCAGTTTTTCAACACCCTAGGCAAAGGAACCTAATCGTTGTAGTGTAGTATTAGGTAAGCCACGGTATTGATATCGCTCTCTAGGGAATAGGAATGCTAGTGAGAAGTTACTACGCTAAGGTTGGGGTTGAGGAAGATTATTTTTATCTTTTTATATTTTTAGGAAATGGAAAGGTACGAATCTCGGGTTTGATTTGGGGTTGGTATTTCTACCGATTACTCTACTTTATCTATTCTAATTAACTAAGCTAGGGTAGTCTATGTCTATTGTTGTGTGCTCGTATGATGATTAAAAATGTATTTACTTAGGTTTTATTACTCCCTAGTTATCTCCTATTGATGGTTGAATTGTCACGCCCTTATTCTTAACGCGTTGTGTTTCTAAGGTCGTAGGGTATGCGCTTATCCCTAACTCTTTGAAGCTACCAAAGGTTAATGACTACAAAATCTCTAGGATTCATAAACTTAACACTAAGGTATTCTTTGGATGTTTAGCCTACAATTCCACTAGTAACTATATGCTAAGGTTCAACAAAGATTAATCAAGCATTAATAGCACAACGAATGACCTATCGCAATACTAGGTCAATCACAATTAAGATAAGAGACAACCAATCAATATTCAATAACTAGGTTTCATATTACCTAAGCAAACACACAAATAAATTAGCCGGACATGGAGAACATGCAAGCATACACACAATCAATTGAAGACATAATTGAATTAATGAAGTAAAACACTTATCTTGATGTAAGATAGGTATGGAACCCTAAAATACTGTATAAGACAGCCTTGCTTCGGTTTAGGTTTTTCCCCCACAAAACTACACACTAAAACTATAAAAATTCGGATTCTATATATAGTGTTACAAACCGCGACGGCGCCACTTTAATTGTGACGCCGCCGGTCGCCGCCATTAGGGTTTCGCCTTGGCCACGTTAGCATTGTGACGGCGCCACCTTATGACCGTGACGCCGCCTCCTTCAGCCTCGACGCCGTCTCGATCAAATCTAGGCCGTCCCGAGTCATGCGACGCCTACTCTTTTAAAACCGATGCCGCCACTTGTAAATAAGCAATTTGGCTACCGAGTCGTCACAAAACTTGTTCCGACGGCCACAAGTAGAACCCGACGCCGTCCCTTTCAATTCAAAGCACTGAGTGTCTCGATTCTTGACTTTGGCCATTTTCTTCAGATATTCGCGCTTTTCGTCCGAATAAGTGTCATTCCAAAGAATTTGCCTTCAAGAGACCTAAAAGTGAAAAGGAACGAAATTAAGTAGTAACGGATACAAAAGTGATCAATTAAGGGCTTAAATGACCCCTCAAAAGGTACCTTTAAATCCTTATCAAATATCCCTACACTTGGTATTTGCTTGTCCTCAAGCAAATGTGCTTTTAGCCAATTGATTTATAAATTAGGGGTCATGAAGCATTAGTTTAGAACGATCCACAACACATATAAGCCCCAAAAAAGTCATAAAAAGCACGGAAATTACATACTAGCACCTCACATGGGGTGTTTGGATACTCACATCTCTCGGGTGTATATGAAATATAACAAGTTGGAAATGGAAGATAAACACTCATTAACCGGTCCTAGTACATAGATTACCATAGGCTTGAGACTAGATCAAACCTCCATCGCTTTGGCGTAAGCACCTAGGAAAGACTATCCAAGAGGTCTTTTAAAGGGTTGTAATGTTAGGCTTACTGTAGGGAAACAAAGGGTTTGGTGGGATAGGCGATTTAGTGGTGGCAAGTCAAAATCTTTATGTTACAAGCATGCGAAGAATGGCGCTAAGCCAAGACTCGACACTCTAAACTCTAGATAACTGAAATAAACAAACATAAATTTAAAGATAGATGTAGGATGGTAGCCCGTATGTTTTTTCATTTTTTTTTTTTTTCAACACTCTATTTTTTTTTTTTCTCTTTTTTCTATTTTTTTTTTTTTTTCATACACTTTTACTCTACCATCCTCTACGATAACATCAAAATGATAGGGATTTATAGGCACATCCCTACACTTGAGTTTTTATTACTCTAACACTAATTTGACCCGAATTGAAAAGATCAAAACACTTGGAGTACATTATTATGCAAATAAAGGGAATTTGAATTTAACGCCCTTCCGTCATTTCATAAAATTTAACTTTTCCCATGAGTCCCAATCGTCCCAAAACTGTGTACAAAGGATATGACTCGACTTAGCAACTTATGCAAGCAACTAGATAATTGAACTAAGGGTTTAGTGTGATAACAATAATGCACTAAAAGTGAGTGCATACAAGGTAGGCTAAGGCGATTTGGGTGTACATTTGGGGTGGATTGTAAACAATGCTCTTCATTGATATTCCGAAAACCAAACATCACGAGAACCGCGAAAAGGATAGGCTCGAGGGGTTAACTAGGGTATCGTGTACTAAAGATGAGTACAACGCAAAGGTGTGGGGAATTACTCAACCGATGTGGAAGAAGTAATTATATTACGGTATCAAACAAGGGTTATCCTAATGCCTCTTATCATTTAGTTATTCCTAACTACACAAGTGTAGTCTTACTAGCGATCTCGAATGCATCACAAAACAAGTTCTAGAATCTATTATACTACCGGTTCACACTCTAAGCATTAAAGATGAATGCTTTAATTCCTACAAATCTAAGGGCGATCCTCACATTTTGGGTGGAATTTAAGTGGTAAAGGGTTTTGTGCTAGTCATATAATTTCCTATCCATGAGACGCTTTATTAAGACTAATGGCCCACTCCTATATGTCATGAAAAATTTTAAATTTGGTGCCAAAATTACCCTAACCGATATTTCTCATGGTTTATTACACAAATGAAATTGGACAAAGCAAATAATCAAGGATAAGCATAGTTTCAAAGTTCCTGTTTTATTTTCCCTCCCTACACTTAAACTGAACATTGTCCCCAATGTTCCCCGAAAGTATCAAAGTTATGATAATGGAAGGTAATTAAAACGAAAGAAACTAGTACTCCCCGATTAGCTCGGTAGGATCCGTGTGAAGTGGTGGTTACATCTTTCTTCAAGAAGAATGTTTGTGAAAAGCTCCTTCTCATCTTATGTATCTTCTTCTTGATAAATTAAACCCGCACACTTGAAGAAAACAAACGAAACCTTCACAGAAAATCGGCGGTAACAATATATATATGACTCTACTAAACTAGGATATAATGCTTGTGGAATGGATGTTTACGATTTTCCGAAAATTAAGACCGAAAATTCCAAAATTTATAAGTAGCTCGAAAACGAGAAAAGTAATAAGTTGTTTCGCTCCTCCCGACGCCGTCAGTTGCGATCCCGACGCCACAAAGTTATCCCGACAGAACCGGTCTCGATTTTCGAAAAATTCGAAAATTTTTATCTTTAAAACTGAAAAATTTCCGCAAAACATCCATTATGACTCGATACAAGCATTTGACTCGAACAAACACACATGTATATCTTTTAATTAATTGTAATTCTCATGTTTACGCTTTTTTTGAAAACGTGTAATCCTCCCTACACTTATCCCTTATGTAAAATACCTTTATATGTAATTAAGACGAGGTTAAAGACAAAATAAAGCATTTTACAAATTTAAACATGAGAATAAACAATCAATAAAAGATACACGACACAAACAAGCAAACAATTAAGCATGGGTTGCCTCCCACGAAGCGCTTTTCTTTATTTATGAGTCTTGTAGCTAGACTCAAGTCGTGCCCCACGTGACTTCATTACCGCCACCTTCTACCTCATGACGGTCTCTATTGGGGATTCCATGTTGTAGAAGTGCCCTATGATGCACCTTTCTAAAAGGTCGCCCTCTCCCACTCGGTTCTATATTCCGTCCTAAGTTCAAGCAATCCTTATAGAAACCGAAAATCTTGGCCATAACATAATCTACTCCTTCTCCTTATCCTCCTCATTCCTATAGTAGACCGATAGTTTAAGTTCCTTTTCATCATTGGAGAGTGATGAAAACTTCTCAATCTTAAACGGCATTTGGTAAGCTACATCATCGGTCTCATCTTTGAATCTCACTATTCCTAACGATGGATCATAAGTCATCCCGGTGTTTTCTACGAAAGGCTTTCCTAGAATAACGTGAGACAAGCTAGGATCTATGGCAGTACTAATATCATCCACTATTATGAAATCCGTAGGAAACGTGAAACTACCTACATAAACGGGCAATCCCTTAACTCTACCAAGAAAATTGCAACTAACCCTAGGATTATCGGGATCTTTCCTAGTTGGGATAGGCTTCTTCATTACCCAATTATAGTAGGTGCTAGTCATGATATTTATCAGGGACTTACGATCGATGTAGGCCTTTGCCACGAAAAGGTGTCCTATGCAACATGGTATGTTAAGATTCCAAGGGTTCCCAAACTTGATCCTAGGGCTTCTCCTAACATACATGTGACGGAGGTCACGTACTAAGTGTGGGTGGCGAGAGAGTTGTTCTTCCGTAGGAAAGTTATTGAAATAGTCCTTGTCTACTTCATCTACTTCCTCAGTTGCTTCATTTCTAGGTTTTTCACTAACCTCAAGTATCGTTTCATGGTTCGCTTCGTCATTTGTTCTATTAGGTTTCACTAAGGTGATGGTATTGACGAATTGAACGTGCTTAGCTAACTTACTTGGGTCCTTAATCTCTACACCGAAGTTTCGGAGTTGAGATAGCATTAACCTTCCTATCACTATTGGTCATGGCTTTCAAAAGGTTATCTATCTTCCTATCCATCTCGGCTTGTTGTTGGTTAAACGGTCCGAGAGCTTAGCTATTTGAGCTTCTTGGGATGCGACTAGGTGTTGCAACATCCTCTATGTTTTGTTGGTTAGGGTGTGAGATGGGGCCATGAGAAATCATTGATGTGAATTCTTTGGTTTGTCCCCAATAAAAGTCGGGCTTGCCCTTCCATGCTTCTCGGGCCATTAAAAGTCCTAGGTCCGGTGTTGTAGGAATCTTCCTCCTGCTCCATTAGTACACGAGGATGCGTAGTCAACGGAAGCTTGTTCGGGGAATCTTGTGCAAGTGCGCGTGTTATGAGGACCACTACACGACTCACACGAGGAAGAAACTTTGTTCACTTGGCGTGAAGACTTAGGATTGTCGTAGGAGCTCATTAGGAATTTGACTTGATCTTCAAGCTCGAGCATCCTACGGTCGGAAGATTGTGAGTCAATGGGAGGCAAGGAGATTGCCTTTACGGTTTTGGGCAACTCACGGGGGTCATTCCAACTTTCGTTGTCATAGAGAGCAAGGTCCTCTATTATACCCCATGATTCTTCCGCGGTGAGATCACTAAGTTTTCCACCAGCCGCTTGGTCAATGGATCGCTTAGTGGGAAGTTGACATGATCGTAGAAGAGTTGGACTTGAAGCCAAAGATCAATGCCGTGATGAGGACTCTATGGAGTAAGTCCTTGAATCGAGTCCATGCTTCAGAGAGATTCACCTTGACGTTGTTGGAACATCAAGATTTCATTCCTAAGCTTAGTAGTTCTCCCGTGGGAAAAATTGAGCAAGGAAACGAGAGGTGAGATCATCCCAACTTGAGATGGAGCCGGGGAAGTCGCCAAGCCAATTACTAGCTTGGTCCCGTAGAGAGAATTGGAAGAGACGCAGACGCGCGGTCTCCCGAGTAGTAGCATCGAGGTCGATGGAATCGACAATTTTAAGGAAATCCTTAAGATGTCGATTAGGATCTTCGAACGAAGTCCATGGAATGCACATCCGCTTTGCACCAACCGGATGGTGTCGGATCGCAGGCCGTAGTTTGGGCTTGGTCGGAAGCTCAATGGTGTTCCTATAGCCTAGGTGGCTTGGTCTCGAGTATTCACCAAGAGTACGGCCTCTTGGTGGGTCATTTGGTGGTGGGTTGATGAGTGGTGGTTGGTTATCACCTTCCATGAGGAAAAGTGATGGGATTACTAACAAAGGTCACGAAGAAAGGGGATAGACTACGAGGAAGCTAAAAATGGAAAAAAAAAAAGCTTACTTGATAGGAATCAAGCAAGGAAACCTAAACGAGGTGGACTCCTAACTAGCTATTCTATTCCCGCAGCGCGCCTAAAACTTGATACGCTTACACAACGCTGCTCGGGGTCAAAGGAACTTCCTTTCGTCGAGCAAGTTTTTCAACACCCTAGGCAAGTGAACCTAATCGTTGTAGTGTAGTATTAGGGTAAGCCACGGTATTGATATCGCTCTCTGGGGAATAGGAATGCTAGTGAGAAGTTACTACGCTAAGGTTGGGGTTGAGGAAGATTATTTTTATCTTTTTATATTTTTAGGAAATGGAAAGGTACGAATCTCGGGTTTGGATTTGGGGTTGGTATTTCACCGATTACTCTACTTTATCTATTCTAATTAACTAAGCTAGGGTAGTCTATGTCTATTGTTGTGTGCTCGTATGATGATTAAAATGTATTTACTTAGGTTTTATTACTCCCTAGTTATCTCCTATTGATGGTTGAATTGTCACGCCCTTATTCTTAACGCTGTGTGTTTCTAAGGTCGTAGGGTATGCTTATCCCTAACTCTTTGAAGCTACCAAAGGTTAATGACTACAAAATCTCTAGGATTCATAAACTTAACACTAAGGTATTCTTTGGATGTTTAGCCTACAATAACACTAGTGATTATAAACTAAGGTTCAACAAAGATTAATCAAGCATTAATAGCACAACGAATGACCTATCGCAATACTAGGTCAATCACAATTAAGATAAGAGACAACCAATCAATATTCAATAACTAGGTTTCATATTACCTAAGCAAACACACAAATAAATTAGCTTGACATGGAGAACATGCAAGCATACACACAATCAATTGAAGACATAATTGAATTAATGAAGTAAAACACTTATCTTGATGTAAGATAGGTATGGAACCCTAAAATACTGTACAAGACAACCTTGGTTCGGTTTAGGTTTTACCCACAAAACTACACACCGAAAACCGAAAATTCGGATTCTATATATAGTGTTACAAACCGCGACGGCCACTCTTTAATTGTGACGCCGCGGTCGCCGCTATTAGGGTTTCGCCTTGGCCACGTTAGCATTGTGACGGCGCCACCTTATGACCGTGACGCCGCCGCCTTCGGCCTCGACGCCGTCTCGATCAAATCTAGGCCGTCCGAGTCGCGACGCCTACTCTTTTAAAACCCGATGCCACACTTGTAAATAAGCAATTTGGCTACCGAGTCGTCACAAAACTTGTTCCGACGGCGCACAAGTAGAACTCGACACCGCCCCTTCAATTCAAAGCACTGAGTGTCTCGATTCTTGACTTTGGCCATTTTCTTCAGATATTCGCGCTTTTCGTCCGAATAAGTGTCATTCCAAAGAATTTGCCTTCAAGAGACCTAAAAGTGAAAAGGAACGAAATTAAGTAGTAACGGATACAAAAGTGATCAATTAAGGGCTTAAATGACCCTCAAAAGGTACCTTTAAATCCTTATCGAGTACCCTATCGACTTGCTCTAAGAGAATTGGAGGAACTGTCTAGGCAGTTGGCAGAATTGTTAGAGAAGGGATTCATTCGACCAAGTTCGTCACCATGGGGAGCACCAGTACTATTCGTAAAGAAGAAGGACGGATCATTTCGTATGTGCTTAGACTATTGGGAGTTGAACAAGTTGAAGGTGAAGAACCGGTACCCACTACCTAGGATAGATGACCTATTCGGCCAACTCCAAGGATCTAGTATCTTTCCTAAGATTGACTTGCGGTCTGGATATCACCAGCTTAGAGTCCGAGAGGAAGATATCCCTAAGACAACATTTAGAACTCGTTATGAGCACTATGAATTCCAAGTGATGTCATTTGGTATGACCAACGCGCCAGCGGTATTCATGGACCTCATGAACCGAGTATGTAAGCCATATCTGGATAAGTTTGTGATAGTATTCATAGACGACATCTTGATATACTCCAAGAGTAGAGAGGAGCATGAAGAGCATTTGAGGCTCATTTTGGAGTTGTTAAGACAAGAGCAGTTGTATGCCAAATTCTCTGAGTGTGAATTTTGGATTCCAACCATATGATTCTTAGGTCACATGATAGATAGTCGAGGAGTTCACGTTGACCCAGATAAGATAGAGGCCATTAAGGAATGGGCCGCCCTAGAACCCATCGAAGTTCGCCAGGTTTCTAGGTTTAGCGAGCTATTACCGAAGGTTCATTGAGGATTCTCCAAGATAGCTAAGTCACGACCAAACCGACGGTATGACGTTAAGTATGAATGGGGAGAAAAGGAAGAAGAAGCGTTCCAACTACTGAAGAAGAAGTTTTGTAGTGCGCCCATCCTAGCTTTACCCGAAGGGAGCGAAGATTTTTTCGTGTATTGCGATTCTTCGCATAAAGGCTTAGGAGCTGTTTTGATGCAACGGGAGAAGGTGATAGCTTATGCCTCCTGACAACTTAAGAAGCATGAGAAAAACTACACCACCCATGACCTGGAGTTAGGAGCTATAGTGTTTGCCCTTAGGATTTGGAGACATTACCTGTACGGGACTAAGTGGTTAGTGTATACCAACCATAAAAGCCTGCAACACATCTTGGACCAGAAGGAGCTGAATATGAGACAGCGTCGTTGGTTGGAATTACTCAGTGATTACGACTGTGAGATTCGTTATCATCCTGGTAAGTCCAATGTCGTTGCAGATGCCCTCAGCCGTAAGAACATTCCACCTTTACTCGCTTGATCCTTAGGAATGACCATTAGTTCACCCCTACCGTCTCAAATTTTAGTTGCTCAAGCAGCGGCATTGACGGAAGAGAACTGTCCATTTGAGAACCTTCATGGAATGGTAGAAAGTGAAAACGGCTTGAAGCATTCAGCGGAACCCTATGCTTGAGACGAAGTCGGATACCATTTCATGGCGGAATCTGTGAGTTGATTATGCACGAGTCGCATAAATCAAAATACTCTATTCATCCCGGAATCGATAAGATGTACCATGACTTGAAGAAACTCTACCGGTGGCCGAACATGAAAGCCGACATAGCTCTGTATGTCAGTAGGTGCTTGACTTGTTCCATGGTAAAGGCCGAACACCAGAAACCCTCAGGACTTCTAGTTCAACCCGAAATCCCTGTATGGAAATGGGAGCGAATCACCATGGACTTTATCACCAAATTACCGAGAACAGTTAGCGGCAGTGACGCTATCTGGGTAATTGTGGATCGTTTAACTAAGTCTGCTCACTTCTTGGCCATTAGCGAGGTCGATAATAACGACAAGATCGCTCGGCTATATGTCAAAGAGATAGTATCTCGTCATGGAGTACCTATATCTATCATTTCAGACCGAGATAGCTATTTCGCGTCCAACTTCTGACAATCCTTACAAACGGCTTTAGGAACAAAATTAGATATGAGTACTGCTTATCATCCTCAAACCGAAGGTCAGAGTAAAAGGACCATTCAAACTTTAGAAGATATGTTTCGTGCCTGTGTCATCGATTTCGGCAAAGGCTGGGAGAAATACGTACCTTTTGAGGCGTTTTATGGCCAAAAATGCCGTTCTCCGATCTGTTGGGCGGAAGTTGGCGAGAGCCAGCTTACCGTTCTTGAACTCATTCTAGAAACCACTAAGAAGATAGTTCAAATCCGTAATCGTTTGCAAGCCGCCTTTGATAGACAAAAGAGTTACGTCGATAGGAGACGTAAACCCTTAGAGTTTCAGTTGGGAGACCGAGTCATGTTGAAGGTTTCCCGTTGGAAAGGGGTGATACGCTTCGGCAAGCGTGGAAAACTCAACCCCCGATACATTGGTCCCTTTCCAATCCTGGAAAGAATCGGACCAGTAGCTTACCGACTTGAGCTACCTTCGGAGTTGAGCAGTGTACAGAATGTCTTCCATGTTAGTAATCTTAAGAAATGTCTTTCCAAGAAAAACCTAGTTGTCCCTATGAGAGATATCCGTATATATGAGTGTTTGAATTTTTTTGAGGAACCGATTGAGATCATGGATCGTGAGGTAAAGCGGTTGAAGCATTGCCGTATTCCGATTATCAAAGTTCGTTGGAATTCCCGTCATGGACCAGAGTTCACATGGGAACATGAGGACGTATTCCGTAAGAAGTATCCTAAACTCTTATTATCATCAAGCAACTCGGAGTGAAACCCGAGATGGGTTTCTTCTGAGGCTGGGAGGCTGTGACAACTGGCAATTAGGGAGCCCTTTTAGGTAACCGCATTACGCTAAGTTAGACCGAGTAGTTGCCTTTAGGAACTATTCCGGCTAACCATGACTTGTTTTGATATCATTATTGGTTCTTATGATTTATTTTATTATCGTATGAGTTGTCGTATGAGTTATAGTCCGTTGCGATAGGCACTATTTGATTCGGCACAATTAAATCCTATAACGAGAGATAACGTAACTTTTAAACCGTAACACGAAATGTGACACGTAAATAATCAAAATTCATGGAAAAACGTAAATAAAAAAAACAGAAAGATGAATGAAAGTTTTTAGACACTCGTAGGGTAAAATATGAGCTCGGGAAAGGCAAAACGGGATAGTTTATGAAAAATTACGGGAACGGCCCCTCTTGTTTACCATGGACGGCCACCCCCTCCCCTTTTCTTTTATTATTTAGTCCCTAGCTTTACCTATATATACCACTCACCCTACATACACACACACTTTTGTTTCTCTCTCTAAAAACACACACACACACACACCACTTTCTCTCTCTAAAACCAAACCCTAACCCTAGTCTGGCCACCCTAGCCGTTGCGCCTCTTTCCGGCCAAATTCCGGCCAAACGGCAGCGCGTCACCATTCACCACCACCAGCATCTTGTAGATCTCCTCACCCTCTATCTATCCATATAGGGCATGCGCCCTAGAACCCTTGTTCGAACCTCCAAAACGTCCAAAAACCTCACGTGATTCTAGGGTTTCATCTAGTTTTTGTAGATCGGTTAGATAAAGGTAAAAATAGAGCCAAGAAACGACTCATTTGAGTCTTGGGGAGTCACGAACGAGATCTTTTGTCTTGTGAATGTGAGTTCCATGGTTGGGTTTTGATGAACACGGGTCTAAAACGAGTTTTGAACTAATAAAACATGTAAAATAGTGTGTTGGTATCGTGTGATGTGTCGTGTTCATGTGTTTTTACATTTTTATCATTTTTATGTGTTCCCTTGGTCATAACTAGTTGATAGGTTTTGATGTTTGATGGTGTTTGGATGTTGTTGAGGAATTGACAGAGCCATTTGGGAGTGTTTGGATGGAGATGAGAATGTGGAACGAGCCACATGGACCACTAGGGCCAATGTTGGTAGCGTTGGGTATGTGAACGAGACCCTCATGGACCACGGGTCTGGGTCGGGTCATTGTGGTAACATATTGGTTGTTGTTGCTGAAGTTTGGATGAGACGCGGGGAGCCAAAGAGCTTTTAGAGCTTGTTTGGTTCACGTGGTCTTAACCGGGACCGTGTCAAGACCATTAGGGTCGTGACATTGGTTACGGGTATGTTTGGTAGTTTGTTTGGATGGCGAGATTGATATGAGATTGTTTGGAGGATTGATTAGAGTTGTGGAGCTGTTTATTTTGGACTTAATAATATATATGTCAACTTTGCGCAACGTCGGTGTTATCGTGACCTTTTAGTCTCGATTGACCCCGACAACGCCGTAACATGGACTTTAGTATTTATTGGACTATATGATGTGTAAAAGCCAAGAGTCATGAATCGGACTTGTGAACTCGAAACGGTTAATGACTCGAAACTTATATTGAAACTTGACGTAATATATATATATATATATAAAGAAGTAAATAAAACTAGAAAATATATATAATAAATGGTTTTTATATTAAACATTTGATAAAAAGACTCGCCTTGTTATACAATATTTTAAAAGGAAACTAACGTCTAAAAATAAAAATAGTTTGTAATTAATGAGTTATTAAATGTTTCGAGGGCACGTTTATCAAAAAATGCCATTTATTAGCATTTAATACTATTTATGTGTTGTGCGTGGGTTACGGATGACCTAACATTAATAGCGTCAATCCACGTAGATAGCGGACTTATTAGGTTGACGAATCTAATAAGTGCCCGTTATGTACGTAGGATAACGTTATTAATAGGTGAGTTATCCTTATGACTCGTTAGGATGTGACTGCTTTTTGGGATAATAAGCGACATGAATAAATGGTTGAGTTTATCGAGTTGAAGAATTCGATAAGATCTAACTATTTATTTTGAAACTTATTAAACTATAAAGCTTATCGCTTAGACGTCTCATTGTCTCGTTATGAGTCGCATTGTGGTCATTTGAGTGCATTTATGGTGTCTTGTCGAGTCGATACCACACACGCGATGATACCAAACGCTAGTAACTAAATGGTGAAACGAGATATTTTTGAGATAAGAAAAGGAATATATTTGGGGAAGATAATATTGAAGTTTGGAATATATATTAAGAATCGGTTTATATTAATAGGTTGTGTCGAGTCAGTAGTTGCTGAGCCGAGTTAGATGTTATTTGCATTGCTAGTGATTGTTTGTGCTTTGCTTGTTTGAAGTGAGTTTCATAGCCCCACTTTTATCTTTGTTTTTAACTAAATTGGGGTGAGAAATCATGCTACTCATTTGGACCTTCTTAAACTCTTTTAATTTGCTTATGTGCTGACTAGTTTAGATAGGTATGTGGTTGATGTTTCCTTAGTCTAGGGTAGCAATCATTTGCTATGACACTGTTGCCTAGCTAAGAATAGATATCTACTCCGACCTAGTCCAGGGTAGCATTTGTTCTAGGCCTTGTTACGACTGTGCTGGCTAGAGTCGCTTGGGGCCCTGCTGTGATCTTGTTTGTGTTGTTGGTATGTGATTGGTATGTTTATTATGTCTCTATCTTAGTCTTGCATAGCAAATAAACTCTTACAGGTCCACTATAATTTATACTTAAACCTATGAACTCACCAGCGTTAGCTGACCTTTTAGCATGTTTTCTCAGGTAATTAAGTTGATGTTTGGAATGCTCGTTCTGTGGAGGCTTCATAATGAGGCATGGTTGAAGGTTCATATTTAAACTTTGATAATATTATGCGGACCTATTTTATAAATCATGTTGGGCCTTATATTTGACTATTTTGGGATAACTGTATTTGAATAATTAATTATGGGATTGGTTTTGAACTATAATTATGACTATCTTGTTTACTATACTTGTGTGATGTGCCAATCCAGTAACGCCCCGAAAACTTGTTTAAGTCTTCCGGTGTTACACTTTTGATAAGGATTTAAAACGTACGCTTTTAGGGGGTCATTTAAGCCCTATTTCGACACATTATATATTCATTCTCGCTTAATTTCATTCCTTTTTACTTTTAGGTCTTTTGGAAGCAAAATCTGGAATGAAGCACATTTGACGAAAAGGAGCAAATACATGAAGAAAATGGCAAAGTCAAGATCAAGCCACTCAAGATCGATCAACAGAATCTCGACGGCCCCATCTCAAGTGGCGATGCCATCCTCTATGAAGACTTGATTAAAACATGCACGCCAAGGCTCGGTGAAAATCCACGGTTCCAAAGCTCGACGTGTCACGCTTTAAATATGGAGGCGCCACTCATAGTTTTCACCCGACGGCCCAGATCTAGAATCAAGACGACGCCTCAACTAAAGACTCACGACATCACAGCTCTAAAGTGACGCCGTCCCATCGATGACTTGGCCCGCATTTAAACCCTCATCTGTCGGCGACCGACGGCATCCAATGCAAAAGGTGCGCGCGTCAGCGATTGTAAATCTATATATAGAATTCGGTTTTACGTATTTTAAGAGGTACAATTTTGGAGAGCAAACCCTAACTCCGTTGTAGTCCGACTTGGAGAGTATTCTAGGGTCCCATACCATATTTTACACATCAAGATAAGTTTTTTAATCCAATTTATCATTATGTCTACCCCATGTTCGATTGATTGTGTGTATGCTTGCTTGTCTATCATGTCTAGCTAAATTACTTGTGTGTTTGCTTAGATCTATGAAATCTAATTATTGATTATTGTTAGGTTGTTTCTTGTCTTAATTGAAATTGGCTTAGCAGTGCATCTAAGCTATCATTGTGTTTAATGCTTGAGTATGCTTAATGATGATATGGTGCATGGATAAAATAGCTTAGGCTTGTCGAATTCCGTGAATCATACACGAGAGATAACCTCAAAGAACTAGGGAATACACACACCCTACGTCTTTTAGGAATACAACACGTTAAGATAAAGGACATGACAAGTCAACCGACCAATAAAAGATAACTAGGGAGTAATAGCATCTAAGTGAACACATATTTAATCATCATACGAGCACACTTCAATTAAACATGGCTATCCGTAGTAATTAGATAATTAGATAACTAGTAGAAGTAAAGTAATCGGTAGAAGTACCACCCCCAACCAATTGCCCCGAGATTTTACATTAGCTTTCTAAAAAACCATAAAAAAATAAAAAATGAATCATCCTCAACCCCACCTTCTCGTCATATATTTGTTACTAGCATTCCTATTCCCCTAGAGAACGATATCAATCCCCGAGGCTTACCCCATACTACACTACAATGATTAGGTTCACTGCCAAGGAGGTTGAAAAACTTGCTCGTAGAAAAGGAAGTTTCCTTGATCCCGAACGCGCCTTCCGCGCGCATCAAGTTTTTGGCGCCGCTGCTAGGGAATAGAATAGCTAGTTAGATCTCTATCTCGTTTAGGTTCCCTTGCTTGATTCGTATCAAGTAAGATTTTTCCTCTTTTCATTAGCTTCCTTGTAGTCTATCCCCCTTCTTCGTGATTTCGTTCGTAAATCTCATCACTCACCATTATTCGCATCTTCCGTTAAAGAAATTTTGCACTACCCGTATAACACCCTGAAACCGGGCCTAAGCATTTTATTACAAGAATGCCATTTGAATGGTTGACCATGACTTCTATAAGTTCAAAGGACTTACGGGATTAGTTAGTCAAACCCGATAGTCAAAATATAAGTATTTAATGTTATGTAAATGGTTATGGAAAATATGATGTGTCACATTTATAATAAAGATGGACTTAAAGGACTAATGTTGTCAAATAGTAATTGAGTAATAAAGTTATTGTGGCCATAATAGAAAGAAAAGAACTTAAGGGGCCTAATGTGCCAATTAGGAAAACTATACTACTAATAGTTATCTTCTACTGCATTCTACACATTCCAGAATATGGTGGGTGTGTGTGGTACGGTTTGGAGAAAAGGGAGGGAAGAACCAAGATCACTGTAATAATAATTTGAAGGTAGATTAGTGCTCCAATTCAGTAATAAACTTGTATTGATCATCCCTACAAGCTACAAGTAAGTAATCTCTTACCCTAAGTTAATTGGTGAATTCAAGAATTAGGGTTCTTGATATCAATTGGGAATTTGGGTAAAAAGATGTTTATAAGCTAATTAAAGAAGTTATGATGAATACGGTTTAAGTTTTATTGAGTTAAGTTAATAAGTTAATGGGATTAATTTTCATGTAATCATCATATGATTATGTGATAATTAGAAATGGTTAGAAAGGAGAGGTGGTGGTAGTAACTATGATATAGTTGATTAATTATGTGTTTATGCCTATAGTGATTATGACTTAGATGACAAGAGTGAAGATGATGATGTGCTTGGTTTCATTAGCTTGAGCTAAGGTAAGTAAACCGGCTATAATGTAAAGTTATAATGATTTCTATGTGTTACGCGTTATGTGGCTTATGTGCTAGATTGATGATTAGCTTTGTTAGTTGTGCTTATGTGATTATGAGTAAGATGCTAGTTATGTGTCAGTCGAGAAAGGATTAGAGGAAAGAATGGTTAGGGCTTTAAGTAGCCGATGTATGTGGTTATGCGTTATAATTGTGATAGCGTGTTATGCGTGAATGAATTATAATGATATGTTATACCCGCTTTACTTACTAAGCATTCGTGCTTACGGTTTAAGATGTTAATGATTTGTAGGTTGTTATGTGGTGATGATGGTAAGCTGGGCTAAGGCTTACGGATTGCTAGTTATGTGGAAGATTGGAAGATTGGTAAGGAAGTAGGAGCTAGGTGGTATACCTAGCTCAATGTCGAGTTTGTACCCCCGTTGGTCCTATGATAGTTTGTATGATGTAGTCAAGTGTCAATTTGTATGTTATGATTGTCTTGACGAATCGGTGGCCAACCGTTGGGCCAAAGTGTGTTTTAAGTGTTTAGAGTCAAAGTTAAAGGAGTGTTTGGCATAAGCGTATTTATACCCATTTTGGGTTGTAAACGGGTCATTCGATTATGGAATAAGTTTATTATGTTATACTAATAATTTTGGTTGAGTTTGGTATGGTAATGAGTTGCTAGGAGTCGTTTGACATGAAATGGGTCAAAACGGGTTTTGGGCACAAAACCCTTCACTTTGCAAAGTACTATTTTGAGGGTCAAACTGTAAATGTTTTATATGAAAATGAGCCCAAGGATAGAATAAGTAAATCTAGAAAGTTTCGTTAATTTCTGGGTCATAGAAGTTGTTTTTCCAGAAAATGGGTCAAAAAGATGCATAAAAGGATTATGCAGAAAAAGGGGCGTTTGGGTTAAGTGTGTTCTCACCCATTTTGGGTAGCAAACGAGTTGATTGATTTTGTAAACGATTTAGTATGAAATGTTAATGGCTTTGAATGAGTTTGGTATGGAAATAAGGTAGTATGGGTTGTTTATTGTGAAAATGGGTGAAATTTCGGTATGGGATACACTAAATTTCGGTTTGAAAGTGGAATCTGAACCAAATTTCGGTTTGGAACCGAAATTTGGAACAATCGATTTTGTCACTTTTCAAAAATCATATCTTTTAACCGTAAGTCGTCACGGGTCGTGCCACCCGTCATTTTGAAGGTAATTGAGTCTAGTTTCATTTAAAAATAGTTTTAAGGTCCAGATGTTTATAGATATTTGTCAATGGTCAAAAGAGTAACAGCAGGTCAGTTTTCAGGTGTACTTTTTGCGAAAAATTTTAACGTTTTTAGTCGATTCGTTCATGGGGTGTTACAACCCGCTCCAAACCTCGCAATGGAAAACGCAGTTCCACAAAACCTTTCACCCGTTCACCACTTTAGAAATCACTTAGGGCATAATGAAATAAATTGGCAACATAATAGTCCTATCTACGATTCGGATTCCGATGAAGAATTTGATTACGGAGAGGCAATTGACAACGGGGAAGTCATCAATGGAGTTAGGGTTGAGATGGAAGAAGAACCCTCTCAATGTTTTTACCCTAGGTGTAGGATTGAGATTGATGGCCCCTTCAATATGCAATTCCCTTGTAAAATAGGATTTGAGAGTTTTGGTGCTACTTGAATTCATTCTTACCTTTAAACTTAATCTCAAGGAATCTATATAATAAAATTAAGGTGAATGAGTTAGTCTATCAAGGGAACAATGTTGTTGATGCGGTCACTCACTTGCACGTGTTTGTTGTAACTTTTACCTATTTGGTAGAATTCATGGTTTTAGAAGACTTAGGAGAATTCATTGATGGAAGCCTCACTCAAGTGATATTTGGAAAACCTTTTAAGAGAATGACTAAGTTGAATGAACGGATGGTTGATGGTTTAGTCACATTCTCTAGTGAAGTTGAGGATTTTGTCTATCAAATGCCCCGTATTCACCCTAGGTTTAAACACAAAGATATAGAAGCATGTAATCGAATGGCTCCCATTTTGATACTTAGTGAAAGAGACCAACAATGGCAAATTAGACATACTTATGAAAAAAAATGAAAGATATTATATAAAATGTCTAGAATTAGGGGATGATTATAAGAAAGATGAGAGAACATTAGAGTGGCTTAGATATGGTCACGTAAGCGTACATGAGACAACGTAGGAGCACGAATTCGAGTCTAGCTACAAGACTCATAAATAAAGAAAATCGCTTCGTGGGAGGCAACTCATGCTTAATTGTTTGCTTGTTTTATTTTCAATTTTTGTGTGTCTTATATCTTTTTCATTGTTGTTTATTTCATGTTAGACTTTGTGAAAATGCTTTATTTTGTATTTAACCTCGTCTTAATTACATATAAAGGTATTTTACAAAAAGATAAGTGTAGGGAAGATCACATACGTTTCTAAGAAAAGGAACATGTGCAAATGCAATTAAGATCCGAGACGTGTTTCCACAGTTTTAAGTCACACAAGCTAGCCACTTCAGTGAATGGCTAATAGTGAAGTAAACTTAAAACAAAGAAAAGGAAACAAATGCAATGAAGATCGGGAGAGTATAGTGTTTCACCGGTCGTTAAGTCCCAACGAATGGTCAACCGTAATAAACTTAAAACAGTCAGAGAATAATCTAACGTGTAGTGATCGAGAGAATTTGAATGATTTGAAAAGGATTTGATTGATTATACCTAAGAAAGAGTTTATAAATTACGAGGGCTTAAATGCAAATTAAAGAAAATTAAAAGATAAACTATATTAAATAAACGCTATCACTATTTTTAAAATGATGTTTTGATTTTTCTTTTATAAAACTTAAATTAAAAACTACGTGACGTACTAAAGAAAATGTGAAACTTAAGCAATATTAATCCTAAAAATATGAAAATGATATTTTACAAACCTAATGATAAAAGAAAATTTTTAGAAAAAGAAAATTATTTTATAACTATTTAATTAATTATTATTAATTAAAAACTACTTTTAACTATTTAATAATAGCCTAAAATACAAGAAAATATGAAATAAAGCTAGAAAAATGAAATTATGACTTGGAAAAATCTAAAATAACAAAAGAGAATTTTCAAAACTATTTTTATATTTTTCTCGAATATTTTCTATTTTTATGAATTAAAACTATTTAAAACTAATTAAATTGCTAAAATTACAAATTAAACTATGAAAAATCTGGAAAAATAATTTTTTACTTTTATATTTATCTTAACCTAGGAAAAATGAAAACTTATTTTTTGAAACTTTTACGAATTAATTGTATTAAAAGCTAATTAAAAATACTTAAAACTGCTTTTAAATTAAGAAAAATAGCAAACCGACTTAGAAAAATGTGAAAATTTCAAGAAAAGTCTAATTTAATATACTGAATCTAAGAAAAATAGAAAAACATGGGCTTGTGTGTAAGAAATTGAAATCGCAAAGATAAGTGCTTATAAATAAGCACTTTGAATAAGCCAAAAGGTCCAAATGAGCTACCAAACTCTCACGAAAGATATAATAACTAAAACTACTCAAATGCAACTTATTACAACTGCTCTAAACCTCTAAATTGCAAATTACTTATGATTTGATGATTTGAGTTAAGATGCCAAAAGCAGTTTTGAGCCTGCTACTTTGAAGACTAGAAAATAAGCACTTAAACAAGTCCAATCTCAAAAGCAAAGTATGAATCTAAAGTAGACCTGGCTAGCTGCTTGTAAACCAAAAATGAGACCAAGAGAAGCTCTTATGAGCTTGTTGACAAGCCTACACAATCACATGCAAACTCAAGATATTCGAGTTTTGTGAGCGAGCAATTAAGCCCAAATTGACAAGCTTTTATGAAGCTTATAAAAATTTCTAAAATCTACAAAAATCAGAATAAGAAACTAGACCAAGAGAAGTTTATAAACCCAAAGTTTCACTTGATTTGACCCAAAATGAGTCAATGAAAATTCACCCATTTAGGTTCAAAACCGATTTTACATGTTTTGACTTTTGAAACAGATATGAAGAGTTGACTTTAATGAACTTTGATCTTAATTTACCAACCGAATATGATGTAATATGACAAAATAAAGCTAATGCAATCTATGTCTATGATTTTTAAACACAAAACTAGTTTTGGTTTTACAAAATCTCAACAGTTAAGAGATTAAGACAGTGAACACATGATTTGACTTTTGACTGAGTCAATAATGCAATTTTAAGACAAAGTTGAGTCAAATAGAACTATTAAGACAAAAAATGCAAGTGTCAAGTTCAAACAAACCTCAAACTCAATATCAACAACTGATCCAAACACACCTTTAAATCAACTGAATTGCAAATTTAAACTAAGCTAACTATTGAGTTATCTAATTTTACCACTTAAACTAAGTTTAGTGAACCTAATTACTACTAATTAAACATATCTAAATTATTTAATGACCATAGGTTCAAACACAAGACAATATGCAAAATGAAACTAAAAATTGAAAATGAGAAAAACTCACAAGCCCCAATTATCTTGTAAATTAAACCAATGAACCTCTATGCTAATCTAACCATCAATCCAAGCCTCTATCCAACCCATCCAACCCGCATCACCATATCCATTTCCATTTCCAAAATCTTCTCACAGTTGACTTTCGTTGACCAAGAACCAATTATGCTTGAAACTTAACAAAGCTTACAAAAGCTATATTAAGCTTAAATGAGCTTATTTGAACTTAAATATAAGCTATTAAAGCTTGAACATAAGAGTTTGAAATTTGAAATTTGCAACAATGACCATGAAACTTGAAATTTAAATGAGACTTTGAATTAAGACTTGAAAATGAGTTACAATGATCAAACAACTTAGCTTTAGTACAATAGAGCTTAAAGGTACAAATTTATAAACTAATTAAGATAGTTTAAGAAAAACGACATTACATTAATTTAAAAACTAACTACCTACTTTCTCTCTTCTTCTTCCTCTTTTATACTTCAGATGGCTTCCACGTGTCCTCTCGATCAAATCCCATCTATAATCTTGGCCCTTGGATTGGTTGGTATCATTTTGGCCTTTGATGAAATTTTGGCGCCAAAATGGTATGTGCCATTGGAGGGTTGAGTAAACATTTAATGCATCTTGGCTTGGGGTGTTTGGAGGGTAGGAGTAGGGTGGGTGAGATGATGGGGTTGGAGTATTGCAAGTGGTGTTGCGAGGGCGATGATGAGGGAAGGTAACACCGTGAGCGGGTTTATTATTTAAAATTTTGGGTGGGTTTAACTTGGATAAAGGGTCGGGTATAAGGGGTCGAGCAAAGGGTTTGTTTGGTGTTGGGTCACAATTATCTTGGGCTTAGGATTAGATATAAACCCAATTAAGACTCTAGGACTAAACTTGTACAATGAAACTTGAAGGACCAATGCGCCAATTCATCAATTTTTGAGGAGCCAATCATACACATTCAAAAATGATCCAAGGGTTGGTTTTGCATTTTCAATAATATAAGGGTCATTTTTGTCATTTTGAAACTCCGGGACTAAACTTGTAAATTCTCAAACTTTTGATATTTTCACCAAAGGACTAATTTTGACAACTTATGATTTTAAAAGGACCTTTGGTGATTTTTCTTTAAATTAAGTGCTCGGGGACTATTTCGACAATTTTTGAAACTTGGGGACTAAAGCGCCAATTATGCAAACTTAGCTCATTTTTCATCCGATTTTGAACATTTTGCATCCGAAACATATAAAATGCAATTTTGTGATATTTTCATCATTTTGATGCATTTCGAGCATTTTTGATGTTTTGCGGTTTAAATTTAACAAAAATGATGAGTATTTACACACTCATCAATCCCCACACTAAACTATTGCTAGTCCCTAGCAATCTTTTGAGAAAAACTTAATGGATTTGAATCTCTTTACCAAAAGCCATTACTTACGGTAGCCAAATGTTTCAGTTCAAGTAAGAACCATGGTACAACGATAACCATGTGATTTTGAGCAAACCACCGCCTTCCAACGGATTTGATTTGTCTTTACGAAGCCGTTTGCTTCGGACTAGCCAACTCTTAGATAAATTATCAATATTATCTTTGGTGAGTCGATTACCAATTATGGTTTTCCATCGCCTTTACCACAAGCCATAAACTTGCGGGCTAGCCAACTCTTCACTTTTAAGGATATGGTGAATGAATACCATACAATTTTGGGCAAATTGCAAGCCGTCAACGGATTTGAGATATCTTTACCAAGAGCCGTTTGCTCTGGATTAGCCAATCCTTTTGTTTTTAGACATGGCGGATCGATAACCAATTGAGTAAGTGCAAAACACTTACTCCAAAAAATTTTGGCCAAAATGGGGAATTAGGTGGTATAATTACATGATAAAATTCGTGAGAATTCCCCCACACTAGAAATGAATATTGCCCTCAATATTCAAAGTACCGCGGTTATGCCAAAACATAGAACGTAAAAGGAAATACTACGGCCATTATTTGAAAGTTTTTTTTTTTTTTTTTTTTTTTTTTTTTTTGAAAACTTATATACAACACAATGGGGCAACTCCCCACACTAAGGTGGTAGAAAATAGAAAGAAGTCGAAATATGGGTGAAAACCCATATGGCATGCTATTGTTTTTGATTCCCGAGTCGCTAGCTTGACTCGATCCCGCATTCATTGGTTCATGGGAAAGTTTGTAGATCCGGGACAACCACAGGAGGAATGTCCTCTCCAAAATAATGCTTCAACCGATGACCATTCACTTTAAAGTTTGGACCATCGGGTTGAGATAACTCAATGGTTCCATATGGAAATACTTTAGTGATGGTGAATGGTCCGGACCGGTGGATTTTAGTTTTCCGAGAAAATCTTCAATCTTGAGTTGAAAAGAAGGACTCGATCACCGACGTTGAAAATGCGGTTTTGATTTTGAGTCATGAATCTTCTTTGTCTTTTCTTTATAGATCAAAGAGTTCTCGTATGCTTGATCACGGAGTTCATTTAATTCATTCATTTGAACTTTCCGGTGATCACCAATATCTGAATATCGAAGTTGGCATGTTTCAAGGCCCGGATGCCTTGTGCTCAAGCTCAACCGGCAGATGACACGCCTTCCGTACACTAGCTTGTATGGAGTACACCGATGGGTGTTTTATAAAATTGTCTGGAAGGCCCAGTGCGTCATCTAGCTTATCCGACCAAGAGGCACGGTTTTCGCCAACCGTCCTCTCCAAGATTCTTTAATCCCGGTTGGAAACTTCCACTTGCCCACTTGTTTGGGGTGGTGCAGCGATGAGAGGGTGAGTTACACCATACTTTTGCATGACTCTATCAAACCGGTCATTGCAAAATGCGTACTACGATCACCGATTATAGCTCGTGGAGTTCCAAACCTAGCAAAAGAGATTTTAAGAATTTCACAACAACTCGGGCATCATTGGTAGGCAAAGCCTTAGCTTCAACCCATTTTGACAAATAGTCAACGGCCACGAGTATGTATTTATTACATGAGAAGAAGGAAATGGCCCCATAAAGTCAATGCCCCGGATGTCAAAAATCTCACACACTTGAATGGCGTTTTGCGCATTTCATTTCTTTGTGAGATATTCCGTGACGTTGACAAGCGTCACGGTGTTTTGACAAATTCATGGGCATCCTTGTAAATCGTGGGCCAATAGAATCCGGAATCAAACACCTTCTTGGCGGTGTAGTTGGGGCTATGATGTCCCCAAGAGGGTCCGAATGGCAAGCCTTGAGAATGTCAATAGCTTCGACCATACACACATCGCTCGATGACTTGATCCGCAAAATTTTGAACAAGTAGGTGTCGTCCCGTAATAATGTTTTACATCTTTAAAGAATTTGTTTTTCTGTTGGGACGACATCCCTTTCACCACAAAGTTACCCGCATGGTAATTTGCAAAGTCAAGAAACCATGGGGTAGAAGAGTCTCCACGAAAAGAAACCACATTGAGTGTTTCGAGAGGAAATGTTTCATTTATTTCCTTTTCTCAAACACATCTTGGTGAGGGTTTTCTAGACGGGACGAGATGATCGTGACCTGGTTCTCATCTCCTTTTTATCACGTATAATGATATCAAATTCTTGTAGGAGGAGAACCCAACGGAGCAATCTCGGCTTTGCATCTTGTTTTGCAAAGAGATATTTGAGAGCCGAGTGATCCGTATACACCACGCATTTGGTCAAGATAAGGTATGGCGAAACTTTTCAAACGCATACACCACACTAATAATTCTTTTTCGTAGTGGTGTAATGGGTTTGAGCTTGATCATAGTTTTACTTGCGTAGTGGATAGGCCGAAAATGCTTGGTTTTCGTTGCCCCAAGACCGCACCGATAGCAAAATCACTTGCATCGCACATGAGCTCAAAGGGTAAATCCCAATCGGGGCAACTAGAATGGGTGCTTCCGTAAGCTTTTCTTTAGTGTTTCAAAAGCTTGATGCACTCGGAGAAAAGATAAAAGGAGCATCTTTTTCAAGAAGATGGGTCATAGGCGAGCGATTTTAGAAAAATCTTGTATGAATCTACGATAAAACCCGCATGACCTAGAAAACTCCTAATACCTTTGACGGTAGTAGGATGAGGCAATTTACCAATAACATCAACTTTTGCTCTATCAACCTCAATCCGTTTTGGAAATCTTATGGCCAAGGACTATGCCTTCTTTGACCATAAAGTGGCTCTTCTCCCAATTTAGACAAAGATTGGTGTCTTCACACCTTTGAAGCATTTTATCTAAATGGGAGAGACATGTATGAAATGAGTCCCCAATGACCGAGAAGTCATCCATAAACACCTCCATTGTTTCCCGATCATGTCGTGGAAAATTGCCATCATACATCGTTGGAGCGTGCGGGAGCATTACATAGGCCAAAAGGCATACGTGCAGTAGGCAAAAGTTCCGTATGGGCGGTGAATGTGGTCTTTTCTTGATCCATCGGATCAATGGGGATCTGAAAGTAACACGAGAAACCATCAAGGAAACAATAGTATTCGTTCCTCGCTAATCTCTCAAGCATCCGATCCATGAAGGGTAGAGGAAAATGGTCTTTACGGGTGGCTTCGTTTAACTTGCGATAGTCAATACACACACGCCATCCGTAACCAATCGAGTTGGAATTAACTCGTTTTCTTCATTTGTGACAACAATTATGCCACCCTTTTGGAACACAATGAATGGGCTAACCCAAGGACTATCGGAGATCGGGTAAATTAAACCGCATCAAGAAGTTTGAGAACCTCTTGTTTGATAACCTCATGAATCTTAGGATTCACCCTTCTCGATGTTGGATCTTGGTTTGAAGTCATCCTCCATTAAGATTTTGTGAGTACAAAACTCGGGGTTGATACCCTTAATGTCGGAGAGTTTCAAGCAATTGCTTGCTTGTGTGACTTCAAGACCTTTATGAGAGCGATCTTTCTCCTCCTCGCTTAAGTCTTTAGCAATTATGACGGGTAATTTATCATCACCCTCCAAGAATGCATACTCGAGATGAGGAGGTAGGTCCTTAAGTTCAACCTCGGGAAATTCTTCAAGAGATGTTTGTCTTGATTTGATTTCCTCAATCGTGATCTTTTCGGAGGAGTGAAGGTAATGGATCTTCATTTAACAATTGCTCAAGATAAAGAATATCCCCTCCGAATCATAAACACCATCAATTCCAAAGTGAATTGATTCATCACTAGCAAGAAACTCATCGATCTCTTCCGGAAGAAGTCACCTCCTCAAACGGGTGAGAGAGGGAAGAGTCGGCAATGATTGGTTGAGAAGATGTGGTGGAATCCCACTCACGTAATTATGAAGATAACCAAGAAACTCTTGAGAGTACTCCTCTGAAGCAATATCAATTAAATCGATTCGATTGATCGATTCAATATCATAATTTGAGGAGTACCTCAAAGTTTGATCAAGGTTAAAATATAACGACTTCATTACCCACACGTAACGTGATTTCTTGCTCAAATACATCAATAAGAGCACGCCCGTTCTCGTGAATCCTCGTCCAACAATGAGAGGAACCCGATGATCGGCATCGAAATCAACAACCACAAAGTCACCGGAAAATGGAACTTTCCTACTTTCACGAATACATCCTCGGCGATGCCAAGAGGACGCGATATAGATCGATCCGCAAGCTCAAGAGTCATGCGGTAGGAATAAGTTCCGGAAGAGAAAGTTTCTTCCATATTGAATAAGGCATCGATTGATGCTTGCACCAAGATCGGCAAGGGCAAAGCATTCAATCATTCCCGAAAAACACAAGGAAGAAGAAATTTTCCGGGATCTCCAAGCTTCTCGGAAGCTTCTTTAACAAAATGCCGAGCGGTTCTCGTTCAAAGGAGTTTTGGCCATTTCAAACAGTTTTTCCTTATTGCTCAACATGTGTTTGAGAGTTGATGCAAACTTGGGCATCAACATGATGGCATCCGCAAAGCTTATGTCAAAATGAAGTTCTTGGAAAATTTGAAAGAATTTTCCATTTGATGACCGGCTTTTTCATGAGTTTTTGCTCATTTAAACGTGAGGGTAAGGAATAGAAGTTTTGGATTTGGGGTTACCAACCGGAGGTTCAAAAACAACTCGTGTTTGGTTTTGGTTTTGGGACAACCCGAGGATGGACATTGATGGTACTTCCGTTATTAGTAGGAAGTTCCTTGTCCTTTGTCGCCTCGGGTTCACTTTCCACTACCTTCGGGAGAGAAGAAGAAGAGGTAGTAGGAATAGCGGGTCCATCATAAGAATCACCACTTACGGTTGTGATCGCCTTTGCATCGCCCCTCGGATTAGCGATCGTGTTGCTAGGTAAAGTACCGAGCCCGAGGGTCGATCATTTAAAGACTTCTTAATGTCGAAATCTGGCTGACCAACAACATATTCATTTCCTCTTGGGATTTCATGAATTGCTTCAACAACTCATCAGATGATGGTCCAGTTGGAGCAATGGCTTGATTTTGCACAAGAAAATTCTGGCCTCTATTGTTTGAATTAGGGCCTTGATTGTGGAAATTTCCTTGATTATTGCCATGAAAGTACCCAGGGTTGAAATTTCCCTGACCTTGGTTTCTGTTAAAGTTTCCTTGGTGTTGGAAGCTTTGATTTTGAAAACCGTTATTTTGACTAAAATTACCTTGGTTTTGAAAACCTTGGTTTGGTCTATTCTGATTTTGATTACGGTTTTGGTTTTGGTTGAAACCAGGTGGTCCAGGGTAGTGGTTAGGGCGGTGGTTCGGGTCCATAGGAGCACGATATTGGTTGCCTCCCCGATTAGGAATCCCGCCCACACATTTGCTTCAAAGGGTTACCATCGGTGGCCATACAGATCGTAATAGGCATGGGGCCACCACAAGTAACACGACTTCCACTTTCTTAACTTCAGGAGGTGAAGTTTGTGGAAAAGAGACTTTCTTTTGGTTGGAGAGAACCAAAGCTTGAATAGCTTCAGTGAGTTTGTCAATCTTAGCATCGGTGCTAGATTGACTCACGAATGATGAAGAAGAAGGACAACACCGACTTGGGAAACAACCGGTTTGCTTAGTGCAATGCGGACTTTAGACTTGTTTTCAATTATTGTCAAGGCTTCTTTGATGTTTTGCTCAAGAAATTTCCTCCAATGAGGAATTGAGAGAATCTTGATCGATTGACTCACTCCATTATAGAAAGTATCGAGTTGCATCAACTCGGAGAAACCGTGGTGAGGACATTTGCGAAGCAATTCCTTAAAACGATCCTACGATTCATCAAGGGTTCATCAAACTTTTGTGTGAATTTGATGATTTCATTTTAAGACTCGTGGTTTTGGAAGGTGGATAAAACTTCATTCACAAATTTCTTCACCGGTCTTCCCATGTTTCGATTGATTTAGGGGTTGTTTTCAAGCCAAATCCGGACTTGCCCTCGACTTGGGAGCAGAAGAAGCATCGACATCTGTAGGGACATTCTTGTATTTGATGGTAGATGCAATCTTGTTAAACCATCGAATATGAGCATGAGGATCATCCCACTCAAAACCATAGAACCGACTTGAGGTTACAAGATTGATAACCGGTTTTGAGTTCAAAATTTTCGGCCACAATGGTGGGATAACAATAACATCTCCATACCCGTCGATGGGTGCTGGAGAAGCTCACACATAGGGCGTTCTTCCGCCATGACAACGGAAGTAGTGTGAGCGATCCGGATCTCGAATCCGATGATGGAGCAGAAGTCTGGACACGCCTTCTTGGAATCTTGATAAGCTCACGAAATGGGCTCACAGATCTAGAAGAGCGAGTGCGCATACACTAGAGTTAACTCTAAGAGATCTCGAGTTAAGGAGAATGGAATTATGAAAATGGTGAAAATTGGGTGAGAAGAATCTTTTTAGGTTTTATGTTTTGATAAGTAGATATAACAACAAATCCAATTAAAACAAAATCGAGGCAAAACAACGGTGAACTTAAACCAATAATCACAATATGAATGGCTTCTTTGAAAAAGGTACACCAATCACAAGGACACAAAGGCAAGTTTTAATCTTTGGTTCGGGAACTTATTATGGTCTTACCCCAGTTAGGTAGTACACCGCCTTGGTTTGGTGGTAATCTTTTATGTTGTTATTATTAAACAAAAAAACGACAAATCTTTTGTATTTTTATCTTTGATACATATATAGAAACAAAAGGAAAATATTTTTGTGTTTTATACGTTTTGGATGTTTTGGGTTTTGGATTTTTATAAGAAAATATATATAGATATAGATAGATGGTATGAACAAAGAGTGAATATTCAAATCACTAATCGCTAAACGGAAGATAATTAGCACTGACTCCGGCGGCGCTTAAAATTTGATTCGTGCCCAGACGGTCAAGTTTAGTCACGCATGAGCTAGCCACTTATGAATGGTAACCGTAACAAACTTAAAATAGTCCGGAAACAAATGCAATGAAGATCAAGAGAGTATAGTGTTTCCCAGTCGTTAAGTCCCAACGAATATGCGATGAATAGTCTAACGAATAGTGATCGAGAGAATTTGAATGAGAAAGAGGTTTGATTGATTATACCCTAAGAAAGAGTTTACAAATTACAGAGGCTTAAATGCAAATTAAAGGAAATTAAAAGATTAACTATATTAAATAAACGCTATCACTATTTGTAAAATGATGTTTTTGATTTTTCTTTTATTAAACTTAAATTAAAAACTACGTGACGTACTAAAGAAAATGTGAAACTGAAGCAATATTAATCCTAAAAATATGAAAGTGATATTTTACAAACCTAATGATAAAAGAAAATTTTTAGAAAAAGAAAATTATTTTTATAACTATTTAATTAATTATTATTAATTAAAACTACTTTTACTTATTAAATTATAGCCTAAAATACAAGAAAATATGAAATTAAGCTAGAAAAATGAAATTATGACTTGGAAAAATCTAAAATAACTAAAGAGAATTTTCAAAACTAATTTTTTATTTTTCGATTATTTTCTATTTTCTATGAATTTTAAACTATTTAAAACTAATTAAATTACTTAAAATTACAAATTTAACTATGAAAAATCTGGAAAAATAATTTTTGACTTTTATATTTATCTTAACCTAAGAAAATGAAAACTTATTTTTTGAAGTTTTACGAATTAATTGTATTAAAAGCTAATTAAAATGCTTAAAAACTAATTTAAATTAAGAAAAATAGCAAACCGACTTAGAAAAATCTAAAAATTTCAAGAAAAGTCTAAAATAATATTATGAATCTAAGAAAATATAAAACAGGGGCTTGTGTGTAAGAAAATGAAATCGCAAAGACAAGTGCTTATAAATAAGCACTTGGAATAAGCCAAAGGTCCAAATAAGCTACCAAACTAAAGCGAGAAGATATAATATGTTATAACTACTCAAATGCAACTTATTGCAACTATCCTAAACCTCTAAATTGCAAATTACAAAGGTTTGATGATTTGAGTTAAGATGCTAAAAATAGTTTGAGCCTACTACTTTTAGATTGCAAATAAGCTACTTAATAAGCTAAAATTGAAAACCAAAAGTATGGAACCTCAAGTAGACCTGGCTAGCTGCTTCTAAACCAAAGATGAGACCAAGATTAGCTCTGTGAGCTTGTTGACAAGCTCTGAATCAGTGACAAAACTCGACATTCATCGAGTGTGTGAGCAGAGGCAATTAAGACCATTTCCACAAGCTAATATGTAGCTTAAGAAAAATTTCTAAAATCTACAAAAATCAGATAAAGAAACTAGACCAAGAGAAGTTATAAATCCCAAATTTCCACTTGATTTGACCCAAGAATGAGTCAATGATAATTCACCCATTTGGGCTCAAAGCAGTTTTCATGTTTTTACTTTTGAAACAGTCGAAAGGTTGACTTTAATGAATTTTGATCTTGATTTACCAACTGAATATGATGTAATATGACAAAATAAAGCTAATGCAATCTATGTCTATGATATTTAAGCACAAAACTAGTTTTGATTTCCCAAAATCAAGCAGTTAAGAGATTAAGGCAGGAACACATGATTTTGACTTTTGTGAGTTCGGATGCAATTTTAAGACAAAGTTGAGACTTACCCACACAAACCTATAACAGATTAAGCGATGATCCAAACACACCTTGACTTTTTGCAAATTTAAACTAAGCTAATTCTTGAGTTATCTAATTTTACCACTTAAACTAAGTTTAGTGAACCTAATACTACTAATTAAACATATCTAAATTATTTAATGACCATAGGTTCAAGTACAAACACAAACCGCAAATGATAAAAATTGAAAATGAGAAACACTCACATCACATCTTTGTAGGATATTGGATTTCACATACACATCACAACATTAACACAATGAGCACATAGATGGTTTTAGAGAGAAAGAGTGGGATATTCTAGTAAGAGAAACTTGTAGAATATTAGATTATCAAAGAACATCCAACCCTCTACCTTACAAGGTAGAGGGTATTTATAGGTTACAAACTAAACAACCTCGACGGCTGTGGATCGGGGATACAAGTGGGTAAAGACCCGTCCTTCCTCCACGGTGTTGCACTAAACTATTTTAAGCTCTTGACTAACTAAATAACTACATAAAATAAGTAACTAACGATAAGTCTACGAGCTAACTTATGCTAGATAATAGTTGAGGTGACCGACTCTTCAATCTTGGAATATTCTAATTCCTAACAATCTCCCCTAAGGAGGTCACCCCATGTTTTACATTTCAAATCCTAGCATTCTATACTTGACTTTGTTCTTGAGCTCGTAGACAAAACAACTTCAACATCGTAATCTTTGTGCATAAGTAGTGCAACTTCAAAGTCTCGCAAAGATTTGTACTTTAAGTGGAGGTCATTAATGATCCATGAGATAATAATTAGGAGCCATCTTTTGAGATCATCACTATCATCAATCTCGAGACATCCTTTGTGGTGTTGGTATTATGTGATGTTGTGACTTTAGGACCGACATGCTCACATTTTGGATCATGATATCTTCTCATCGAGTAAGCGGAAGCATTTGTTGATTCAAGATATTGGCGGCGTAGCGTAAGCATGGAGTGAAAATATCGAGTCATTGATGCACTAATCATGATTTCTTTTAAGATGAATGTGTTAAGTGAGCATGCGGCTATGGATTGACCGCTTCATTCGATCACCGCAAACGTCGGACGTACACGCATACAACATTAGCAATAAATCGCACGAAAGTGTCTTTGATCACTTCGTTGAATTGAGTACACGCCCACGGTTCCCGTTGATCGATACATGTCTTGCTGTGATCGGTATAATTCAAGAATTTCCTTGACAGGGTTTCGCAATTGCTCTAAATGTTCTCAAACCGAACATCTCAAAGAAGACAACACGGAGTGAGTGAACCAATAATTTTAAGTCCACCGATTGATGAGAAGAGATTTGAAAAACAATCGTGTATTGCTCAATAGAAAATTGTTTTGCAATACAACGAAGGTTTTATTGAAAATCAATTATCAATCATAAAACACCTTTTGGTTTGAAAAATGAGTACACGGTCGATGTCTTGAATAAAAGAGTTGTTAAGCACAAAGACCGGTTTTCAAAGGTATCCGTCAATCCATAACTGAACCGTGATTGATTCAAGAGATTGAATCGCCCATTGTTTCATTCGGTTGTCACATGGTTGATCCATATAATAGATCTCACATGCCACCTACCGAGAGCTTGTTTGATGTTGGCTCGAAGGCTTTCCATCTTCATTGTGAATATGCATCCACATCACTCGGATGTTACGGCAATACCACAAGGATAATGCGTGGGACTCAAGATATAATCTCTTTCCACATTGTGTGAAGCAGAGTTTTCATTGAAAGTGTCCTAATGAGATTTATTGATGATCTCGTGGCTCTAGACTCAATTTGTGCATATATGGATCTGTGCGGAGACTAGGAGAGGGTCTCCTTTTTCAATATCAACAATCTCTAAGAGAAAGTCGATAGATAATGTCGGTTCCCGTGAGAATGAAACAAGTCCTTTTAAGAGGAACTTGAGTGGTTTGGAAAGTTGAAGTTTAGTCGTCATTGGGTCCATGACGTCTTGTCTTCAATACCGATGTTACCATCGATAGCATATGAAGTGAACCGGTTTACGCCCTAAGGTTGAATAAATGGAGGGCTAATTGTTTTCACCCTTTTCTCATTCAATTCTTTTAATTCTTCAACCCTTGATTACTTACGAGACTTCATAGCTAGAACCTTGGGTTTATTCGATACTAGCTCGGTCTTAGTCCGCACTCTTCCCATATCTCACTTTTCTCCTTTTATCATCATACCTAAGGACTTCTACACTAGCTAGTGGATTGTCCTCGGTAGATCCCTCCGGATTACGGCGGATCATGGGAACAAAACCTAACCTTATCATCCTTATATCACCGTACATAAAGTAAAGTTGGTCGGTCAATTTGGTATTGTTCATCCGCCATTGGAACCAATTGAAAACCATTTGAAAATCAATTCGGATACTTGTGATATATTATCAAAGCATTTTGTACCTAAATTGTTTTTTTGATATTTTTAGAATAAGTGCTCCCCTCAACATGTGCATCAAATGTTTGAAATCGTTTTGCACATGGAGGCAAGAGGAAGAATTTACTTCTTTGATTACCATTTTCTAAAAATATCAACATCACTTCCTTGATCAAATCAAGTAGATAAAGCATTTCTAGGAAGGATGAGGTTTCCATAAATTTGCTCCCCTCAATATGTGCCTCGAGGTTTGAAAAGAGTTTTGCACATACTAGAGGAACCCTTTATCATCAAAGGATTAGAAGCCATATGATCAAGGTACCTTAAAACATTTAAAGTTGAATTTGCAAAGATTTAAGTGTTGTGTACCACCGATGACTTGAATTTGCAAATAGAGTTCTCCCCTTAATATATGCTTCGAGATTCGAAAATTGTTTAGCACATATAAGAGAAGTTTGCACACAAATTGATCATCTTATCTTTTAACATCTTTCATATTTATATCACATTTTCTCCCCGATCAAAATCTTAAATCCTTTGAGATTTTGGATCTCAAGTGATTTAAATATGTATGAGGTAAAATATTTGTAGGAGAAAATGTGTCCGATTTTATATGATCAAAATGGACAACACAAATGTTTCCCTTTTACAAGGGAAACCACAAGACAAATCCTAGCACTATTACATCTATTACAGTTGTTCATATTTATTACACCACTTATTACACATAGTTAAAGACACACCATAAACAAGATCCCGAAGAAGTCTTCATTCACCCTCGAAGAAGTTTGTAGTGACCATCACGAAGCCTTCCACCAACAAAACTTTCAAGGTGCGGAAGATCCTTCGTGTCTTGAGTCTTCGTCGATTGCGACAATGAAATGTTCACATCTCTTCACGTCATCATCGGACAAAAATAGTTTTAACCCAAGATTTCATATCAAGTTTGGCTTCTTTCACTCGGTGTCAAGTTCTTCTTCACCAATTTGAGCGTACCATCACTAAAATTGTAGAGTTCACATAGACGCATAAGCATACGAGATCCATATCTATCGGTGAAGATGACGACTCTAGGGGTGTCAAGGACTTTGTATTCTCGATGAAATTCATACCCAGTTGCATTCCATTGAGGACTTGTAAGGTTGATCTGGTTTGGTAGCTTTCAATGCCAAGTCGAAAGTCCTCAACTCGTTTTCGAATGACTAAGCCCCGATCCAAAGAGTGACAATTGCAGAGAGGGCCTTTTCTCACGGACGGTAAATGCTCAAGGTGTCCTTGAAGATTTAAGAGATAGAGATCTTGAAATCATTTGGCGAAAGATGTTTGAAGTCGTTCTCTTCAATAGTATACACTTTGAAGTCGCTCTTTTAAGGACAATCTTCTTCAAGTACTCATATCCATAGATAGGAAGATCTCTACACTAACAACACTTAAGATTTTCGACTTTGATCGACATCATTGCGTCTTTTATCGACACCATGTCTTCGATGTAGAACTTCTTCTTTTGAACCACCGGTGAGAAATACCATAAGAAGCGGCAATATCATATTTTTGTTCTTGACACCCGAATTGATCGGGAACCATCCGCTCAAGTCCCCGATCGAGTAGGTTGCGACTTTCATCTTCGATATTGATAGATCGGGCCTTCTTTCAGTGAGAGAGCACACGAGATAGTCTAAGTCGTGATTGAAGAAGAATTCACTGAATGGTTATCGACCGGGTTCACCACCAAGAGGAAGAGATGTGTTGACATTGAAGCGGTCGATTTGCTCACCGACTTGGTCATTCAACATCTTATGGCATTCTTCCATCGATATTGAAGATGATTTGCATCGAATGGAAGACTTTGACAATTTCGTAAGCTTGTCCTTCTAGATCTCTTGGAGTTATGGATGAGATACTCTTCCGCTCACAAAACCATCTAATAAAACTTCCCATATCACCAAGTAGTGCGAAGAGTCTTGACCGGAACTTCATAATTATTGGTGATAACCGATGCCCAATTGTTGTCGGGAATCATAGAGTCGACTACGGGATGGTCCATGTGGGTTACGGAGAAGGAGGTCTATCTTCCACAATGCGACTTTGAATTGTGTCTCTTGAAGGTGCTACCACGGATGTGCTAGTGCGATTCCTAGCCATGTAAGTATCAAACCAATCTTCGATGGCTTAGGAATATGCTTCGTCGATGCATCATCTTCATCCGGTTCGAGTCGGCCATGACTTGAGACTCTTCGTGAACCATTTGATCATCGAGAATTGAGGTGGATGTGGACATGAACCTTGAATCAACCGTCGTCCAGCATCGATTTCTTCTTAGTACTCGATCTTTTGTGGGACTGATTGATTAGAAGGTTTTGGCGGTGATGATGGTGGTTGTGATGGAGGTGTGTTGGTTGTTGTAGAGGATTACCGACTCCGAAGTTCCAGCGCCTCCGTTGGTGGTGGAGGTGGAGGAGGATCTTTGCGGTCCTTCATCAATGCTTCCATCACAATCGTTCTCCTTTTCTTTCTAGCTTCTTTTTCCCGACGTCCATCTTAAAGCGCTCATAGTTGTCGAACTTAATGGATTCTTCAAGTGCCTCATAGAGTTTCTTGTGAACCTCATGCTTGTCCTCTTGACCTCATACATCCTTTCAAATAGAGCGCTCTCATATCGGTGATAGGGAGGTCCTTGAAACGCCTAAGAAGTGGAGCCTCCATAGCCCATTCCACAACATCCTTGACTTCTCCTTCAATAGCGGCAAGAACCCTTCATTGAAGTTGAGGTGCTCCAATCTATAGACACGATCCACGGAGAATCAACAGATTTAGGAAGTTGCCTTTCGAGCTTCTATCCTTTTATGGCTTTATCCAAAGTTGATCGAGGTGAGAATCATGGAGGGAAGTCGGTGGAGCCACCTCATCCGCAATTGTAATGACGAGTTCGGGGTTGGTGAAGATGTTGGTGGTGTTTATACGATTGATTGAGTAGGTAAGGGAGGTGGAAGTGCGGTTGATAGTGAGGATGCGGACATTGGAGGAATAGTTGGCGTATCTTCTTTGAATCTTGACATTATACATGGATTGTGCGAGATCTAAGGATTTGTCATTAATGAATTGATCACCAAAAGAGAAATCTGTATCAAGATTCTTAAGTGAGGATAGAGAGTTAGTAGACAGATTTGGTTCATCCATCTTCAAGGTCTCATCAGATCTAGTCTCAAGGTTCTCCTGCGAGCCTTTTTGTAACAGAGTGTCAACATTCAAGCCAGATTGAGTCTCACTAAGTGTAGGAGTTTCCTTAAATGTTTCAGGCACTTTGTCCACTCTAGATAGTTCTTTTGCATGAGATTATTCTGTTCTTCTCTTCAGCTCATATTGATTTGTGGTGCTTGATGGAGATGATGAGATAGTTAACAGCATGTGAGCAGCTTGTTCAGTTTCAACACTTGCAACCCCTTTACCCTTGTCATGTGTAATTGGGGTTGTTTGTCGAGGTAGTTGAACGGGTTCTCTTAACACAATTCCACCTAAGTGAGCTTTCACATTCTGACTTTCTAGGCTTATTTGAATTCCAAGTTGCGATCGATCATCTTCATCGCTTAACTGGTAACATTCCTTGGTGTCTCGGTGTTCTCACCAATTTCCTTTTCCACTTTCTTCCTTTTAACTTTACGCTTCTTGGATGCGGTGTCATTGTTGTGACCTTTCAAGTCTCTTTTAGGAAGAGGCATAGGATGCTTGTGAGGATGACTTGGTCATGGGAGCATTTGGTTGTAGAGGAGAGGTGTGACATCACAGAGAGTTTGGTTGCTCTTTTCTTGTATTGCTTGAAGTAGTCCTTCTTCTTGATATCTTCTGTGAGAAGACAGTCAGGAATTGGCAATCCAAATATTTCATTGTCTACACCTCTAGGAACATATTTCAGGTTTCCCAAGACATATTCATCTTCTGCATTATGTAGAGTTGATTCACTCCTTGTAAGTATTGGATAACAAGCTTAGAGAATCTGATGCTGGGAATTACAAGCTTGTTCTGTTTCTTTCGGCCTTGAGCTTTGTTCTGGAAATTGATTCATCGGATATGAATGTGTTCATTGATAACGAAAATTCTTCCCAAATACGATCGATACATTCACATCAACCCTATTAACGATTCCCCATAGGATTTGCAAGATAGGGATTCTCACTTTATCGACCCACGATGTTTTGCCGATAAGCACAAGTTAAGAATTGTTGTAATGGCTCTCGGGGTTGATACATGTGTCCATGATGATGTCGGATGCTCTTGAAATCTTGCTCGATAACCCAATCAATTAGAAAGACAATCGGATCGTCGACACGGTGGAGATTCGAGCGAAAGTCGGGTTACAAGGGTGATTCCAAGAGCCTTGCTCGAATATCGAGAATCAATTGTGAACTCCATATCATCCAGTTTGCGGGAGTATTGTCTTGTGATTTTGTTCCATTGAGCGGTGTTCCGAATTGTTGAATGTAAATGGTCGGAATTGAGCATTGCTTGGTAATTGCTCAAAGAAGTTTGTGTTTTGAGGATGTCAATAGAAACTTTGAGTATCGGATTTTGTTGAAGCCTTTGTAGGTCCACATAACAGTTGCTTTTTCCAATAACAGCCCATTGACTCCTGGGAAGGATTTCTTCGTCTGAGAGAACTTTGGATGATGCCGAAGGGGTAACGCTCTTTTATGGGATTGAACTTGCCATTGATGTTCTGAGTAATCATACAATCAACAGTAATGAATGGGAACAGGTTAGATGATAAATGATAAGTGAGACAACATTGAGAGCACCCTTATGACATAGAAGTAGTAACTCAGAAGGAGTCCCCAAAACACATACAGAGAAAGATTGAGTGGCATAGATTTCAAATATATGACAACTTTCATAATTGAGATATATCAATGAAGTATAATCTTACAGATAAATAATCACATGATGAGCTTATAAGGGATTAATAGGCAAAAGAGTGCATATCAAAGTGATCTTGACATGAGCCAAGATACACATGTAGAAGTGATATAACAAATATGTATGAGGCAAAAAGAAACATTTGGCGGTCGTGAGAGAAACCAAGTACCTTTTGCCTAAACAGAGATGTCATAACAGATTACACAGAGTATGTTGACTCAACAAGTCGAATTAGGAGATCCTAAGTATTGTGAGAATGAGATCAATTTTTGCACTAAACCTCTTGTACATTTTAATAACCCTCGACCCTAAGACTAATTCTCAACATGAAAGTGAACAATGTTGCTAACTTGTAAAGACAAGTCGCCATCACTTGTTTAGCTCTCTAAGTCGCTATGCTAATTCGCTAACTTGTAAAGACAAGTCGCCATGAACAGTAACTAAACCAAGTCGCTACAAATCAGTTAACTAAGTCGCTAAGGTTACTGATTCGCTAACTTGTGAAGACAAGTCGCCATGAACAATTACCACAACCAAGTCGCTACCAATTTGTTAACTAAGTCGCTAATGTTACTTATTAAGCTAACTTGTAGAGACAAGTCGCGACTACTAACTCGCTAACCAAGTCGCTAGAATAAAATAAACTTATTAAGCTCTGAAACATAGTCGCTAATATGAGCACTAACTCGCCATGAAGAACACTCAAACTAAGTCGCTACCAAGAACAAGTTAAATCGCCAAAGAAAAACACTCCTAACATAAACCCAATAGTCCAATCCGCTTAACCATACATCATCGATCACGGTTAAATTATCAAAATCAATATATTCCAAACAATTTGAACACGTTCAATCATTATAATAGCAACACAAACACGATTACATAACAAATCGAACCTAGGTGAGAGTCAAATAGTCACAAATCACGAGCTCGAAAGGATCTGGAAATAAGGACAAGTTAGAAGCTTAACACAAATGCTTAAGAGAACAAAGATAAGAGGTAATCGAGGCAAACCTCTTGCTAAGTCGCTAGGATGAGCAAAATGAAGAAGAGAAGAAAAACGAGAGAGAGAGAGAAAAAAAACTTGTTTGGGAAAAAATGGTAACTCGCTAAGTGGTAATTCGCTAGGGGTATACAAACAATCTTAGGCAGTATGACACAATTGGTCCTTGTGGTTATAACATGAGGTGATGTAAGTCGCTAGTGCAACATAACTTTCACTATATGACAAGTTTGGTCCCTATGGTATTGATGAACGAGTGGTAAGTCGCTAACACGGATTATAGACAAAGTCTCTAGCATTGATTATCACACTGATCACCATGAATCAATTAAACATTTAGACACATAAGCATTTAAAGCAAGTTAGGCACTTAATACGAAGGCACACTAGGAAAATCACATGAACAAGATACAACCACAACCTATAATCGAGAAAACACCATAACCGATATTACAAAAGCATAACCGATTAGTCACACAAGCGAGCAACAACCACAACATACAAATAAGCAAACATCATAACCATAGTCAAGCCAATGGCATATAAAACTAATCTCCCCTCAATCAATGTCATCAAAGATCATTGATTGATATTAACCAATCCATTATAAAACCAAGAATATATCATTTGTTCGAACTTCATCTATGATCCCGTGCCATTATTGAATGACATTTCTAGGACCGTAGATGTTATCGATAACAAGGAATATATTCTTTATTAGTTTGAGGAAAATGATAAAATTTTGAATATAAAGAAATGACATAAAATTGTGTAAAAATTTTAAAATTGGTGTAAAAATAAAATATTTTAAATTTAATTTTTTTTTCTTGAATTGTTTTTATACACAAATATATATAAGAGTCCCGATTCAAGATGAATAGGAGTCAAAGTAAGAAGTACATCAACTCGCAAGCTATAGCTCTGAATGAGCTATGTTCATATCTGAGGGAACCAAGTCATGAAGTTCCCGATTGAGTTGAGCATTGTACCGAAAAGAGGAGAGCACATTGTACTTGAAGCACATGTAGACTTGTACATAGAATGGTTAGTGACATGTTTAGTCTCACATTTGGATGCATCACAGTATAATCCAGACGTATCATTAATGGGGATTCTATTAGGTTCTACATTCTTGAAAAGTTTACCTGTGGGAATCCACTTGAGGCATGATCTAGGAATGTAAGTTCGTTCAAGTCCTGTAAACTTAAATAATCTGCCAGTGGGAATCCATTTGAAACCACAGTTAGTTGAGCTAAGTGAGTGCACAGCCCTGTTTTGACTATTTGTCCCATTGTGATCAGAGAATTTCTTTGGGGATTGATCCGTCCGATGATGTTTTGCATGAGACCTAGTTAAACTTATTGCATTTCGATCCGTGAGTGTTGACCATTAGTCCTATTTTGGGATTCATCATATCCGAACTAGGCAATGAAGTGACCGGTTTTGACAAAACAGACTTATTATCAACTTGGGATGTAAGCTTAGATTTCAATGGTTTAGCTCTTTCGGACCTAAAGGCATTAGGTTGTTTAATAACTGCTCGTTTCAAATGATTACGAACATTTGACTTTCCCAAAGTTGAAGGTTTTGCAAACTTAGTGTTCATCCTATTTCCAACATACTTCTGAGCTCATTTTTAGGGCAACAATATTGAAGCTCTTATCCCGAATTTGTGCTTTGAGGTCATCAATATCTTTCATCAAGAGGTCGATTGATTGACTAACTTAGAGTTTGTTTCCTCAAGGTTCTTTCTTAAATGCTCATTTTCTCTTAGAAGGTTGGACACACATAGAGCTAGTTCGAATTTCTAGATTCTAGTGCATCACTCATCTCATGACGGTCATATTTACGGGCTTCGAAGAAGTGATTTGATTGCCTATGGTCGAATCTTTTCCGAATCGAGATTTTAATCGATTAATTTTAAAAATTCTCTAAATTCGGAAGTTCCCGATTAGTACACGGTTTTTTTTGCATAAAACATTTCATCCTTTTGTTGTATTTCAATTTGCAATGAGATAAAGTGTTTTCAAGAATTGAAAATTTGTTTGAAAGCTCATCATATACCTTTTTTCAATCATGTTACATGCATTAGATTCGCATACAAAACAAAGACCGATTCCACATTGTTATGTTCGAGTAAGAGTCATGTACCTTTTATGAGAACTTGTGTGATCGGATAAGTGTACCTTATTGATTGATACCTTTTCGACTCGAGACTTTGAGATCGATCTTGTTCTCTTCATCCTTTTCCATCACAACCGAGATCCCGCAATCGGTGTCTTCTGCTTTGGTTCAACTGGAATGAAGCATGACACGTCATCATTGCTCCATGGACACTCTTGGCACTCATTCAATTCCTTGACTTGTTATTCTCTTTAGCGACTTCCTTGATGTATGTTTTCATATTACTCATAAGTTGAATAAATGAGTTTCGAACTCATGAATTTCCATTCCGTGTGCTTCTTGAACGAAATTCGGTCATGATATCATCATAATCGAGGAGTATTCTTCCGGATGAGTGGTGAAATTGATTGATGATGGTTTGGAGAGCGACATGAGAATCATCGATTGAGAACTTTTCTTTGGTAATTTGAAACCTCCGCCGCTTCTAAGTTAAGTAAAACAGTTCTTGTCAAAGTGGGAAAATCTGACGAAGGATGGCACAACTTGTTTGATCCATGGTTGTAGATAAGAGTAATTTGAGAAGTCGATCGAGATGTTGAAACGGCTCACCGGTGCATTCCATATTCTTAGCATCATGTGCGGACATTAAGAGTGACTTATTTGAGTTGTTACGATTAATCGATCTTGAATCATTAAGTGTATGGCATTCGGATAAGCATTACGCTTCACTATTACGTCTTTGTGTCATAGAGAGCAAGTACTTTGGTGATTAAAGGATCCGTGATGGCTGACATTGTGTTATTATGAATTACTCCCCAAGTCTCTAGGGATTTAGAACCAACTCGCTACCAACAAAATAACAATAATCCCAAGTCGCTAGAAGATACTACACCAAGTCGCCAACACTTAATTCGCCACACCACTAAGTCGCTAGAGTACCAAGTCGCTACTCAAATGTAAGTCGCTAAGTAGTAACTCGCTAAGACTCAAGTCGCTAGCAAAATTTTGGCAGCAATTCGCTACTCAAGTCGCTAAAGATGCAAGTCGCTAAAGAGCAACTCGCTCTGGACCAAGTCGCTACCACTGTCGCTACCCGTGGTGGAGGTCCACTACTTGTCTCAGAAATCGCTAGATCTAACTCGCTAGGTCTAAAGCGTAACTCGCTACAAATTTGTAAAGCAAGTCGCTACGAAGAAAGTAGTCCGTGAGCTAAGTCGCTAGCAAGAAAAACCATATAAACATCACTTTTCAATCCAAAAACAATCCAACCAAGATGATTCAAGCTTACCAAATGAAAACCGAAACACTTGTGATGATTCTAAACATAAAAATACTAACAAAATTCAACTTTAACACAAGAAATCAACCAAATGATGCAAAACCACTAAACTTTTCAAACTCAAAACCACCTAAAACCACTAGAAATCCAAAGATGTGCAAGATATGATCTAACCATGGCTCTTGATACCAATTGTAAGATATTAGATTTCACATACACATCACAACATTAACACAATGAGCACATAGATGGTTTTAGAGAGAAAGAGTGGGATATTCTAGTAAGAGAAACTTGTAGAATATTAGATTATCAAAGAACATCCAACCTCTACCTTGCAAGGTAGAGGGTATTTATAGGTTATAGACTAAATGACCTCCGACGGCTGTGGATCGGGGATACAGTGGGTAAAGACCCGTCCTTCCTCCACGGTGTTGCACTAAACTATTTTAAGCTACTGACTAACTAAATAACTACATAAAATAAGTAACTAACGATAAGTCTACGAGCTAACTTATGCTAGATAATAGTTGAGGTGACCGACTCTTCAATACTGGAATATTCTAATTCCTAAAAATATTGATGTAATATGATGAAATGAAACTAATGCAATCTATTTCTATGTTTTCTAAACAAAAAACAAGTCTTTGGTTTTACAAAATCTCAACAGATATGCAGTTAAGATAGTTTTAAGATGAATTTGACTTTGAGTGGTCTAATGCACAAATAACTGACTCAAATGAGTCTAACTACTTATATTAAGACTGATAATGCAATTGTCAAGTTCAAACAAAGACTCAATCTCAGCTTTACATACTGATCCAAACACACCTTTAAATCACTGAATTGAACTTAAATCTACACCAACTACTGAACTAGCATGTAATATTGATCAAACTGAGTTTAGCTAACTTGAATACAACTTAATTAACAGATTAAAACTATTTATGACTACAAACAAAGATTATGCAATGAAACTTGAAAATCACTTACAACTGGTCCTAGCCACAATGGCTTGAAAATCAGTTAACCAATGAACCTCTATCCTATATAAATCAACCCAATAGCCTCTAAATCAACCCAAATCCAGCACTGCATCACCCATATCCATTTCCATTTCAATTTTGGCCCAAATTGACTTTCGTTGACCAAGAACCAACTTTGCTTGAAACTTAAATATAAGCTTACAAAAAGCTATAAGAAGCTTATATAAGCTTATTTGAGCTTAAAAATAAGCTGCTAAAGACTTGAACATAAGAGTTTGAAAATGAAATTTGCAACAGTGACCATGAAACTTGAAATTTAAATGAGACTTTGAATTAAGACTTGAAAATGAGTTACAATGATCAAACAACTTAGCTTTAGTACAATAGAGCTTAAAGGTACAAATTTATAAACTAATTAAGATAGTTTAAGGAAAAAAGACATTACATGAATTTAAAAAACTAACTACCCTCTTTCTCTTGCTTCTTCTTCCTCTTTTTATACTTCAAATGGCTTCCACGTGTCCTCTGAGTGAATCCCATCTATAATCTTGGCCCTTGGATTGGTTGGTATCATTTTTGGCCGTTTGATGAATTTTGGCGCCAAAATGGTATGTGCCAGTTGGAGGGGTTGAGTAAGCATTTAATGCATCTAGGCTTGGGGTGTTTGGAGGGTAGGAGTAGGGTGGGTGAGATGATGGGGGTTGGAGTATTGCAGGTGGTGTTGCAGGGGTGATGATGAGGGGGAAGGTAACACCCGTGAGCGGGTTTATTATTTAAAACTGTGGGTGGGTTTAACTTGGATAACGGGTCGGGTATAAGGGGTTGTTTGGTGTTGGGCTTATCTTGGGCTTAGGATTAGATATAAACCCAATTAAGACTCTAGGGACTAAAACTGCCACAATGAAACTTCAGGGACCAATCTTGCCGTCGATTTTGAGGAGCCAATCATACACATTCGAAAAATGATCCAAGGGTTGGTTTGCGGTCATCAATAATATAAGGGTCATTTTGTCATTTCAAACTCAGGGACTAAACTTGTAAATTCTCAAACTTTTGATATTTTTCACCAAAGGACTAATTTTGACAACTTATGATTTTAAAAGGACCTTTGGTGATTTTTCTTTAAATTAAGTGCTCAGGGGACTATTTCGACAATTTTGAAACTTGGGTGACTGAAACGCCAATTATGCAAACTTAGCTCATTTTCATCCGATTTTGAACATTTTGCATCCGAAACATATAAAATGCAATTTAGGAATATTTTCGAGATTTTGATGCATTTCTGAGCATTTTTTGAACGTTTTGCAGTTCAGATTTAACCAAAAATGATGAGTATTTACACACTCATCAATGTTTTTCTGATTTATAAAACAAAATAACTTAAATAAACTATTTTAATTAAAACGTAAACCTAAATTATCTAAAAACGTGACCTAAAATGAAAATGTACGTTATGTATAAAAATTATGCGAGTGCGCAAGGAAAAACGTAAAATTTGTGAAATAAAAGTCCTACGAGTGTACAAACAATTTTCTTACTTACTATATGACAAAAGAAAATTTTAGAAAAAAGATTTATATTTTTTTGACTTTTATATTTTTTTATTATGAATTAAATACTATTTTAGACTAATTAAATGATTAAAAATACTAAAACTATTAAGAAAAATCTAAAACTTTTTTGTAAAATACTTTATACTAATACAAAGCTAAGAAAAATACAAAAGTTGAAACAACTTATTTAAATAAGCTAAAAATAAGCTAATTATCTTGTATAAGCTAAAAAGACAAAAAGGGGTATATATTAAATAGTGCAAAGGAATACCAGTCAAAGTCCCAAGGGTAGTTGGTATGGTGTGTGTGTGGTGAGTCAGGTGGCTGGGTTGAATCGATAGAATGGCTTTTTGATTTTTTATTTTATTTTTGGATTTTTCTTTTTGAAACTGCTTAAGCTACTGATAATTAGCAATTTTCAAAACTACAACTTTTTATGAAAAACACTAATAAGCTCAGTTTGAGCTTATTATTTCTTAACAGTGGACAAAAATTGGAATAAGCACAATATTTAGCTAAGTGGCTTATAAGCTAGAAAATAAGCAAAGGAAAACTGGAAACAAGCTAGACAAATGGTAATAAGCTAAAATGACAACTGAATAAGCACAATAACTAAGAAAATAGCACTGAATAAGCTTCAAATAAGCAAATAAGCACTTGTGCTTAAAACTGAATAGCAAATAGGCCTAACTGGCCAACTTCCAGGCCTTGTGGGGCCCATAGGAGAGATTGGAAGTCCAAACAAAAAGTGGATCCAATAAGCTGAGCTTATTGGCTTTTCAAAAAGCTAAAGCTCTCACACTGGTGATGACTAATGAGCTTATGGTGAGCTTAAGAAAAAACTGGTAAACCACTGAGAACTGACTCAGTGTATACTGAGTCAAGTGGGACAAACAAAAGCTATGTGCAATTATTAAATAAGCTACAAAATGGAAAATTAAGCTTGGAACTTAAAGATGGCTAGGTTAGCTTTCCAAAGAACCAAGATTCACAAGCTAAAGCTAATCGATGGGCTTTGTGAGCTTGTGAAAGTGGTTAGCTCAACGTGCATGTGGCACTTTTGACTTTTAAGAAAATGAGCTAAGTTGACTTTGATGAATTTTAATCACCTCTAGTTGGCTGATTATGTTGTAATAAGGTGATATGAGGTTATCTAAAGCTATATTAACAACTTTTAAGCATGTATGATGATTTTTACAATCCAAAATCTTAACAGTTAACAACAAGGTGAGATTTGAAAATGATTTTGACTTTTTGTTGAACAAACACCAAATTTTATGACTTGACTGAGCTATATTGGACTAATGTGAAATGAAACAACAACACACAACATCAAGCATAAGCTGGGATACCAATCTAACAGTAAATCCAAACACTGCCTTATATAGACTGATTTTTGGTTTTCAAAGCTTGACACATATTAAAACCATGAAACTGATTCTTAAGCTTATATTATCACTTAATAAGTCTAAATGAGCATTAAACAACAGAAATAACAACATAAAACTTAGGAAAGACACTTAAGCTATAACAACTGTTAAAATGAGATTTTTAACAACTACCAATTAAAGAGAACAAGCAACTTGTTTTAATGTTTAATTATACTTAATTATGACTAATAAACATGAATATACAGAAATCTAAGCTAATGAACAACTCAAACAGTTAAATACCAAAATTGAGCAATGGGCTTACAAGTAACTTCCAAGCTCAAAACTGAGAACTGAGGTACACAAACACAACTCATAGACTTCCCAAGAAGCACTAAACCAAGGCCATCCACAATCGGCCCTGCTCCACTTCTTGATGATCTTCTTCATTGATTTTGATTTTGACTAATTTTTTTTGTATTTTTGGTATTTTTGCTTTTTGTATCTAGAACTGATTTTAAGGTTTCTAATAGCTTTTAGAAGCTATCTAGGAGCTTATGTTAGCTTATGAGTCCAAGACAACAACTAATAACAACATTTAGCTAATATGAGATTTTTGACATGAAAATTGCATAAACTGAGAATGATACTGAAACTTGAAATTGATTGCTTAAAAAGTTGTACAATACACTGCTAATACTTAAACAAAGACTTGAAAGATTAAAATTACACTGGAAATTGATATTTAACTAAAACGACTAAGATATTTAAAAATTATACTAGATTTTATGTCTTTGAGCCTTCTCTTCCCTTTTATATACTCAAATTAGGGTTCCATTTGAGTCTCTGAGTAATTCCATCAATAATCTTGGCCTTAGGATGCTCGAATTAATCTCACCTTATTTGCAAATTGGCGCCAAAAGTGAACAAGTGGCACCGCTTTCTATGATGGTTTTTGACCGGGGTGAAGAGGAGGGGGACAAGAGTGATGGATAGTGTGTTGGGGAGGAGAAAAGGAGTGGGAAGCATTAAATGAGGGAGGCACGGTGGAAGGCTATGGCGGGCAAGTGGGAGGAAGGAGATGATGAGCGGGTTTATATTTTAAACCTTGGATGGGCTTGGAGTTGGGCCACCGGGTTGGATTTGGGTTTAATAATACAAGCTGGTCCGTTTGGTTTAGTAGTAGTATCACAAGGACTAATTTTGTAATTTGTTGAATTTCCAAGGACCGAAACGCAACTTTCCAAACTTATCAAAAGGACAAAATTTGCCAATCTTTAATAGTACAAGGACCACATTTGATTATTTTCCATTTTAAATATCCAAGGACCAATTTTGACACTTTTGTAAAGTTGAGGACCTTTTGCCATTTACCCAAAGATTCATTCAAGGACCATTTTGACAATTTAGAATATTTCAGGGACCTTGAATGATAAAACTCCATATTTTTGGATTCCGGGGACTATATTTGACAACTTTTGAAACTTGGGGACTAAAGCGCCAATTATGCAAACTTGATACATTTTCACCGATTTTGGTATTTTGCATTTAAAACACATAAAACACTTATTTGTGATATTTTATCATTTTGATGCATTTACGAGTGTTTTCGGATGTTTTTGCGTCTAGATGGTACAAAATGATGAGTATTTAGACACTCATCAATCCCCCACACTAAGATATTGCTAGTCCCTAGCAATGTTTTGAGAAAAATTAATGGATTTCATCTCTTTACCAAAAGCCATTACTTCGGAGTAGCCAATTGTTTTAGTTCAAGTAAGAACCTTGGTACAATGATAACCAAATGATTTTGAGCAAATCACCGACTTTCAACGGTTTGATTTGTCTTTACCGTAAGTCGTTTGCTTACGGACTAGCCAACTCTTAGATAAATTATCAATATTATCTTTGGTGGTGATTACCAATTATGGTTTTCCAATCGCCTTTACCACAAGCCATAAACTTGCGGGCTAGCCAACTCTTCACTAATTAAAGATATGGTGAGTTTGAACACCATACAATTTTGGGCAAATTGCAAGCCATAAACGGATTTGAGAAATCTTTACCAAGAGCCGTTTGCTCTGGATTAGCCAATCCTTATGTGGGTTAGACATGGTGGATGATTACCATTTGTTTGAGTAAGTGTAAAACACTTACTCCAAAAAAAATTTTGGCCAAAATGGGGAATGGGTGGCATAATTACATGATAAAATTCGTGAAATTCCCCACACTTAGAAATGAATATTGCCCTCAATATTCAAAGTACCGCGGTTATGCCGAAACATAGAACGTAAAAGGAAATACTACGCCATTATTTTATTTTGATATATACACACATTTTTTATTTTATTTTTTTGAGAGGTTTATATACAACAGTGGGCAACTCCCCACACTGGGTGATACTCACGGTGAAAACCCATGTGGTGTGTGCTCTTGTTTTTGATTACCGAGTCGCTAGCTTGACTCGATCCCGCATTCATTGGTTCATGGGGAAAGTTACATGGAAAACCAATCTCGATCGGACTTTCATTCACTGTGTTAATACACATATGAACATCAGAAAGTTCCACTCCGACGAGATACAACCGCGGTATTTTTAATAGTAGAAACTATAAAGGATAATACCGGTGTCAAAGATGGTGTCCTCATTCCCGAAAGAGAAAAGGGAAAGAGCAACCACACCATTCGTGAAGAATGGAATAAAGATGTGCATCACAATGCATATCCATTCCTCATTAGTAAGAAGCAAATCACCATTTTTGACATTTTTAAGCTTAAATTTGAAGCTTGTATGGTGATTGTCAACAAAATTTCTTGGAGGGAGGGTTGGAAACGGTTCTTCAATCAACAGATTTTCCAGAAAAAGAATGTCCCCCTCCGAATCAAAGTAAGTATTATCAATTACTGTTGGAATCGACTCATCACTAAGAAAGGCATCGACTTCATTCCAAAAGTTGTCATCTTCCTCATCCGGAGTGAGAGAAGGGATGAAAGAGTCGGAAATAATAAGACTAGGAGATGATGGATCATTTTTGAGCAATTCTTCAATGGGAAGAATGTCTCCCATTGGATCACAAACATCATCATCCAAAGATGAAACCAAGAGAGTTTGGTTTCATCCACGAGTTAACAAACTCGATACGATAAACCGGTTAGGAGGTGGGACAAGTGGTGTGCTCTTAGAGCTAGCAATTTCCACTACTTAGATAAAGTCTCCGATTCTAGATCATCATCATCAAGAACACTCTTGACTTCCTTGGTACAACTTTCAAACCATTTGTTTGAACCGGGGTTGATTTTCATAGCTTTTAGCTCAAGACGCTTTTGGTTACTCCTCTTAACCGTGAAATTTGAGAGTGTTGCATTGATTCTTTCGATTTTTGATCAATTGTGGCAACATATGTTTGGATAGAGGTTTGGAGTTCGGTTGATATTAAACGTGAGTTCTTCGTTATCAACCCGTATGGTCAACTCTTGAAGAAATACATCAATTAGAGCACGCCTCGCTCTCAAGAAAGCTCTCCCTAAGATGAGGGAACTCTAGGATCGCATCAAAGTCTACTACAACAAAGTCGGTGGGAAAATGAAACTTTCCTACTTTTACCATGACATCCTCGGCTATCCCAAGTGGACGAGTTATGGTGCATCCGCTAGCTCGAGTGTCATACAAGTAAGAGTAAGTTCGGGAAGAGACAGTTTCTTCCATACTTGAGAGTGGCATGAGGTTAATGCTAGCGCCAAGATCGCCAAGGCGGAGCATTGAACCATCCCCAAGAAATCACACGGGATTAAAACCTCACGGATCTTCAAGCTTTTGGGAAGCTTCTTGAGAAGGACCGCAGCATTGCTCATTGAGAGGGTTTTAGCCATCTCGGATAACTTATCTTTGTTGCTCAAGAATCCTTTAAGCGTGGATGCAAATTTGGGCATTAAAACGAGAGCATCAACGAAGCTTATATCAAAGTGCAGTTCATTGAAAATTTGGAAAATTTTTCCATTTGCTCTTTGGTTTTGTCTTTGAGCTTCTCCTCATGCAATCTTGATGGGTAAGGAAGTTGACTAGACTTTTGAGCCGGACGGAAGTCATTCGTGCTCGAATTTGTCTTGAACTTCGGTTCCGGACTTAAAGCTTGGACTACCGAAGGTGGGACGTGTCAGCGATGCCATTGAGCTTGAGAAATGCACCTTGTCCGTTGTATCCTTGGTAACTTGACTCATTGCTCCCGGTGAAGGAGGCATTGAGTCGAAGGTCCATTGTGCGTCTTAGGTTCACTTTCTACTACCTTTGGGAGAGAAGAAGAAGAGGTAGTAGGAATAGCGGGTCCATTGTATGAAACACCACTTCGGTTGTGATCGCTTTGCATCGCCCCTCGGGTTAGCGATCGTGTTGCTCGGAAGTTTTCCGAGCCCGAGGGTTGATCATTTAAAGACTTCTTTAGATCGTGATCCGACCGACCAACAACTGTTCATTTCATCTTGGGATTTCATGAATTGCTTCAATAACTCATCGATGATGGTCCAGGTTGGAACAATGGCTTGAGTTTGATTAGGAAAATTCGCCTCTAATGTTTGGATTAGGGCTTTGATTTTGAAAATTTCCTTGGTTAGGATTCATAATCCCATGAAATTGATTCCCTCGATTGAAATTGTTTTGATTAAGGTTTCCTTGATGTTGGAAACCTTGATTTGGTCCGGATAGAAATTACCTTGGTTTTGATAACCTTGGTTCATTCTAGGTTGGTTCGATTCGGTTTTGTATGTTAGGATTACGTTAAAACGGGTGGTGTCATCTTGCTAGGTGCACGGTAGTGAGGATCGGCTTGTGGTCGGTATTGATTACCTCCTTGAAGTGAAGTACCGGCTATTGCATTGGCTTCAACCGGACTACCATCGGTGGCGATGACATTGTAGTATGCATGAGGGCCACCACAAGTAACACAAACTTCAACTTTCTTCACTTCACCATGTAATGGTGTCGTGTGAAAGTGACTTTCTTTGATTAGCAAGAACCATAGCACGAACAATATCCGTGAGTTTGTCAATCTTAGCATCGGTGCTAGATGTACTCACGTGAGATGAAGTAGAAGGTCCGGCATTAGGCGAGATTGATATGTCTTTGTTCGGAAAGGCGGACACGGGACTTGTTTTCAATGATTTGCAAGGCTTCTTTTGTGGTCTTGCTCAGAAATTACCTCCGGAGGCATTTAAAGAGTCTTGATTAGTCCGGTTCGCACCATTGTAGAAAGTATCCATTTGCATTAACTCGGTAAAACCATGATGCGGACACTTGAGCAACTCTTTGTAACGATCCCATGCCTCCCGAATGATTCATCAAATCTTTTAGAGAATTTCATTATCTCATTCTTAAGACTTGTAGTTCGGGATGGAGGATAGAATTCGTTAACAAACTTAGTGACTAAATCCTCCCATGTCTCAATGGAGCGAGGGGTTGTTTCTCAAGCCAATTCGGGCTTGTCCTCTAGAGACAATGGGAACGAAGAAGCTTAATTGCTTCATGTGGGACATTCTTGTATTTGATGGTAGATGCAATCTTGTTAAACCATCGAATATGTGCATGAGGATCATCCCGCCAAAACCATAAAATTGGCTTTGGGTTACAAGATTAAGCAACCGGTTTGAGCTCAAAGGTATCGACCACGATGGTCGGGACAATAATGGCATCTCCGTAACCCTCGATGGGTGCTTGGAGAAGCTCATTCATAGGCTTATCTGCGCCATTACGGCGGGGTGGTGGTACTAGACGTTCCTCGATCACGGTGAAGGAGCGAACGTCCTCACGTCTCGTGGAATATTTGCAAGCTCGAAAGTGGACTTGTAGAATGGAAGAGCGAGTGCGCATGCACTAAATATAAAATCAATTTTCAAAACAAATGCGAAGCAAAACGACAAGTGAACTTAAACCAATAATCACAAATGCAATGGCTTATTTGAAAAAGGTACACCAAATCACAAGGACACAATGGCAAGTTTTGATCCGTAAGATTGGGAACTTATTAATGTTCACACCCCGGTTGGTAGGTGTTACGCCTTGGTTTGCGGTGGTTGATTTTATGTATTTAAGTACCACCGAAAAGACGTAGGTATAGATTTGTGCTAAGGGTTTAAAAACTTTTGGACAATATTTTTGGTATCGTCTCGTTTAACCAAATCGTATCTCTTTAAGAATCACCTTAAAGAAAATACAAGAAAGAAAACGTTACGATTGTTTTGATGTTTTATATTTTGTTTGGTGTTGTTAACACTTTAGGAAAAGTGTTAATGAACTTTTTTGATTTTTTATAACTTTACAAAAAAACTGATTACAAAAGGTGGTATATGAAGAATTGGTGCGAAAATGCTTAGAACACGCTTCTGACCTCCCGTAATGGCGCGCAAAATTTGATTCGCTCCCAAACAAATAAGTTTATCACACAAGCTAACCACTTGTGAATGGTCAACCGTAATAAACTTCAAACATTTCGAAGCAAATGCAATTAAGATCCGAGAGTATAGTGTTTCCACAGTCGTTAAGTCCCACGGAGGATGAATGGTGTTTGAACAAATTCGGATGTCGAATAATCACTAAGGATAGTGGTGTTTGAACAAATTCAGATGTCGAATAATCACTAAGGATAGTGATTAGTAAGGATTTTGGAATATTTATACCTAAAGAACAAGTTTTGTAAATTACAGTGGCTTAAATGCAAATTAAAGAAAATTAAAAAGCTAAATTATATTAAATAAACGTTATCACTATTTTTATAATGATGCTTTTCTGATTTATAAAACAAAATAACTTAAATAAACTATTTTAATTAAAACGTAAACCTAAATTATCTAAAAACGTGACCTAAAATGAAAACGTCGTTATGTATAAAAATTATGCGAGTCGCAAGAGGAAAAGCGTAAAATTTGTGAAATAAAAGTCCTACGAGTGTACAAACAATTTTCTTACTTACTATATGACAAAAGAAAATTTTAGAAAAAGATTTATATTTTTTGACTTTTATATTTTTTTATTATGAATTAAATACTATTTTAGACTAATTAAATGATTAAAAATACTAAAACTATTAAGAAAAATCTGAAACTTTTTTTTAAAATACTTTATACTAATACAAAGCTAAGAAAAATACAAAAGTTGAAACAACTTATTTAAATAAGCTAAAAATAAGTTAATTATCTCGTATAAGCTAAAAAGACAAAAGGGGTATATATTAAATGGTGCAAAGGAATACCGACCAAAGTCCCAAGGGCGATTGGTATGGTGTGTGTGTGGTGGTGGGTGGCGTGGTTGAATCCCAAAGAATGGCTTTTGATTTTTATTTTATTTTTGGATTTTTCTTTTGAAACCGCTTAAGCTCCTGATAATAAGCAATTTTCAAAACTACAACTTTTTATGAAAAACACTAATAAGCTCAGTTTGAGCTTATTATTTCTTAACAGTGGACAAAAATTGGAATAATCACAATATTTAGCTAAGTGGCTTATAAGCTAGAAAATAAGCAAAGGAAAACTGGAAACAAGCTAGACAAATGGTAATAAGCTAAAATGACAATGAATAAGCACAATAACTAAGAAAATAGCAATCAATAAGCTTCAATAAGCAAATAAGCACGTGCTTATAATCGAATAGCAAATAGGCCTAATCACAACTTCCGTGCCTTGGGGCCCATAGGAGAGATTGAAGTCCAAACAAAAGTGGATCCAATAAGCTGAGCTTATTGGCTTTTCAAAAAGCTAAAGCTCTCACACTGGTGATGACTAATGAGCTTATGGTGAGCTTAAGAAAAAACTGGTAAACTACTGAGAACTGACTCAGTGTATACTGAGTCAAGTGGGACAAACAAAAAGCTATGTGCAGCCTTATTAAATAAGCTACAAAATGGAAAATTAAGCTTGGAACTTAAAGATGGCTAGGTTAGCTTTCCAAAGAACCAAGATTCACAAGCTAAAGCTAAGCGATGGGCTCTGTGAGCTTGTGAAAGTGGTTAGCTCAACTGCACACACGCACTTTTGACTTTTTAAGAAAATGAGCTAAGTTGACTTTGATGAATTTTAATCTCCTCTAGTTGGTGATTATGTTGTAATAAGGTGATATGAGGTTATCTAAAGCTATATTAACAACTTTTAAGCATGTATGATGATTTTACAATCCAAAATCTTAACGATTAACAACAAGGTGAGATTTGAAAATGATTTTGACTTTTGTTGAACAAACACCAAATTTTATGACTTGGTGAGCTATATTGGACTAATGTGAAATGAAACAACAACACACAACATCAAGCATATCTTGGGATACCAATCTAACAATGAAATCCAAACACCGCCTTATATAGATCGATTTTGGTTTTCAAAGCTTGACACAGATTAAAACCATGAAACTGATTCTTAAGCTTATATTATCACTTAATAAGTCTAAATGAGCATTAAACAACAGAAATAACAACATAAAACTTAGGAAAGACACTTAAGCTATAACAACTGTTAAAATGAGATTTTTAGCAACTACCAATTAAAGAGAACAAGCAACTTGTTTTAATGTTTAATTATACTTAATTATGACTAATAAACATGAACATACAGAGATTTAAGCTAATGAACAACTCAAACAGTTAAATACCAAAATTGAGCAATGGGCTTACAAGTAACTTCCAAGCTCAAAACTGAGAACTGAGGTACACAAACACAACCTATAGCTTCCCAAGAAGCACTAAACCAAGGCCATCCACAATCAACCCTGCTCCAGCTTCTTGATGATCTTCTTCATTGATTTTTGATTTTTGACTAATTTTTTTTGTATTTTTGGTATTTTGCTTTTGTATCTAGAAGCGATTTTAAGGTTTCTAATAGCTTTTAGAAGCTATCTAGGAGCTTATGTTAGCTTTATGAGTCCAAGACAACAACTAATAACAACATTTAGCTAATATGAGATTTTTGACATGAAAATTGCATAAACCGAGAATGATCTTGAAACTTGAAATTGATTGCTTAAAAGTTGTACAATACATCGCTAATACTTAAACAAAGACTTGAAAGATTAAAATTACATCGAAATTGATATTTAACTAAAACGACTAAGATATTTAAAATTACACTAGATTTTATGTCTTTGAGCCTTCTCTTCCCTTTTATATACTCAAATTAGGGTTCCACTTGAGTCTCGAGTAATTCCCATCAATAATCTTGGCCTTAGGATGCTCTGAATTAATCTCACCTTTATTTGCAAATTGGCGCCAAAAGTGAGCAAAGGCCACTGCTTTCTATGATGGTTTTTTGACCAGGGTGAAGAGGAGGGGGGACAAGAGTGATGGATAGTGTGTTGGGGAGGAGAAAAGGAGTGGGGAAGCATTAAATGAGGGGAGGCACAGATGGAAGGCTATGGCGGGCAAGTGGGAGGAAGGAGATGATAGGGGGCGGGTTTTATATTTTAAACCTTGGGATGGGCTTGGAGTTGGGTCAGCTGGGTTGGATTTGGGTTTAATAATACAACTGGTCCGTTTGGTTTAGTAGTAGTATCACAAGGACTAATTTTGTAATTTGCTGAATTGCCAAGGACTGAAACTGCAACTTTTCCAAACTTATCAAAAGGACCAAATTTGCCAATCTTTAATAGTACAAGGACCACATTTGATTATTTTCCATTTTAAATATCCAAGGACCAATTTTGACACTTTTGTAAAGTTGAGGACATTTTCGCCATTTACCCAAAGATTCATTCAAGGACCATTTTTGACAATTTTGAATATTTCAAGGACCTTGAATGATAAAACTCCATATTTTTGGATTCCGGGACTAGATTTGACAACTTTTGAAACTTGGGGACTAAAGCGCCAATTATGCAAACTTGATACGTTTTCACCGATTTTGGTATTTTTGCATTTAGAACACATAAAACACTTATTTGTGATATTTTTATCATTTTGATGCATTTCTGAGTGTTTTCAGATGTTTTTGCAGTCTAGATGGTACAAAAATGATGAGTATTTAGACACTCATCAACTATTAATTTTTCAAAATTCCCAGGTCTTAATTTTCCAGAAAAACTGCAAACATCCATTCCACAAGCATTATATCTTACTTGCTTTCTAGTGTAGTTGAGTGCCATTGATGCGCGCAAAACCGTCAAGTTCTCTCACGCAAGCGTAAGAAAACCTAAAACGACTTCAAAGACGAAATCAATGAAGATCCGAGGAGTATAGGGTCTCCCGGTCGTTATGTCCCAAATGAGCTATGCAATGGATTATCAAACGTTTAGTGATCGGGAGATTTAGACGGAAAAGAGGATTGGAATTGTTATAACTACGGAAAAAGGACATAAACTACAAGAGCTAAAATGAAAATTAAAAGAAATTAAAAGATTAAAAATATTAAATAAACGCTATCACTATTTTTAAAATTGATGAACGTTTAAAACTTAAAACTTAAAACTTACGTTTAAATAAAATTACGTAAACGCATAAAATAAAAAGTGAGATCTAAGGAATAAAAGTCCTAAAAATATGAAAGTGACATTTTACAAACCTAATGATAAAAGAAAATTTATAGAAAAATAAAATTATTTTTACAACTATTATTCTAATTATTATTAATTAAAACTATTTTTAACTATTTAAAATGCACTAAAATAGAAGAAAATACAAAATTAACCTAGAAAATGAAATTATAACTTGGAAAAATCTAAACTATGATAAAACTAATTTTAAAACAGAAAATATATTTTTATACTTTTATATATTTATTATTAATTTAAAACTATTTAAAACTAATTTAAATTACTAAAATACCAAATAAAAGGAGAAAATAGGAAAAATACTTTTAAGCTATTTATATTTATCTAAACTTAAGAAAATTGAAAATTATTTTTTGAAGCTTTTCTTAATTATTTGTATTAAAAGCTATTTAAAATGCTTAAAACTACTTTTATTTAAGAAAATACCAAACACTAACTAAAATTAATGAAAATTTCAGGAAAATACTAAAATCTTATTCTAAAGCTATTAAAAATATAAAAGAAGGGCTTATGTGGGAGAATCAAGTCAGAGTGTAACGATGGGATATAAGCGATGGAAAATAAGCTAATAAGCACAAAATGATACCAACCGAATATACAAGCTAAGGTAACTCTAAAACTATTCTAAGGGAACTCAAAACACCTACTCCTAACTGCTAATGAGCTGAATACCAAGGTCTAAGCTAACCGACTATAAGCAAAACAGATCATGACCTCACCGACATAGCGGTTGAAACCGCTTATCCTATAAGCTAGAGAGAAACCTAAAATGTGGGTCTCAAGACCACCAACCAGAGAACATGTGTGCCAATTTTCAGCAAATGAGGACAAGAGATGAAGAAGGAAAAGATCAAAAGCTAACCGACCATGAGGGACAAGAACTAACCGGTGCGTAATAAATGAATGTATGCAAGTTTGAGCTTATCTATGAGCTAATTCAATAAGCTAATACCAAAACCGAAATGTGGACATGAAGACCACCTAGCCAAATATACTTAAACCAAAAATGAGGCCATGAAAATGAAATGAACACAATGCAGAGGCGCAAGATCCGTAAAAACCGACTTTGGACTAATTTGACTTTTGATGACGGATGAGATGTTTGACTTTTATGAGATTCTAGTGCAAATGTGGGACAGATTTGGATGTATGATGATGAAATACAACTTTAATAAGCTTTCTTAACAAGTTCTAATCCTATGTGTATGATAACAGTAAGCTGATTCCAACAGGAGAGCACACAAGAGCAGTTTTAAGCATAAAGTTGACTAAGAGCTTAAATGAAGCAAAACAAAGACAGGAATGAATGCATTTAACAATAACAAGCCTTAAGCAACTGATATAATCCAAAATTTAGACCTCTATAGCGATTAAAACAATGAACCAAACACCCTTTAAGCTTTTGTTTGCATATTTAAATGAGCCAACTTAATCTAGCTAATACCAAAGATCAAACCGAGCTTATAAGACTTAAATACGATTAATGAAACATGTTTAAACCGATAGTAACCCCGAAATGTAAACAAGCATGAGATGCAAAAATGACTAAAAAAATGAAAAGTGAGAAAGTCACTCACATGTACCCAGCTTATGCAGGCCAACATCAAACCCAAACATAAGCTAACCTAAGCTATTTCCAACCCATATCAACATCTGCATCACCCTTTTCCATCACTATTGCCAAATTGAATCCCAGTTGACTTTCGTTGACCATGATTCAAAATGCTTGAAAATGAATTAAGAGCTTATGAAAGCTTTAACAAGCTTAAACAAACATGAATGAACTAAATATAATGTTTTAGAAGCTTTAACAATGATTTGAGAACTAAATTTTCAACAAGAACTCATAAACTTGGAAATGATATGAAAACTAGAATTGATGCTCAAAAGTGGCTTACAAAGGTATTTTAACTTAAAGGAAGTACAAATCAACTGAAATCACAACATTGTAATTAAACTAAGACACGAATAAAAAAAAAATGACATAAGAAGAATTTTTTATAAAATTAACTACTCCCTAACTTGCTTCTTCTTGCATCCTTTTATACCCCAAGCTGCTTCTCTCATCTTTCTAAGAAAATCCCACCATAAATCCTAACCCTTGGATCACTTGAAGCTCATCTTGACCATTCATCACTTTTGGCGGGAAAATTGTTTTTGAGCATGTGAGTGAGATTGAGTGTAGGGAGGAAGTAATCAATGTTACTTGGATTCTAATGTTTGGAGTGATAAGGTTGGGTGGAAAGTGAGTGGAGGAGGGGTTTGTGTGTTGCAGGTGCTGCAGAAAGCAAGTTGGGAGGGACAATGGTTTGGCGTAGGGTGTTTATTTGACCATGGGTTGACTGGGTTTAATATCAGCAGGGGTCAAAAGTGCAATTGATGTGGGTCCAAAACTAGTCAAGGTCCAAATGGGTTTTAAAGGCTTTCATATTTCAAGGACTTAATATGTAATTACGAAAAGTTGAGGGACCATCATGTCAAATCATCAAACTTGTTCCAAGGGCTGAAAATGACAATCTTCAAAAGTATAAGGACCAAACTTGCCATTTTGCAATTTTCAGGGCCATTTCGCCAAATTTCAAAGTTGAAGGACTAAACTTGTAATTTTCTCAAACTTTTATATTTTTCACCAAAGGACTAAATTTGACAAGTTATGATTTAAAAGGACCTTTGATGATTTTTCTTTTGAAATTTTGTGCTCGAGGACTGCTTTTGACAATTTTGAAACTTGGGGACTAAAGCGCAATTTTGCAAATTTGATATGTTTTTCATCCGATTTTGATATTTTGCATTTAAAACACATAAAACAACGATTTGTGATATTTTGATCATTTTGATGTGTTTCGAGTGTTTTCGATGATTTCGCGCTTTATTTTGTACAAAATGATGAGTATTTAGACACTCATCAATCCCCACATCGAGATATTGCTAGTCCTAGCAATGATTTGAGAAAACATAATGGATTTTAAACTCTTTACCAAAAGCCATTACTTACGGAGTAGCCAAATGTTTCGGTTCAAGTAAGAACCATGGTACACTGATAACCATGTGATTTTGAGCAAACCACCGCCTTTCAACGGATTTGATTTGTCTTTACCGAAGCCGTACCTTTCCGGACTAGCCAACTCTTAGATAAATTATCAATATTATCTTTGGTGAGCTGATTACCAATTATGGTTTTTCCATCGCCTTTACCACAAGCCATAACCTTGCGGGCTAGCCAACTCTTCACTTTTAGGATATGGTGAGTCGAGAACCATACAATTTTGGGCAAATTGCAAGCCATATAAACGGATTTGAGATATCTTTACCAAGAGCCGTTTGCTCTGGATTAGCTAATCCTTTTGTCTTCTGAGACAAAGGCGGATCGATAACTAAATGAGTAAGTGTAAAACACTTGCTCCAAAAAATTGGCCAAAAACGGGAATTGGTATAATTATATGATAAAATTCGTGAGAATTCCCCCACACTTAGAAATGAATATTGCCCTCAATATTCAAAGTACCGCGGTTATGCCGAAACAAAGAACGTAAAGGGAAATACTACGGCCATTATTTGAAAGATTTTTTTTTTTTTTTTTTTTTTTTTTTTTTTATGTGGGCATCACCCCACACTTAGGTGGTAGAAAGGGGTAAGAAGATGAAATATGGGTGAAAACCCATATGGTGCGCTCATCGTTTTGATTCCCGAGTCGCTAGCTTGACTCGACCCGAATTCATTGGTTCATGGGAAGCAAAGTGGAAGAAACAATCTCCATCGGACTTTCATTCAAGATGTTTGGATAAACATTGAAGTACGTGAAAGTTCCACACCGATGAGATATACATAGAACCGCTCAAGATAATGGTACATGAAAATGCCGGATCAAAGATAATGTCTTCATTCCCAAGGAGTGAAGAAGAGAGAAGTGATGAAATATATGAAGAAAAGAAAGAAAATCATGATAGAAATCATGACTAACTCTTCATCCTCAATAGGAGAATTCATAGTTTCATGAATCTCCTCAGTTAAGCTCAATTGGTCTAGACATATCTCGGGTGTGTCTAGATCAAAGTAGAAGTTATCATACTCCGGCGGAGATATGATATGAGTGAGTTCATCTGAGAACTCCATGAAGGTGAATGAATCATATTCAGAATTGATATGAGTGGGTTCACTGATGAACTCCTCTAATGTACATGATTCATAATCGGGGAGAGAATTGTGAGAATGAAAAGTGGTACTGCCACTAATCTTCTCTCCCATATTATCAAAACAAGAGGCTTTCATTTCCGGAATAGAATCATCGGAAAGAATGTCACTATCCTTAATGGGGATAGGAGATGAAATAGGTTTCTCTTTGAAAGCCTCGATTTTAGAAATGAGAAGACTGACCTTCAATAATGTTGCTCGAAGAGCTTCATCTTTGATTTCATTGTCAGTAACTTCATCATTCTCTTCTTCTAAGCTAACAAGCTCGGAAGGTGAATCTTCCACATAAATGATGTCTCCACAAGATAACGAATCATCATCATCAAAATCGGAGAGCATCTCAACATGATCTGTTTGGAAGACAAGAGGAGGAGGAATATCACACATATGATCAAGAATTCCCTGTGACTCTCTTGGGATTGGGACAAGGTCCTCAACACTAGACTTTATGAACTCGTCCGATTCCTTTTCAGAACAAAGGTCGAGATGCTCGTCCCCATAATAAGAGAGTGAGTGTGAATCTCGGTGTGATAGCAGTTGTTTGAGATGGAATCTCAACTATTGGAATATCAACCGATCGGGGGGTGAGAAATATTACTTCTAAAGGATAAAACCCTCCTCGTCATCATCATACAGAGCGGCCTTAAGAAATTGGGAGCGCCTTAGAGCTGCATGCTCTAGGGCTAATAATTCTTCCCTAGATTTGCGGGCCTCTCGCTCTTGACAAGCAATTCTCCTATGGTCTTTTCACCACTCACTTGATTCTTAAAATTACTCATCATATCCTCAAGTGTTTTCATTGCGGTTTCAAGATCCCGGGAGATTTCATGAGACAACGGCTCGGTGGAGTTTGAGCCGTATGGTCTTGTGGAGGTTGGAAATTTTCAAATATGTGAGAGTCATGATTGTTACAAGGAACCGGGTTCCCTATTTGACAATCGAGTGAAATGGGGACCTCCACAAGACTCACAACAAGAAACTGCTGAGTCTCGACAGTGAATCATATGGATTTTGGTCATAACCAAAGTTCTGAGCATCACCGGAAAACTGTTCATAGACAAACGTGTTTCCAGATTGACACTCAAATCCTTGGTGAGGACCTCCACAAAATTCACAACAGATATGTTGGTTATATGATGATAAGTCGGGCTGGGGTGGGTAATTGGAAAAGTTTGAGGAGTCGTTAAATGAGTTCTGATTCGGATTATAATCAAATGAATTACTTGAACCACAAAACAAACAACTCCCGTTATGGATATCATTACCACATCGTACACATGTACACCAACGACAGGGTGAACCAAAGAGAGGTTCACCACAACCGACACAAGGAATAAACGATTGCATTTGAGAGTTATGAAGAGGAATCAGTTTATTCAAAGAATCATCAAAACCAACATGGTGATCCGGATGACTATCAAGTCTCAAAGAACATTCAGAAAGATCAGGAGGTGGGACAAGTGGTGTGCTCGAGAGCTAGCAATTTCCACCACTTCCGTTATGGTCTCCGGTTCGGTTCTTGAGAACGTGAAGATTAGGCAAGTCATTCTTGCTAGTCACCGGTGTTTGAACGGGTTTATCGTAATCAATTCTAATTCTCGACCTTTTTTCATCGGTTTGAATTTGTTCGATTAGATTACGGGCTCTATCTTCAAAGAAAGTGTCCTCGTAATCCTCGATGGGTGCTTGGGGTAGCTCCGACGTTTGAACTGGTTTGTCAAGATTAGAATGTATTTCAGGTTGTGGCGGGTGGTCGAAATAACTTTGAAAAGCATTTTGATGGATAATTCATACGAATTGCAAAATTCGCTTGAACTAGGACCTCCACACCGCTCACACACATATTTGACGATGAAGTTGACGAATTTCGACATAAGAATTAAACATATAGAGGATTAAGAAGAGAATCAAATGGTTGAGAGGATACGAAGAAGAGAATTAAGCAAGAAAAGGGTAAGAGAAATAGAATCAATGAATAAGAGGAATGAGAAGAATATTTTTGTGTTTTTTTTTTTTTTTTTTTTGGATAAGAAAATATAAACATATACGTATGGATGGTATGAACAAAGAGTGAATATCCAAATCACTAGTCCGCTAGGCGTAAGATTATCAAGACACTCCGGCAAGCGCTGAAAATTTTGATGCGCCAAGAAACCGTCAAGTTCTCTCACGCGTAAGAAAACCTAAAACAACTTGAAGACGAAATCAATGAAGATCCGAGGAGTATAGGGTCTCCCGGTCGTTATGTCCCAATGAGCTATGCAATGGATTATCAAACGTTTAGTGATCGGAGATTTGACGGAAAAGAGGATTGGAATTGTTATAACTACGGAAAAAGGACATAAACTACAAGAGCTAAAATGAAAATTAAAAGAAATTAAAAGATTAAAAATATTAAATAAACGCTATCACTATTTTTAAAATTGATGAACGTTTAAAACTTAAAACTTAAAACTTACGTTTAAATAAAATTACGTAAACGTGCAAAATAAAAGTGAGATCTAAGGAATAAAAGTCCTAAAAATATGAAAGTGACATTTTACAAACCTAATGATAAAAGAAAATTTATAGAAAATAAAATTATTTTTACAACTATTATTCTAATTATTATTAATTAAAAACTATTTTTAACTATTTAAAATGCACTAAAATAGAAGAAAATACAAAATTAACCTAGAAAAATGAAATTATAACTTGGAAAAATCTAAACTATGATAAAACTAATTTTAAAACAGAAAATATATTTTTTATACTTTTTATATATTTATTATTAATTTAAAACTATTTAAAACTAATTTAAATTACTAAAAATACCAAATAAAAGGAGAAAAATAGGGAAAAATACTTTTTAAGCTATTTATATTTATCTAAACTTAAGAAAATTGAAAAATTATTTTTTTGAAGCTTTTCTTAATTATTTGTATTAAAAGCTATTTAAAAATGCTTAAAAACTACTTTTATTTAAGAAAAATACCAAACACTAACTAAAATTAATGAAAATTTCAGGAAAATACTAAAATCTTATTCTAAAGCTATTAAAAATATAAAAAGAAGGGCTTATGTGGAGAATCAAGTAGTGTAACCGATGGGATATAAGAATGGAAAATAAGCTAATAAGCACAAAATGATACCAACTGAATATACAAGCTAAGGTAACTCTAAAACTATTCTAAGGGAACTCAAAACACCTACTCCTAACTGCTAATGAGCTGAATACCAAGGTCTAAGCTAGCCGACTATAAGCCAAAACAGATCATGACTCACTGATTAAGCGGTTGAAACCGCTTATCCTATAAGCTAGAGAAAACCTAAAATGTGGGTCTCAAGACCACCAACCAGAGAACATGTGTGCCAATTTTCAGCAAATGAGGACAAGAGATGAAGAAGGAAAAGATCAAAAGCTAATCGACCATGAGGGACAAGAATTAACGGTGCGAGAATAAGTAATAGTATGCAAGTTTGAGCTTATCTATGAGCTAATTCAATAAGCTAATACCAAAACCAGAAATGTGGACATGAAGACCACCTAGCCAAATATACTTAAACCAAAAATGAGGCCATGAAAAGCTGAAATGAACACAATGCAGAGGCTGCAAGATCTGTAAAAAAACTGACTTTGGACTAATTTGACTTTTGATGACGGATGAGATGTTTGACTTTTATGAGATTCTAGTGCAAATGTGGATGATTTGGATGTATGATGATGAAATACAACTTTAATAAGCTTTCTTAACAAGTTCTAATCCTATGTGTATGATAACAGTAAGCTGATTCCAACAGGAGAGCACACAAGAGCAGTTTTAAGCATAAAGTTGACTAAGAGCTTAAATGAAGCAAAACAAAGACAGGAATGAATGCATTTAACAATAACAAGCCTTAAGCAACTGATATAATCCAAAATTTAGACCTCTATAGCAGATTAAAACAATGAACCAAACACCCTTTTAAGCTTTTGTTTGCATATTTAAATGAGCCAACTTCTAATCTAGCTAATACCAGTGATCAAACTGAGCTTATAAGACTTAAATACAGTTAATGAAACATGTTTAAACTGATAGTAACCCCAGAAACAGAAACAAGCATGAGATGCAAAAATGACTAAAAAAATGAAAAGTGAGAAAGTCACTCACATGTACCCAGCTTATGCAGGCCAACATCAAACCCAAACCTAAGCTAACCTAAGCTATTTCCAACCCATATCAACATCTGCATCACCCTTTTCCATCACCATTGCCAAATTGAATCCCAGTTGACTTTCGTTGACCATGATTCAAAAATGCTTGAAAATGAATTAAGAGCTTATGAAAAGCTTTAACAAGCTTAAACAAACATGAATGAACTAAATATAATGTTTTTAGAAGCTTTAACAATGATTTGAGAACTAAATTTTCAACAAGAACTCATAAACTTGGAAATGATATGAAAACTAGAATTGATGCTCAAAAGTGGCTTACAAAGGTATTTTAACTTAAAGGAAGTACAAATCAACCAAATCACAACATTGTAATTAAACTAAGACATGAATAAAAAAAAAACGACATAAGAAGAATTTTTATAAAATTAACTACTCCCTAACTTGCTTCTTCTTGCATCCTTTTATACCCCAAGCTGCTTCTCTCATCTTTCTAAGAAAATCCCACCATAAATCCTAACCCTTGGATCACTTGAAGCTCATCTTGACCATTCATCACTTTTGGCGGGAAAATTGTTTTTGAGCATGTGAGTGAGATTGAGTGTAGGGAAGGGGAAGTAATCAATGTTACTTGGATTCTAATGTTTGGAGTGATAAGGTTGGGTGGAAAGTGAGTGGAGGAGGGGTTTGTGTGTTGCAGGGTGCTTGCAGAAAGCAAGTTGGGAGGACAGGTGGTTTGGCGTGGTGTTTATTTGACCATGGGTTGACCGGGTTTAATATCAACAGGGGGTCAAAAGTGCAATTGACAGGGTCCAAAACTAGTCAAGGTCCAAATGGGTTTTAAAGGCTTTCATATTTCAAGGACTTAATATGTAATTAAAAGTTGAGGACCATCATCAAATCATCAAACTTGTTCCAAGGGCTGAAAATGACAATCTTCAAAAGTATAAGGACCAAACTTGCCATTTTGCAATTTTCAGGGCCATTTCGCCAAATTTCAAAGTCAAGGACTAAACTTGTAATTTTCTCAAACTTTTATATTTTTCACCAAAGGACTAAATTTGACAAGTTATGATTTAAAAGGACCTTTGATGATTTTTCTTTTGAAATTTTGTGCTCGTGGACTGCTTTTTGACAATTTTTGAAACTTGGGGACTAAACGCAATTTTTGCAAATTTGATATGTTTTTCATCCGATTTTGATATTTTTGCATTTAAAACACATAAAACACTGATTTGTGATATTTTGATCATTTTGATGTGTTTCGAGTGTTTTCGAGATGATTTTGCAGCTTATTTTGTACAAAATGATGAGTATTTAGACACTCATCACCATATATAGTTTTACCGCCGATTTTACGCGAATATTTTGTTTGTTTTCTTATAAGTGTGCATGTTATATTGGGCAAGAAGAAGAAACACAAATTGGATGAAGCTTATTACTCATGCATTCTTCTTGGAAAAGATTTTAACCACAACTTCACATGTATCCTACCAAGCTAATCAGGGGAGTAATAGTTTCTTTTCCGTACTTACCTTCCTTTATCATAACTTTGATATTTTCGGGGAACATTGGGGACAATGTTCAATTTAAGTGTAGGGAGGGAGAATAAAACGGGAACTTAGAAACTATCCACTCACTTGATCATTTGTCTTGTCTTTGGTAATTTATGTAATAAACTATGAGAAATATTCGTTAGGGAAATTTTAGCGCCAAATTTAAAAACTTTTATGACATTTACGAGCTAAACTTTAGTCTTAACAAAGCGCCTCGTGGATAGGAATTAAGCCCAAAACCGCTTACCACACAATTTTCACTCCAAAATGTAAGGTTCGCTAGATCTTTAGGAATTCATTCATCTTTAATTTAGTAGGTCTTTATAATAGATTGTAGAACTTGTTTTGTGATGTATTGGAGATGAGTGAGACTACACTTGTGTAGTTAGGAGTTACTAAGTAATAAGAGGCATGATAAGGATTTAAACGTGGAGGTCATTTAAGCCCTCACATTTTATATCCGACTTAATTTCGCCTTTTTTCTCTTTTGGAAGCAAAATGCTGAATGAAGCACATTTGGACGAAAAGGAGCAAATATTGAAGAAAATGGCAAAGTCAAGATCGAAGCCCCAAGACCGATCAAGGCGATGCCACCCAAAGGCGGCGCCGTCCTCTATGAAGACTTGATCAAAACATGCACGCTACTACTCGGTGAAAATTTCGGTCTTACAACCCGACGGCGTTACGCTTTAATTATGGAGGGCATCACTTACAGTTTTAACCCCATACGGCCCAGATCTAGAATCAAGACGACGTCACAGCTCTAAAGTGACGTCATCCCATCGATGACTTGGCCTAGACGAAACCCTAATGACAGCGACCTGATGGTGTCCCATGCAAAAGGTGATGCCGTTGTGATTGTAAATCTATATATAGAATTCGATTTTTTTGTATTTTAGGAGGTAGAATTTTGAAGAGCAAACCCTAACTCAGTTGTAGTCCGACTTGGACAGTATTCTAGGGTCCCATACCGTATTTTACACATCGAGATAAGTTTGTTACTCCAATTTATCATTATGTCTATCCCATATTCGATTGATTGTGTGTATGCTTGCTTGTCTATCATGTCTAGCTAAATTACTTGTGTGTTTGCTTAGATCTATGAAACCTAGTTATTGATTTTTGTTAGGTTGTTTCTTGTCTTAATTGAAATTGGCTTAGGAGTGCAACTAGGCATCTTCGTTGTATTTAATGCTTGAGTATGCTTTATGATGATATGGTTCATAGATGAAATAACTTAGTCTTGCGGACTCCGTGAGTCATATACGAGAGATAACCTCAAAGAACTAGGGACCACGCATACCCTACGACCTTTAGGAATACAACGCATTAAGATGAAGGACGTGACAACTCAACCAACCACTAAAAGATAACTAGGGAGTAATAGTATCTAAATGAACACATCTCTAATCATCATACGAGCACACCTCAATTAGACATAGCTACCCGTAGTAATCAGATAATTAGTTAAAGTAGAGGAATCGGTATAAGTACCATCCCCAAACCAATTGCCTCGAGATTTTACATTAGCTTTCTAAAATACCATAAAAAATATAAAAAAAAAGAATCATCTTCAACCCCACCTTCTCGTCATATATTTCTTACTAGTATTCCTATTCCCCTAGAGAACGATATCAATCCCTGAGGCTTACCCCAAACTACACTACAACGATTAGGTTCATCGCCTAGGAGGTTGAAAAACTTGCTCGAAGAAAAGGAAGTTTCCTTGACCCCGAACGCGCCTTCCACGCGCATCAAGTTTTTAGCCACGCCGGGAATAGAATAGCTAGTTAGATCTCTATCTCGCTTAGGTTCCTTGCTTGATTCCTATCAAGTAAGATTTTTCTCATTTTCATTAGCTTCCTTGTAGTCTATCCCCTTCTTCGTGTTTTTGTTCGTAACCTTATCACTTTTCATCATGGAAGGTGATAACCCACCACCAAATCAACCACTTCCAATCAACCCACCACCAATTGACCCGCCAAGAGGCCGTAATCTTGGTGAATACTCTAGACCGAGCTATCAAGGCTATAGGAACACCATTGAGCTCCCCGATCAAGCTCAAACTATGGCCCTGCGATCCGACACCATCCGGTTGGTGCAAAATGGATGTGCATTCCATGGACTTCGTTCTGAAAATCCTAATCAATATCTCAAGGACTTCCTTAAAATCGTTGACTCTATCGACCTTGATGCTACCACGAGGGAGACCACGCGCTTGCGTCTCTTCCAATTCTCTCAACGGGACCAAGCTAGTAATTGGCTTGAGCGACTTCCCACCGGATCCATCTCAAGTTGGGATGATCTCACCATTCGTTTCCTCGCCAAAATTTTCCCACCGGGGAGAACTAACAAACTAAGGAATGACATCTTGATGTTCTAACAACGTCAAGGCGAAACTCTCTACGAGGCGTGGACTCGATTCAAGGACTTGCTCCATAAAACCCCTCATCACGGCATTGATCTTTCGCTTCAAGTTCAAATCTTTTACGATCATGCCAACTTCCTCACCAAGCGATCCATTGACCGAGCGGCCGGTGGAAGGCTCAGCGATCTCAACGCGGAAGAATCATGGGATATCATAGAAGAGCTCGCCAGTCAGAGCTACGAAGATTGGAGAAAATCTCATGAAACCCCCAAAAGAACGGTGAATGAAATATCAATACCTCATGGGCCTTCCAACATCACCGAAGAGCAAGTTAGTGCTCTTGAGAAAAGGATCGACTATCTAGTTGAGAGGCAAAAGAAAGTACCTGGACAAATCCATCGAGCAACGGTTAATTTCACTGACTCTGCCAACCGCCCAACACCCCTCTCTGAATCACCTAGCCGTGAACAAAATCCCAATTAGCTACGACGCTTCCATTCTACCTCTACAATCCCACTCTCACCAAGCTTCAAAACACAAATGAGAGAATACATGGCAGCCTGGTCGGAAAGATTAGCCAAATTTGAGGAAGAAGTTTATAGGCAAAGGGAAGAAATAGAGGAAAAAATGGCAGAGATGATGAACTTAGTGAAAGAGTACACTAAGACAAAGGTTTCCGAAAAGGTGTTAGTGATAAATGATGACTGCGCTGACCCTACTTTGTTTGTTAACGCCATTTCTATTGCTCCCGATAAGGGTGGGGTAGTTGAGAAAAAGGACATTGAGACCACCAAGAACAGCAAGAATAATAAGGACAAAGATAAGGCTCAGAATGATGATAAACCCAAAATCATTGAACAGTACATTAAGCATGAGATCAATAAAAAAAACAACTATTAACCAAGTGAAAAACTTTAGGTATAATGATGCTCTTAGGAAAGCCCTCTTAGGTGAAATAAAAGAGGAAGAATATGACACCATGCATATGGGAACTTTGTACGAGGCAATTCTTAAGAAACCAATAACTAGGAAACAAGAGATTTGTGGGAACTTCATAATACCATGTAACATTGGTGACTTAGAGAATATAAAAGCCTTAGCCGATCAGGGATCCGATGTAAACATAATGTCGCTATCAGTCTATAGTAAGTTGACTAAGGAGGAGCCAACCAAGACCAATCTTAGACTTTCGTTATCAAATCATTCATATGTTTATCCCTTAGGAATAGCGGAGGATATTTTAATTGAGGTTGCAAGTTTTATCTATCCGGTGGACTATGAAATTGTAGACATTGCGGGAGATGAACACATGCCATTAATTCTTGGAACACCTTTCCTGGCCACCGCCAAGGCAACAATCAAATGCGGTGAGGGTGTCATGATACTCAAAAGTGGCAAAGAAAAAGTTAGGATACCTATTGCTCTGAGATATCCTTTGAAAATTAAGGAGAAGATAAAGAATAAGAATTCGCGAGTCTCCAATAATACATTTAAGAGGAAAATTGTTGAGTGGGAAAAAAGGATTAGGGATTTCGTGAGTGAGGGGATGGATTCAAAAGTGTGGAAACATGATAAAAACATAGGGTACAACTATACCACAAAAACACTCCCTCAAAAGAACCCTAAAGAATTTTTGGAAGGAGACAAGGTGCTTTTGTGTAAATCAAAATTAAAAGTATTAAGAGGAAAGAATAGGCCAAAATGGTTTGGTCCCTATATGGTGAAAGAGACAAATATAAGAAGTGAAACCATTATCATATTAGACGAAGATGGGAGGGAGTTCACGGTAAGCATACAACGTGTACAACCCTATGATGAACACTTAGTGAATGAAAATGATGACGGTAAGGAAGTCACGTAGGAGCACGACTTCGAGTCTAGCTACAAGACTCATAAATAAAGAAAATCGCTTCGTGGGAGGCAACACATGCTTAATTGTTTGCTTGTTTTGTTTTTCAATTTTTGTGTGTCTTATATCTTTTTCATTGTTGTTTATTCTCATGTTAGACTTTGTGAAAATGCTTTATTTTGTCTTTAACCTGGTCTTAATTACATATAAAGGTATTTTACAAAGAGATAAGTGTAGGGAAGATCACATACGTTTCTAAGAACATGAACATGAGAATTGCAACTATTAAAATTGATATATATGTGTGTTTGTTAGAGTCGAATGCTTGTATCGAGTCATAATGGATGTTTTGCAGGAATTTTTTCAGGTTTTTATGATGTAATTTTTCCGAAAATGCAATGAGACCACTTTCGGTCGGGACAACTGACGGCGTCAGATTAAAGCTCGACGACGCCAGCTATGTAGAAACATATTACTCGGTTTTTTGCTTTACATGCAACTTATAAATTTTGGAAATTCCTGTGTCTTAATTTTCTAGAACAATTGCAAACATCCATTCCACAAGCATTATATCTTACTTGCTTTCCAGTGTAGTTGTGTGTCATATATAGTTTTACTGCCGATTTTACGCGAAGGTTTCATTTGTTTTCTTATTAGTGTGCAGGTTATATTTGGCAAGAAGAAGAAACACAAATTGGATGAAGCTTATTACTCATGCATTCTTCTTAGAAAAGAATTTAACCACAACTTCACACATATCGTACCGAGCTAATCAGGGGATTACTAGTTTCTTTTCCTTACTTACCTTCCTTTATCATAAATTTGATACTTTCAGAGAACATTAGGGACAATGTTCAGTTTAAGTGTAGGGAGGGAGAATAAAACGGGAACTTAGAAACTATTCACTCACTTGATCATTTGTCTTGTCCTTGGTAATTTGTGTAATAAACTATGAGAAATATTCGTTAAGGAAATTTTAGCGCCAAATTTAAATTTTTTTATGATATTTACGAGCTAAACTTTAGTCTTAATAAAGCGTCTCATGGATAGGAATTATATGACTAGCACAAAAACCGTTTACCACTCAAATTCCACCCCAAAAAATGTTAGGTTCGCTTCTAGATCTTTAGGAATAAAAGCATTCACCTTTAATGCTTAGAGAGTATACTGGTAGTATAATAGATTCTTGAACTTGTTTTGAGATGCATTCCGAGATCGCTAGTGAGACTACACTTGTGTAGTTAGGAGTAACTAACTGAAAAGAGGCATTAGGATAACCCTTGTTTGAAACCTGTATTATAATTAAGAACATTGTTTCGGTTCTCGTGATGTTTCGCGGTTCTCGTGATGTTTCGGTTTTCCGGAATATCAATGAAGAACATTGTTTACAATCCACCCACAAATGTACACCCAAATCGCCTTAGCCTACCTTGTACGCACTCATTTTTAGTGCATTATTGTTATCATTACTAAACCCTTAGTTCAAATATCTAGTTACTTGCATGGTTGCTAAGTCGAGGTATATCTTTTGTACATAGTTTTGGGATGATTGGGACTCATGGGTAAAAAGTAATATTTTATGGAGTAATGGGAAAGAACGATAAATTCAAATTCCCTTTGTCTACGTAATTAAATACTCCAAGTGTTTTGATCTTTTCAAATCGGGTCAATTAGTGTTAGAGAAATAAAAACTCAAGTTTATGGATGCTCTTATAAATCCCTTATATTTTGATGTTATCGTAGAGGATGGTAGAGTAAAAAGGTATGAAAAAAAGACAAAAAAACATACGGGCTACCATCCTACATCTATATATCTTTATGTTTATATTTTTAAATTTAGGTTTGTTATGTTTCAAGTTATCTTGTTTAGTGAGTCGAGTCTTGGCTTAGCAACGCCACACTTTACATGCTTGTAACATAAGATTTTTGACTTGCCACCACTAAATATCCCCTATCCAACAAAACCCTTTGTTTCCCTACCCTAAGCCTAACGTTGCAACCCTTGTAAAGACCTCTTAGATAGTTGTTCCTAGGTGCTTACGCCAAAGCGGTGGAGGTTTGATTTATTCTCAAACTTATGGTAATCTATGTACTATGCCAGGTAATGAGTGTTTATCTTCCATTTCCATTCGTATTATATTTCATATAAACACGAGAGATGAGAGAATCCAAACACCACTTGTGAGGTGCTAGTATATAATTTCCGTGCTTGTTATGACTATTGTGGCACTTTTACTTGTTATGAACTATTTTAAACCAATGTTTCATGCCCCATAACTTATAAATTGATTGGTCAAAAGCACATTTGCTTGAGGACAAGCAAATACCAAGTGTGGGGGTATTTGATAAAGATTTAAAACATATGCTTTTAGGGAGTCATTTAAGCCCTATTTCGACACGTTTTATATCCGTTACTGCTTAATTTTGTTACGTTTTACTTTTTAGGTCTTTTGGAAGCAAAATGCTGGAATGAAGCACATTTGGACGAAAAGGAGCAAATACATGAAGAAAATGGCAAAGTCAAGATCGAAGCCACTCAAGACAGATCAACAGTACCTGATGGCGTCCCACCCAAAGGGCGACGCCGTCCCTCTATGAAGACTTGATCAAAACATGCACGTGACGGCTCAGTGAAAATTTTGGTCTTACAACCTGACGGCGTCACGCTATAATTATGGAGGGCGTCACTCACAATTTTCACTCCAGACGGCCCAGACTTAGAATCAAGACGACGTCACAAGTAAAGACCGACGACGTCACAGCTCTAAAGTGACTCCGTCCCATCGATGACTTGGCCTAGACGAAACCCTAATGACGGCGACCTGACGGCGTCCCATGCAAAAGGTGACGTCGTCGTGATTGCAAATCTATACATAGAATTCGATTTTTCGGTATTTTATGAGGTAGAATTTTGGAGAGCAAACCCTAACTCAATTGTAGTCCGACTTGGACAGTATTCTAGGGTCTCATACCCTATTTTACACATCGAGATAAGTTTGTTAATCTAATTTATCATTATGTCAATCCCATATTCGATTGACTGTGTGTATGCTTGCTTGTCTATCATGTCTAGCTAAATTACTTGTGTGTTTGCTTAGATCTATGAAACCTAGTTATTGATTTTTGTTAGGTTGTTTTTTGTCTTAATTGAAATTGGCTTAGGAGTGCAATTAGGCATCTTCGTTATATTTAATGCTTGAGAATGCTTTATGATGATATGGTTCATGGATGAAATAGCTTAGGCTTACCGACTCCGTGAGTCATATACGAGAGATAACCTCAAAGAACTAGGGACCACGCATACCCTACGACCTTTAGGAATACAACGCGTTAAGATAAAGGACGTGACAACTCAACCAACCAATAAAAGATAACTAGGGAGTAATAGTATCTAAGTGAACACATCTTTAATCATCATACGAGCACACCTCAATTAGACATAGCTACCCATAGTAATTAGATAATTAGATAATTAGTTAAAGTAGAGTAATCGGTAGAAGTACCACCCCCAAACCAATTGCCCCGAGATTTTACATTAGCTTTCTAAAAAACCATAAAAAAGATTAAAAAAAAAGAAATCATCTTCAACCCCACCTTCTCGTCATACATTTCTTACTAGCATTCCTATTCCCCTAGAGAACGATATCAATCCCTGAGGCTTACCCCATACTACACTACAACGATTAGGTTCACTGTCTAGGAGGTTGAAAAACTTGCTCGAAGAAAAGGAAGTTTCCTTGACCCCGAACGCGACTTCTGCGCGCATCAAGGCATTAGGATAAACCTTGTTTGAAACCTATATTATAATTACATCTTCCACATCGGTTGAGTAATTACCCCACACCCTTGCGATGTACTCATCTTTAGTACACGATACCCCTAGTTAACCCCTCAGAGCCTATCCTTTTCGCGGTTCTAGTGATGTTTCGATTTTCTGAAATATCAATGAAGAGCATTGTTTACATTCCACCCCCAAATGTACACCCAAATCGCCTTAGCCTACCTTGTATGCACTCATCTTTAGTGCATTATTATTATCATTACTAAACCCTTAGTTCAAGTATCTAGTTACTTGCATGGTTGCTAAGTCGAGTCATATCTTTTGCACACAGTTTTGGGACGATTGGGACTCATGGGTAAAAAGTAATATTTTATGGAGTAACGGGAAAGAACGATAAATTCAAATTCCCTTTTTCTACGTAATTAATTACTCCAAGTGTTTTGATCTTTTCAAATCGGGTCAACTAGTATTAGAGAAATAAAAACTCAAGTGTAGGGATGCTCCTATAAATCCCTTATATTTTGATGTTATCGTAGAGGATGGTAGAGTAAAAAGGTATGAAAAAAATCGAAAAAAGAGTGTTGAAAAAAAAATAATTAGAAAAACATACGGACTACCATCATATCCTACATCTGTCTTTATGTTTATGTTTGTTTGTTTCAAGTTATCTAGTTAGTGAGTCAAGTCTTGGCTTAGCAACGCCACGCTTTATATGCTTGTAACATAAGATTTTTGACTTGCCACCACTAAATATCCCCTACCTAACAAAACCCTTTGTTTCCCTACCCTAAGTCTAACATTACAACCCCTGTAAAGACCTCTTAGATAGTTGTTCCAAGGTGCTTACGCCAAAGCGGTGGAGGTTTGATCTATTCTCAAGCTTATGGTAATCTATGTACTATGCCAGGTAATGAGTGTTTATCCTCCATTTCCATTCATATTATATTTCATATAAACCCGAGAGATGAGAGAATCCAAACACCACTTGTGAGGTGCTTGTATATAATTTCCGTGCTTGTTATAACTATTGTGGCGCTTTTACTTGTTGTAAACTATTTGAAAATAATGCTTTATGCCCCCTAACTTATAAATTGATTGGTCAAAAGCACATTTGCTTGAAGACAAGAAAATACCAAGTGTAGGGATATTTGATAAGGATTTAAAACGTACGCTTTTAGGGGGTCATTTAAGGCCTATTTCGACACATTTTATATCCGTTACTGCTTATATTTGTTCCTTTTTACTTTTTAGGTCTTTTGGAAGCAAAATGCTGGAATGAAGCACATTTGGACGAAAATACATGAAGAAAATAGCAAAGTCAAGATCGAAGCCACTCAAGACTGATAAGCAGAACCTGAAGCCGTCCATCTAAAGGGCGATGCCGTCCCTCTATGAAGACTTGATCAAAACATGCACGCGACGGCTCAGTGAAAATCCTGGTTCCAAAGCCTGACGGCGTCACGCTTTAAATATGAAGGGCGTCACTCATAGTTTTCACTCCAGACGGCCGAGATCTAGAATCAAGACGACGTCTCAACTAAAAATTGACGACGTCACAGCTCTAAAGTGACGCCGTCCCATCGATGATTTGGCTCAGATGAAACCCTAATGACGGCGACCTGACGGCGTCCCATGCAAAAGGTGACGCCGTCGCGATTTTAAATTTATATATAGAATTCGATTTTCCTGTATTTTAAGAAGTAGAATTTTGGAGAGCAAACCCTAACTCGGTTGTAGTCCGACTTGGACAGTATTCTAGGGTCTCATACGCTATTTTACACATCAAGATATGTTTATTTAATCCAATTTATCATTATGCATACCCCATGTTCGATTGATTGTGTGTATGATTGCTTGTCTATCATGTCTAGCTAAATTACTTGTGTGTTTGCTTAGATCTATGAAATCTAGTTATTGAATTTTGTTAGGTTGTTTCTTGTCTTAATTGAAATTGGCTTAGCAATGCATCTAGGCTATCGTTGTATTTAATGCTTGAGTAAGCTTAATGATGATATGGTGCATGGAAAAAATAGCTTAGGCTTGTCGATTCCGTGAATCATATACGAGAGATAACCTCAAAGAACTAGGGAATACACACACCCTACAACTTTTAGGAATACAACGCGTTAAGATAAAGTACATGACAACTCAACCAACCAATAAAAGATAACTACGGAGTAATAGCATCTAAGTGAACACATCTTTAATTATCATACGAGCACACCTCAATTAAACATAGCTATCCGTAGTAATTAGATAATTAGATAACTAGTAGAAATAGTAATCGGTGAAAGTACCACCCCAACCAATTGCCCCGAGAATTTACATTAGCTTTCTAAAAACCATAAAAATAAAAAGAATCATCCTCAACCCCACCTTCTCGTCATATATTTCTTACTAGCATTCCTATTCCCTAGAGAATGATATCATCTCGAGGCTTACCTCATACTACACTACACGATTAGTTCATCGCTTAGAGGTTGAAAAACTTGCTTATAGAAAGGAAGTTTCGACCCCAACGCGCCTTCCGATGCACGCATAACACGCTCGGGTCAAAGGAACTTCCTTTCGTCGAGCAAGTTTTTCAACACCCAGGCGATGAACCTAATCGCTGTAGTGTAGTATCGTAAGCCTCGATATTGATATCGCTTCTCAGGGAATAGAAATGCTAGCGAGAGATGTACTACACTAAGCTTTAAGGTTGAGGAACATTATTTTTACCTTTTTATATTTTTATAAAGCTAAGGGTAAAATCTCGGAGTTTGAATTTGAGGGTTTTGGTACTTCACCGATTACTCTACTTATCTAATTATCTAAACCAAGGGGTAGTCTATGTCTATTGATTTGTGCTCGTATGATAATTAAAAATGTGTCTACCTAGATACTAACCTACCAACAACTTCGAACTCTTACTCTCCTTCACCGATTCGGACACCGAATCGTATCTCTTGGAGAGAGGCGCAAAGCTCTCCCTTGACTCTGGGCCTTCCACCACTTTGACCGATGCGGACGCGGTTCTCTCGTCATGAAAGAAGTAATTAAAGGTAAGCCCCGGTCAACCCGCTCGTTGTTGCATGTATAGCTTTCTAGAGTAGAGATCTAGCAACGCATTCTAAGCACGCATCATTGGTATTGGATGTATCGTTTGGTTGTGCCGAGTCAACTCGCCTCCGCTTTTTTTTCGCGAAAAAGATCCCTTTCCCCGCTTTCAAAATGATGAATACGAAGTCCGAGAGGCTGCATGTACTATGGATCCTCCGACTCCCAATCGGGTTGCCTTCCTGTGTCTCACGGTGTTTACTCCTAGTTATCTTTTATTGGTGGTTGAATTGCCAAGTCCTTATTCTTAATGCGTTGTGTCTTCTAAGGTCGTAGGGTATGCTTTTATCCCTAACTCTTTGAGAATACCTTAAGGTTATTGCTCACTAGATCTCTAGGATTCATAAACCAACACTAAGGTTATCTTTGGATATTTAGCCTACAATTACGCTAGGTGGTTATAAACTAAGGTTCACAAAGATTACTCAAGCATTAAAAACACAACGATGGCCTAGTGCAATCCTAAGCCAATTACAACTAAGATAAGAGACAACCAATCAATAATTAATAACTAGGTTTCATAAATCTAAGCATACACACAAGAAATTTAGCCGGACATGTTACACATGCAAGCATACACACATACAATCGAAGACATAATGAAATCAATGAAGTAAATAACTTATCTTGATGTAAAATAGGGTATGAGAACCCTAAGATACTGTCTGTTAATCCCCTTTATCATGTATACCTTATCACTTTACCAAGCAAACCCAACACAAACAAGAAACAGTTATGCGTAAAACACAATAGTTACACATAAACGTAGAAGAAAGATTAAGATGAGAACGTGGTGGCTTGATGTTATATGCGTATGTTTAGAGAGACAAGGAAAGAAGATGAAAACAATAAGATGTTATATTGCTTCAAAGGAAAACACACACACACACACACTCAAGCACACCCTCAAATGACATACTTGAGGGGTATTTATAGTAAGAGAGGATGATGCCCTAAGGCTTGGCCATGGGCCTTGAGATGGACTTGATTGGGCTTGGGTTACACGAACTAGACAAGGCTAGCTTAACTTAACTCGATGCCCAATTAGCTTAGCCCAATCCACGAGCCCGTTGACTATTCTATCACGATATCTAACACACATTACAAAGTTCCTAATCGTGAATGACCATCACTTCTAATAAAAATAATCAAGGCAATAATCTCCCTAAGGGTGGTCATTCAAAAGATGCTCCACTGATTGGGTCTTTACTTTTCTCGAGCAAGAACTTTGGCGTAGATATAGAATAGTCTTGATTCTTTGTTCCTTCATGCTTTGTGATCGATAATGTGGTTGTTCCGTTGTCAACTTCGTTGGTTAGGTGTCTCCACGCCTTTCTCCACCATGCTCACACTTCTATTTGACTTTGAGTTTCCAATGATGAAGTTCTCGAGTCTTTACACTTTGTAGATTCTTTGACATTGACGAAGAATCATCTTTAACTTTGAGTTGCCTTTGATTTTGATGAGAACTTTCATGTGTTGTTGGTATGAGTGATGAGTGTGTAAATACTCATCATTTTTAGTCAAATCTGAACTGCAAAACGTTTAAAAATGCTCAGAAATGCACCAAAATACTGAAAATATCTCAAAATTGCATTTTATATGTTTCGGATGCAAATGTTTAAAATCGATGAAAATGAGCAAAGTTTGCATAATTGGCGCTTCACCCCCAAGTTTCTAAAATTTTCAAAAATAGTCCCCGAGTCAAAATTTCAAAAGAAAAATCACCAAAGGTCCTTTTTAAATCATAACTTGTCAAAATTAATCCTTTGGTGAAAAATATCGAAAGTTTTGAGAAATTACAAGTTCACCCTCAAGTTTTAATTGTCGAAAATACCCTTAAAGTTTCAAAATTGGCAATTGTGATCCTTGGATTATTCGAGATGGCAAGATAGACCCTTGGATCATAAATTCGAAAGTACATGCTTAGTCCCTCGAATTTCGGATTTTACAACTTTGGTCCTTTAAACTACTCATTGAATCCATTTAATATCCCAAGCCCACTAATCCTAGCCCAATACCCGGCCCTGTCCCAAACCCAAACCCGACCCAAGAAAGAAATAAACCACCCGCCCATTTTAAATAATAAACAGTCACGGGTTTCTCCTTTCCACCTCCATCATCACTCCCCTGCAAACAACTCTGCTAACACTCCACCTCCTTCATCATTCCCTCCAAACACATAACTCCAAGGGATGCATTAAATGCCCTTAAAACCCTAACACTCAAGCCCCAGCTGGCTTAACCACTTTTGGCACCAAAAATACTTGAATGGCCAAGATCAATTTCACACATCCAATGGTCAAATTTGTTGCTGGGATCCACTCATAGTAGAGATAAGACCGCTTGGGTGTATAAAAGGAAGAGAAAGCAACAAGAGAGGAGACTTAGTTAATTTCTTAAAATGTATGTCGTTTATGGTTTCTTAGTCTAAAATAGATTTTCAACAGTATTCTAAAGTTTCAAAGTATTCAAGTGAACCATTTCAAAGTATCTCAACTTTACTTAAGCATCAATTTTAGTTCATGTTCAATTTTCATATTATATATCCACCGTTGAAATTTCCATTCTCAAAATCCTATGTCAACACTCTTAGTCACTTGTGTTAAGCTCGACATGCTCAATCAAGCTTGTTAAAGCTTTCTAAGCTCACATTGCGCTTTTAAACAATTTTGAGTTTGGTCAATAAAAGTCAAACATGGGTAAAATGAAGCGAAATGGCAATGGGTGATGCGTATGGAATTGGGGTGAATTATAGTTAGTTGGATTGGTTTATATAGGATAGTGGCTCGGTTTCAATGGTGGCAAGCCACGCGGCTTTGGACCTTTGTAAGTGATTTTCAAGTTTCTTAGCATAATCGTGATTTGTAGTCATAATCATTAAAATCTGTTGGATTAGTAGTAATTAGGATAAGTTAAGTTAGTTTGATCATAATCTATGCTTGTTCGTTTTATTTTAGTTTTAGTTTGCAAATCGCCCAATAAAGCGCGTGTTTGGTTCTCACGATCTTCCGCCTTTTAAGCTTATGCGGGTTTATTTCTATTGTTCTATGTTTGTTAAGCATATTTGAGCTCATTTGAGTCATTATTTTGTGCCTGCTAGTTCAAAAAGTCAAATCTTATCAAATCTGTCAAAACTGCCTCAACTGTTGTGAGTTAAGGATTAGCAAAACCTTGTTTTGTGTTTAGAATTGTTAAACATTGCTTGCATTGGGTTCATTACACCTTATTACATCAACATCAGTCATAAAATTGGATTCAAAGTTCATTTTGGTCAAAGTTCATCACTATTATCAAAAGTCAAAATTGCAAAAAATCTGTTTTGGGGCCAACTGCAAGGATTTTTCCTTGATTCATTTTTAAGTCAAATTAAGTGAAATTTGTTGTTTCATAAACTTCAACTGGTCCCCTTTCTTGTCATCATTTTATCGATTTTTGCAAATTTTTAGAAGCCTCAAAACCGCTTCTCTTTGGTGTCAAATGCCCTTCATTGTGGCTCATTAATAATCGAGTTTTTCTCGCTTTGTCCAGGTTGCATAGGGCTCATATGAGCTCACCCAGGTCTGAGTTTTGGTTTGCTAGGTCTCAACCAGGTCTTCTTTAGGTTCCAATTTGTGTTTTTCATTTTGAGCTTATTTTAAAGCTTGTGCTTGTGTCCAAAGTTAGTACCCAAATCTGTTTTAGCTTTGAAACTCAAAAACATCAAATCTTTGTAGCTTGTGATCCAGTGGTTAAAAACAAGTAGGAATTGTTGCATTTTAGTTATTTTAGCAGTTTAGAACTTCTGTAATCAGTTGGTGGTTTATTTTGCTCATTTGGCTTATTTGGAGTGCTTAATAATAAGCACTTGCACATCAGTTCCTAATTCCTCCACATAAGCACCTGTTTTTCCATTTTTCCTAGCTTCCTTATATAATATTAGAGTTTTCCTGAAATGTTCAGATTTTTCTAAGTTGATTTGCTATTTTTCTTAATTTAAAGTAGTTTTTAAGCATTTTTAATTAGCTTTTAATACAAAAAATTCAGAAAAGCTTCAAAATTTTTTTTTCATTTTCTTAAGTTTAGATAAATATAAAAAGACAAAAATATATTTTCTAGATTTTTCTTAGTTAAATTTGTATTTTTAAGTAATTTAATTAGTTTTAAATAGTTTAAAATTCCTAGAAAATAGAAAATATTCGTAAAAATACAAAAATAGTTTTGAAAATTCTATTTTGATATTTTAGATTTTTCTAAGTCTTAATTTTATTTTTCTAGCTTTGTTTCCTATTTTCTTGTATTTTAGGTTATTATTTAATAGTTAAAATAGTTTTAATTAATAATAATTAGATAAATAGTTATAAAATAATTTTCTTTTCTAAATATTTTATTTTATCATTAGGTTTGTAAAATGTATTTTTCATATTTTTAGGACTTTATCTCTTAGATCTCACCTTTATTTTGTACGCTTACGTAATTTTATTTTAAACGAAGTTTTAAGTTTTAAGTTTTAAACGCTCATCAATTTTAAAAATAGTAATAGCGCTTATTTAATATTTTAATCTTTTAACTTTCTTTAATTTGCATTTAAGCCCTTGTAGTTTATGTATTTTTCCTTAGTTATAATCATATTCCAATTCCTTTTCCGCTCAAATCTCTCGATCACTTTACGCTTGATAATCCATTGCATAGCTCACCGGGACATAACGACCTGGGAGACCCTATACTCCTCGGATCTTCATTGCATTCGTGCTTAAGCGCTTTTAAGTCGATTACGGTCCGCCATCCACAAGTGGCGGGCTTGAGTGATTTAGCTCGACCGTTTCGCACGCAATCAAATTTTGGCGCCACGGGAGTCAGTCTTGATTATCTTCCGCTCTAGCGATTAGTGATTTGGATATTCACTCTTTGTCTATACCATCCGTATGCATTGATATTTTCTTATAAAATCAAAACCCAAAAGATTTTCATTCTTTGTTTTTACAAAATGTTTTCCAAAAATCCAAAATATCCATCTTTACCCTCTCACATCTTTGATTCTTCATCCCTACCCTCCGAAAACCTTTGATTCTTTCTATGTCTTATCCTCACCCTCTTGGTTGTCAATGGTATGGTGGTCCTTATAATGGTGGCAATTGCCCCGCTTGTAGCATGGTGGAATCGAAACGGGTCCATTTATAACCGTGATCCCTATTCCTACCATAACACAACCGATTTATTCCATCGCCTACCACACCGCGAGACTCAGCTTTTATCTTGTTGTAGTACTGTGGTGGTTCACACTCCGCTTCGATTGTCAATCGGAAACACGCTTGTCTATGAGCGGTGTTCCCGATAACAATTTTGACTACAACACATGTGACTCATGCCACACATCGCTTTTATTGTTGTGAGTATCATGGAGGTCCTCACTTTAGCTCGATTGTCAAACAGGGATCCATTTCCTTGTAACAATTACGACTCTTCAGATCATGACCAACCTCTATAAGATACCAAATGAATCAGCACCACCTCACTGATTCACTTCCTCAAAATCTTCTCCTTGATCTTTGGATTTAGTGAAGATTTGAAGGAATGTAAACATCCCCAAGATAATCCAAAATCCATGGAAGAATTGTTAGTCAAGAGCGGTCGCTAAATTAAATTCCAAAATTGCGTTTGAAAATCTATTAAGGAATCAATTGCAAAGAAAAGCAACCGATCTAGCTCTCAATTTCGTTTCATTCCCGATGATGATGATGATGAGGATACACTTGATATCCTTCAATTTTATAAATATTCATCAAGTTCATCAATGATATCCCAAAGAATGAGATTCATTCTCAAACAACTCGCTATCACACCCAAAGCTCCCACTCACTCTCTAAACATGGGGACGAGCATCTTGACACTGCTCTCTAAAAGGAATCGATTTAATTCATAAAGTCTAGTGTTGAGAACCTTGTCCCAATCCCAAGAGAGTTACAGGAATTTCGATCATATGTGATTCTCTTCCCTCTTGAGTGTTCAAATGATCATTTGGAAACTTTCTCCGATTTTAGCGACGATTGTGCTTCCTTTGGAAACATCGAGTATGTTGAGGCATCACTTCCACAACTGATGTCGACCTCTCTCTTGAGGAGTTCTCTCGTGAACTCACCACATCAATCCACTCTTTGATTTCGGTCGATCCGGGAGAGACCGAAAGTCTCATTGATGATGATCGCTCACTCACTTCTTATCCCAATAATTCAATAGAGAATGTTGATCACTTTGTTCCCGAAACATTCAAAGCTACTTTCACCAATCCTCTATTTGAATTGACTCAATTCACTTCAATTCTCGAGAATCCACTCTTTGATACTCGGATTGAGGATAGTGATGAGCCCACAATGGAACAAGAGTTCACAAATTCACTTCAAGTGAATGATTCTCTTCATGAAGAGTTCTCCTGAACTCTCTCATGACATATCTCCTCCTAACATGATCATTTCTATTTTGATCTTGAGGATGATATTAGCTCGGGGAAGGTATACTCTATCATACGAGTTTGCTTATTAATGATACTACCCTCACCCTTCCTCCCGATATGTCACATTTGAGGATGAAGAATGGATCTTGATTCTTATCAAAATCTTTCTTCCTTTCCTCAAATATCTTGTGATTTCTCTTCATCTTCACTCCTTCGGAATGAAGATACTATCTTGACCCCGGCATTTTCATTTATCATTTTGAGCGGTTCTATGTATATCTCATCGGTGTGGAACTTTCACGTGCTTCAAATGTTTGTCCAAACATCTTGAATGAAAGTCCGATGGAGATTGTTTCTTCCACTTTGCTTCCCCATGAACAAATTAATTCTGGGTCGAGTCAAGCTAGCGACTCGGTAATCAAAAATAAGAGCTAAACATGGGTTTTCACCCATGTGTTCCACCTAGTGCTGGGAGTTGCCCATTTGTATATATATAGTTTTCTAAAAAAAAAAAAAAAAAAAAAAAAAAAATCATCCAAAATAATGGCCGTAGTATTTCCTTTTTACGTTTTTGTTTCGCATAACCGCGGTACTTTGAATATTGAGGGCAATATTCATTTCTAAGTGGGGGATTCTCACGAATTTTATCATATATTATCCGCCTAATTCTCCGTTTTGGCCAAATTTTTTTTGAGTAAGTGTTTTACACTCACTCATTTGGTTATCATCCGCCTTGTCTAATAAACAAAATGATTGGCTAATCCAGAGCAAACGGCTCTTGGTAAAGATATATCAAACCGTTGACGGCTTGCAATTTGCCCAAAATTGTATGGTATTCAAATTTCACCATATCCTAAAAAGTGAAGAGTCAATAGCCCGCAAGGTTATGGCTCAGTGGTAAAGGCGGTGGAAAACCATAATTGGTAATCACTCACCAAAGATAATATTGATAATTTATCTAAGAGTTGGCTAGTCCGAGCAAACGGCTTCGTAAAGACAAAATCAAAACCGTTGAAAGTCGGTGGTTTGCTCAAAATCACATGGTTATCGGTGTACCATAGTTCTTACTTGAATCGAAACATTTGGCTACTCAAGTAATGGCTTTTGGTAAAGAGATTCAAATCCATTAAGTTTTTTCAAAAGATTGCTAGGACTAGCAATAGTTTAGTGGGGGATTGATGAGTGTGTAATACTCATCATTTTAGCCAACCGAATCGCAAAACGCTTAAAATGCTCGAAATGCACCAAAATACCGAAAATATCTCAAAATTGCATTTTATATGTTTCAGATGCAAAATGTTTAAAATCGATGAAAATGAGCAAAGTTTGCATAATTGGCGCTTCAGGTCCCCAAGTTTCTAAAATTGTCAAAATAGTCCCCGAGTCAAAATTTCAAAAGAAAAATCACCAAAGGTCCTTTTTAAATCATAACTTGTCAAAATTAATCCTTTGGTGAAAAATATCGAAAGTTTTGAGAAATTACAAGTTCAATCCCTCAAGTTTGAATTGTCGAAAATACCCTTAAAGTTTCAAAAATTGGCAATTTTGATCCTTGGATTATTTGAGATGGCAAGATAGACCCTTGGATCATAAATTCGTAAAGTACATGTTTAGTCCTCGAATTTCGGATTTTACAACTTTGGTCCTTTAAACTACTCATTGAATCCATTTAATATCCCAAGCCCACTAATCCTAGCCCAATACCGGTCTGTCCAAACCCAAACCCGACCCAAGAAAGAAATAAACCACCCACCCATTTTAAATAATAAAACAGTCACGGGTTTCTCCTTTCCACCTCCATCATCACTCCTGCAAACAACTCGCTAACACTCCACCTCCTTCATCATTCCCCCCCAAACACATAACTCAAGGGATGCATTAAATGCCCTTAAAACCCTAACACTCAAGTCAAGCAATGGCTTAACCACTTTTGGCGCCAAAAATACTTGAATGGCCAAGATCAATTTCACACATCCAATGGTCAAATTTGTTGCTGGGATCCACTCATAGGAGAGAGATAAGACTGCTTGGGTGTATAAAAGGAAGAGAAAGCAACAAGAGAGGGAGACTTAGTTAATTTCTTAAAAATGTATGTCGTTTTATGGTTTCTTAGTCTAAAATAGATTTTCAGTTGTATTCTAAAGTTTCAGTGTATTCAAGTGAACCATTTCAGTGTATCTCAACTTTACTTAAGCATCAATTTTAGTTCATGTTCAATTTTCATATTATATATCCACTGTTGAAATTTCCATTCTCAAAATCCTATGTCAACACTCTTAGTCACTGTTTAAGCTCGATACATGCTCAATCAAGCTTGTTAAAGCTTTCTACTCTCACATTGCGCTTTTAAACAATTTTGGAGTTTGGTCAATAAAAGTCAAACATGGGTAAAATGAAGCGAAATGGCAATGGGTGATGCGAGGCATGGAATTGGGGTGAATTATAGTTAGTTGGATTGGTTTATATAGGATAGTGGCTCGGTTTCAATAGTGGCAAGCCATGTGCTTTGGACCTTTGTAAGTGATTTTCAAGTTTCTTAGCATAATCAGATTTGTAGTCATAATCATTAAAATCTGTTGGATTAGTAGTAATTAGGATAAGTTAAGTTAGTTTGATCATAATCTATGCTTGTTCAGTGTTTATTTTAGTTTTAGTTTGCAAATCAGTCCAATAAAGGTGTGTTTGGTTCTGCTGATCTTTCTGTCTTTTAAGCTTATGCAGTGGTTTATTTCTATTGTTCTATGTTTGTTAAGCATATTTGAGCTCATTTGAGTCATTATTTTGTGCCTGCTAGTTCAAAAAGTCAAATCTTATCAAATCTGTCAAAACTGCCTCAACTGTTGTGAGTTAAGGATTAGCAAAACCTTGTTTTGTGTTTAGAATTGTTAAACATTGCTTGCATTGGGTTCATTACACCATATTACATCAACATCAGTCATAAAATTGGATTCAAAGTTCATTTTGGTCAAAGTTCATCACTATTATCAAAAGTCAAAATTGCAAAAAAATCTGTTTTGGGGCCAACTGCAAGGATTTTTCCTTGATTCATTTTTAAGTCAAATTAAGTGAAATTTGTTGTTTCATAAACTTCAACTGGTCCCCTTTCTTGTCATCATTTTATCAGATTTTTGCAAATTTTTTAGAAGCCTCAAAACTGCTTCTCTTTTGGGTGTCAAATGCCCTGCTCACAGGGCTCATTAATAACTGAGTTTTTTCTCAGTTTTGTCCAGGGTTGCATAGGGCTCATATGAGCTCACCCAGGTCTGAGTTTTGGTTTGCTAGGTCTCAACCAGGTCTTCTTTAGGTTCCAATTTGTGTTTTTCATTTTGAGCTTATTTTAAAGCTTGTGCTTGTGTCCAAAGTTAGTACCCAAACTGCTTTTAGCTTTGAAACTCAAAACATCAAATCTTTGTAGCTTGTGATCCAGTGGTTAAAAACAAGTAGGAATTGTTGCATTTAGTTATTTTAGCAGTTTAGAACTTCAGAATCAGTTGGTGGTTTATTTTGCTCATTTGCTTATTTGGAGTGCTTAATAATAAGCACTTGCACATCGGCCCTAATTCCTCCACATAAGCACCTGTTTTTCCATTTTCCTAGCTTCCTTATATAATTTTAGAGTTTTCCTAAAATTTTCAGATTTTCTAAGTTGATTTGCTATTTTTCTTAATTTAAAGTAGTTTTAAGCATTTTTAATTAGCTTTTAATACAAAAATTGTAAAAGCTTCAAAAAATAATTTTCATTTTTCTTAAGTTTAGATAAATATAAAAGACAAAAAATATTTTCTAGATTTTCTTAGTTAAATTTGTATTTTTAAGTAATTTAATTAGTTTTAAATAGTTTAAAATTCCTAGAAAATAGAAAATATTCTTAAAAATACACAAATAGTTTTGAAAATTCTATTTTGATATTTTAGATTTTTCTAAGTCTTAATTTTATTTTCTAGCTTTGTTTCCTATTTTCTTGTATTTTAGGTTATTATTTAATAGTTAAAATAGTTTTAATTAATAATAATTAGATAAATAGTTATAAAAATAATTTTCTTTTCTAAATATTTTCTTTTATCATTAGGTTTTAAAATGTATTTTTCATATTTTTAGGACTTTTATCTCTTAGATCTCACCTTTTATTTTGTACGTTTACGTAATTTTATTTTAAACGTAAGTTTTAAGTTTTAAGTTTTAAACGTTCATCAATTTTAAAAATAGTGATAGCGTTTATTTAATATTTTTAATCTTTTTAACTTTCTTTAATTTGCATTCAAGCCCTTGTAGTTTATGTATTTTTCCTTAGTTATAATCATATTCCAATTCCTTTTCCGTTCAAATCTCTCGATCACTTTACGTTTGATAATCCATTGCATAGCTCGCTGGGACATAACGACCCGGGAGACCCTATACTCCTCGGATCTTCATTGCATTCGTGCTTAAGCGCTTTAAGTCGATTACGGTCTCGCCATCCACAAGTGGCGTGCTTAAGTGATTTAGCTTGACTGCTTGGCACGCAATCAATGAGCATGTGGAGAATCAGCACGATCCATCCGCTCCGAGCTTCCATAAGAAGAAAACATAAAACAAAGTTAGTAATAAGCGGATTCCGCACTTACAAGTTTGAATTTCGAGGGTGTTAATGACATAGTGTGAAAACACATCTCAAATTCTCACAGAGGCCGTTCTGAACCGAGTCCCACAGTGAGATAACACGATATACCGGTACACCTAAAGTTCGAGATCGTCATTTGAGGTACACCGAAGCATCACCCCACGATCAGACCGTTTGAGACACACTAAGCGTAATCCACGGAGTTACCGGCGACTGCGCCGTCGTGTGCTTGATGTTGACCTGGCGGGAGTTTCCATTCAATCACCAAGATCACATATGTGAAACTTCATAAATGTTCGCATTGCTAAGATCTGCGTGGGACTCTATAATATATCACTTGTGCCCTTATTGATGAACAACAATCGATGTCATGTCAAGTGTTCCTATGAGATCTTTTGATGAATCTCGTGGCTCTAGACTCAATTAGTGCATTTTGGTTTTCCCGAGCGGAGACTGGGAGAGGGTCTCTTCTTCAATACCAACGATCTCTAAGAGAAAGTCAATAGATTATGTAGGTTCCCTGTGAGAATGAAACAAATCCATTTTGAGAGGAGTTGAGTGGCTAGAAGGTTTAGTGCAGCGCCACCGGGTCCATGACGTCTTGTCTTCAATACCGGTGTCATCTAGTGACAACCAAGAGCATATGATTTGAACCCGTTTACGCCCTAAGGTTGAATATGGAGGGCTATTTCTTTTCACCCTTTCTTTTACTTTTCTTTTAATTCTTCAACCCTTCTTTCTCCTTTCTCACATTACTCCTTTTTTCAATCATTCCTAAGGACTTCTAGTTCTAAACTATATGTGATGTCCTTGGGTAGATCCTCCGGCTCTGGCGGATCATAGACGGATTTCCTATCCTTAGTCATCTTATAACTCCATGACCGTCCTATTGTTGCCATAAAACCTTTTTCTTGAAAATCTCTCGAGTGTTTATGATAGAAAACATGTTTGAAACACTCCGTGAGTTTTATATTTTCGTAAACACTCCCCTTCACATGTGCTTATAAGTTTTGACGTAAATCTGCAGAGAGGGTAGAGTTCGCACTTTTGAATTGATCGACTTTAAATGAACAAGACCGATTCGAGACACGCTTACATCACTAGAGAACTAGCTTGAAATTATTACCCGTCCCGGTCAAGTCTATAGAAAGTTTCTCGAAATGGTACATTTCGACTTTAATTTCTCATCAATTCATTGGTTACGATCGAGTCGAGCTCTTTTGAGATTCAAACAACGATCATTAAACTTTTGATCACATTTTAATCACGTCTCCTCCCTCAAAAATAGCATATCTATGATGTTTTGAAACAAAATGATTAAAAGATATGTTTTCAAAAGCATTTGAGAGAAACTAATTTAGCATGAATTTTTTTTTTTTTGGAACTATTGTGGTTTCATACTCCCCTTAACGAAAGCATATTTTTCATACGTAAAATTTAGAATCAATTAAGGGTTTAGAGGGAGTTATCTTGGTACCAAATGTGAGAGATTTTGAAAAATCTTTTGAAAACTTTCGAATCAATGGTACGCAAGATGAAGATTTTAAAAAATCTTTTGAAGATAATGAAGAAGAATTATCTTCATTGTTTTAGGATAAGTGCTCGATATTTATGAAAATCGATTTTGCGTAGCACTTTCCTTTCTTTAAAGTTCGGGTTCTGATCTGAAGTAATGCAAGCCATTATGTTTTTAGGAATAGCGCTTGAAAAATATTTAAAACCTTTGATTTTGATAAGCACTTTCCTTTCTTTGAAGCGGGTCCCGAACGATGTGTTCGAAGCCATTAATTTGAAGTCCGGGTTTCGTCTCAAGTATACTGAAAGCCATTAATTGAAGAAATTTTTGAGAAACGACATGTTTTAGAAAACAATTAAAGAACTCTCGCTCAAGCATCCGTACATGCCCGTATCATTGTTGAGTGACATTTCTAGAAACGTCATGAATATCGATTATATGAGACATGTCGTGAGAAGAATATTTTGGATTTTTGATTTTATATTGTTTTGTATTTTTGAAAGATTTTATATTTTTATATTTTGCTTTTGTTGGTGTTATAAAAGAAATGGAAAATCAAAGATAGAAGATAGAAAATGAAGAAGAAGATTTTCTGAATTGGAACCCTCTCGATGAGTCGGGTTCGAGATATTTGATTCACTATGCACCAAAGAAGAAGAGTTTTCACAAATAACGATGTTAGAAGTACAAGATTCCTCACAAAGAGGGTGATCACTATCAACGGTTGTAGTGGTTTTGACTTCCTTATCTTGATGAGTTTCACTATTATCCGTGTTGGAGCAAGTATCAAAATCTTTCCCGGAATCCATCTAAGACCTATTTGGTTGAAAACTTTGCCCGTGGTATCCACCTAAGGTAAGATCTAGGAGTTGTTTTCTTATCGATGCGCTGAAGACTCATTTTGGAAAAACTACGTCTGAAGAGATCCACCTATTAGGTTTCCTTTTGATGTTCATCTTGTCAACGGGTTTGTTTCGGTTTGGAGTCTTAGTGGATTGTGCCTTGGCACGAATTATCTTTCTTGAGATATTGTGAGACACATGCCTCATGATTAACGAAAAAGACACATTTTTACATGTAGTACGTATAAATTCAATATTCTTGTTTAAAACAATGACTTTAACTTTGTCACTACGCCTTTTGAAATTGATTCTTGTTCAAAAAGACTTAGGATTCCTAGTGTTGTTTTCTAAGGGCATAGCATTTTCTTTTGCACCTACTCTTAGATGTAAGCCAATCCTAGTCTTTTGAAGAGTGTTCTAGGTAATGGTTTACTACTTGCTACTAGCAAAGCCTTGAAGTCTTGTAGAATTCATCACCCTAGATGTTGCACCTAAAATTCGCCTTTTCGAGTCTGTGCCTTTTCCTAGCTTCTTCTAGATAGTGATTGTTGACCATGTCGTTAGAACCGATGATTCTTTAATCGGATTTTTGATCACATTCCGCATCTTGTTCCTAGAAATGCCAGTGTAATCACTTTAGGTTTTTCAAAGAATCGCTTTTTCTTTTCAAAACCTTTGACAATTCTCTTTTTAATAGGCGTGGACTCAGGAGTACTGCTTTTGACAAATCATTTTTCTCATTGACTCTTGGAGGAGGTCGAGAAATAGACATTTTGTTTGAAAACCATTTTGGAACATTGGTTTTCTCCTCACCAATGGTTTTGCAATCTTAGTATCCATGCCTTTCCTTTTAGACATCCCACCGAGCTCTCAAAAGATCATTTTGCTCTTGCATGTCCTTGTAGGCACGCCATACTGACAGTTTGTCATACTTGCATTCCTCGGTTTTTCGATCAAGTCGCTTAAAATATGAGACATTTTCTTTTTCAAGTTTTCAAGAGCTTTTTCATATTTTGAAACAATTGCGAGGTCTCAAACTCGAGTCTTTCATGATCTTCAACGAGAATATGTTTGTAAAATAATGGACATGATATCGGTAGTCATAACATCTTCAAGAGAGAATCATTTAGATTTTCCAAAACTTTGATGTGTTCAAAACTTTCATTAGCTTGCTTTACTGTGGATTTATGGTCCTTGACAAAGTCGCTTGTTTCTTTCAAAAGTGCTTGTTCAACATGAATTACCCTCGACCGATGGCGCTTAACGGAGGGCAATTTGGGTTTTAAAAACTCTTTGTTTCGTCATCATGACGAGTAAACCGATGTTAGTTGTAATATTGGTTTTAGACTTGACAATCTCTTGAAGATACCCAATTCTAGTTTTAACGTCATCTAAAATGCTTATAGTATCACTTGTGTTAAAAGGATTGTTTGAAGACATTTGTTCGATTTTCGAAAGAGATTTGGAAACTACAACTGGTTTCGAAACTGGTTTTGAAACTGGTGTTGACACTTTGTTTGAAACACTTGGTGTGGTGGAAAACGTTGATTGTTCTTTTGATTAACAAAAGTAATTCCATTAATTTTGTTCCATTTGTTATAATCAATCGGTTTAAGATCCGGATTCTTTTGTTTCATTTTTGATCTACTCTCCTCGAGATAGTTCCAACGTTTCAAGAGAATCACGAACAATTATGGGTTCATGCAAAGGTTTTCCATTGTTCAACACATTCTCGAGATTTCGAGCTTTCTTGAGGAACGAAGAAGGTTGTTACTAAGAGCCATTTTATGTGAAGTGTGAAAATCGGATTTGCTTGATTAGAAAGCATCTTGTTTGTTTTAGCGAATGACCCGTTGTAAGAAGCAAATTATCCAATTTTTGATAGTTTCATTTTATCCGAATTTCATCAAGAGAATCTTCTCGCTTTGAAAATCAAGAATCAACTGCTTTCTTCTCTTTTCAAGATCGTAAAAAATGCTTTTGTTTAGAAAGTTGGTCATTTAGTTCGTAAATTTCCTTGTTTAAAGATTTTATTTTCAAGTTCAAATTCACATCAAGTGTGTCATACTTGAGTTGCAATTGTTTTCTCTTAAAACAGAATCTCGATAACCAATTTCTAATTCGAAAGTTTGTTTGTATGAAATTCATAAGCTTTGGCGAGCCCTTGTAGCTCTCAAGCTCGGCGTCAATTTCTTATTCGCGGCCTTAACGTCGCGATTGACCTTACTTACTTTCTCAATCTCAATACCACAATTATTGATTAATGATTCAAAATAAGCACGTGTTTCCTCATCATTAGCACCATTCTGTATCACTTGACCTCCATTAGGATCCATATATGGAGTTTCAGAGTTAACATTGCTATTAACTTGCTCTCCCACATATGTGTCATAATAAGGTTCGGGAGACACAGAATGTGGCTTCTCATGAGTAAACGAGTTTGGTACCTCATTGAGTGAATATGTGTCGAAGACAGGAGTTGTGTCATAAGTACCGCTTGATGTTGTGTCCTGTTGATTGATTGTATGACTGGAGGTTGCATTATCGTTTGCTTTATCTTCCCATTTTGGGTACCTGAATTTGATTTCCTCAAAGATCAACTCAATTCCCAACTCTTCTTTTTCCGCTAACATCAACATGTAATCGGATCTTTTCAAGCTTCGTGACCGGTTGACACTAGATCCCGAATCTTGTCTTTGAGGTTCGGAGTATCATTCGAGCAAGTCATAAAAGCAGCTTATTCCCATTATGATATCCCATATTCGATTCTGTCGACCCTTGATGTCCATCAAACCGCCTCGCATATTGCATCCGATTCCCGATTCTCATTTCCATAATTCCCAATGACAGGGCTATGAACATTGCTATTCGATTACCCATCGCTTATTCCCAACATTCTCATCCCATCGATTTCCAACATGCCAACCGATGATTACCTCGATACGGAACCGCTCGACACCGGCGCGATCATTAAATGCTTTATCCAATAAAGAAAATATCCATTGTAAGGTCGCTCGGTCGGGCCAGGATCGATGATTCCTTGTTCCCGTATTGTTGATCCGGATAGAATTGTTGTTGTGGTTGTGGAATGTATTGCTTGCAAGTTGTTGTTGTTGGAAGATGATGAAGCTTGTTGTTGTGTATTCACTGCAGAGGTTTGAGTCTTGGCAATAAGTGCCAATGGATCATGATTCTTTGCCAATCTTTCTTTCCGACTTCATTCACTTCACTTGGTTTTGTTTCGTAAAATCATTCAGTTGATCAAAGTTCACCGATGTAAGTCTTTTGTTTGATTGACAATAGTGACATATCGTCCCCATTCTTCGGAAGATTATTCGAGAACTTGATGTTTTGAACGATTGTTCGGGTGCCAACTTGTTTCGATAAGCTCATTCATCAAAGTGCAAAACCTTCCATAGTAGGATTCAATGGATTCTCCCGTGTAGATGTAAACTTCTCCCATTCGCTAGCGACTTGTTCTCCATGTCTTGTTTACCACTGCTCCATAACATAGCCGCTCAACACGCTCCCACATATCGAAAGCAGCTTCACAACCGCTTCACAGAAAAAAATGTCTATTGGTAAACCTAGTTGGACAATATGAATTGCCATGTCATCTGCATCGACTTGTTTCGATCCTCTTCAAGATATTCGATTCGGTTTGAAGATGAGAGGATGGTGGGACGGAGGTGTTGCATCCGCATTTCCGTGTACATGAACTTGTCGAGTGGAAGGGTCCATCCCGAATGGATTTAATCATGAGTTTCCATTAGGTTTGGTCTTGATGTAGCGGAGCATTCGACTTGTCCATTGAAGATAACCACCTTTGCCAACATAGGAGGTCGGTTTTCGCACCGGTGCATGAATGTCTTGTTGAGTTGCCATTGATGAAGGTATGATCCGATAAAGTTGATGTAGGATCGATTCAACGATAAAGGAGTTGTGGTTGATGAAGATTAAGCTCGGTTGAGGTGTTTCGAAAGTCGTACTCTTAACCTTGGTTCTTAAAAAATTTCACCAAAATTTGAAATTCACTATAAAATCAATTCTAAGGTCGTATGAAAAATTTGAGTTATGACAATTTTGACGCCAAATTTGACGAAAAATTTGAATTTAGGCCCAAAATTTGAATTTTTGACCAAAATTTTCACAGCTTAAACCAAAATTTGAATCTCGCGTAAAAATTGAACGCTTAGTCTCCTCAAAAATTTGAATTTTTTTTTAAAACCTTAGGCGAGAAAGAGCTTAGCGTAGACCAAAGAAGTTACGAGTAGGATATGGTTACCAGTAGGATGTAGTTACGAGTAGGATGTAGTTCCGAGTAGGATGACTTAGGCGTAGGAAGCTTAGGCGTAGGATACCTTAGGCGTAGGATCTTATGCATAGAAAGTATCTTACGCGTAACCTTAGGCTTATGCGTAGACAAAAAACTTAGTCGTAAAACCTTACGCGTAAGTGTGATCTTATGCGTGAGTTCTACTCGTAAGAGTTTATGCTTATGCGTAAACTTAGGTTAAAACCAAAAATCCTTTACATCGCCACAAAGTAAGGGATATCCACAAGTCGGTGTTCCACACACTTATCCAAGCGAGGAAGCACCGAGTCACCGCTTAAGCTCAAGAACTGCACCAAAAGTTATGAGTAGAACCTTATGAGTAGTTGACTTTCTTACGAGTAGAATTAGGGTTTGACCTACTCGTAAAAATTTCCAACGATTCAAACAATTTCGCTTGCACAGATATCCTTAAAACACTGAATAACCCAAAATGTTGACCTTTTCACCCAAAGTGCTTAGAAAAGTTACGAGTATAAATGACCAATAAACCAAAACGAGCTTAAAATGAAGAAAACACGTAAAGCTTCGAACTTTTGCAAAACCAAACTTTAGCACCAAATAAACCTTAAACCACAAGAAACTTGAATTTTTTGGTGAAAAAATGAAAGCTTTAAGCGTATCAAAAGTGTAAAACGTGAGCTTTATGCGTATACCAAACTTCAAAACAAACACAAACACTCCTAAACCATTGTTAGGCGATTGATACCAATTGTTAATCCCCTTTATCACGTATACCTTATCACTATACCAAGCAAACCCAACACAAACAAGTAACAGTTATGCGTAAAACACAATAGTTACACATAAACGTAGAAGAAAGATTAAGATGAGAACGTGGTGGCTTGATGTTATATGCGTATGTTTAGAGAGACAAGGAAAGAAGATGAAAACAATAAGATGTTATATTGCTTCAAAGGAAAAACACACATACACACTCAAGCACACCCCTCAAATGACATACTTGAGGGGTATTTATAGTAAGAGAGGATGATGCCCTAAGGCTTGGCCATGGGCCTTGAGATGGACTTGGATTGGGCTTGGGTTACACGAACTAGACAAGGCTAGCTTAACTTAACTGATGCCCAATTAGCTTAGCCCAATCCACGAGCCCGTTGACTATTCTATCACGATATCTAACACACATTACAAAGTTCCTAATCGTGAATGACCATCACTTCTAATAAAAATAATCAAGGCTAACACTGTCCAAACCGGACCAAAATCGTTTTAGGTTTTTACTCCACAAGTCTACCTCTTAAAAGTCTGAAAATTCGATTTCGATATATAATTTTACAACTGCGACAGCGTCACCTTATAGTTGAGACGCCGTCGGATCGCCGCCATTAGGGTTTCGCTTGGCCAAGTCATCATTGGGACGGCGTCACGTTGTGGTTGTGACGCCGTCGATCTTGATAGTGACGTTGTCCGAATCGGATCTAGGCCGTCCGAGAAGACAAGTCTTCGTGACGCCTTACTTTTCAAAGCCCGACGTCGGTTTAAAATGGCAAATTGCCATCGAGTCGTCACAAATTCGCCACATTAAAGAGGCACGGCCGCCTCTATTTGGGACGCCGTCGTGTAATTCCAAAGCAGATTGAGTGTCTTGATCTTGATTTAGCCATTTTCTTCATATATTCACCCTTTTCGTTAAAAATGCATCATTCCAAAGATTTTGCTTTCAAGAGATCTAAAAGGTGAAAATGAATGAAATTAAGCAAGAACGGATATAAAAATGGGCGATTAAGGGCTTAAATGACCACTTGAAAGTGTACGTTTTAAATCCTTATCACCTTCCGCGCGCATCAACTTTCCATGTATTTTAGTTAAAACAATTTTTTCGTATTTTTGTACTCATAATCGCGTTATTTTATTGCAGCTTATCATATCAACCACGGATATAACATGAAGACAACGGTAAAAAGACTTTTTCGCAACTGTCATAATTCATATAATGTGAGGGTCCATATAAAAAACTCATATCTCACAAGTAACTGGGTGATTTGTACGTAAGACACATTTTCGCACATCATAGACATTAGAGTAAACTGCAAAAATCATCCACATGATTTGTGGTTTTTGGCAAGTATTATCCTTATCTCAAACCTTTAGCATTAATCATCTTTAAGTCCATAAACTATCGGCACTAATCATCCCTGAGCACTAACGTCGCTATCTTCTCCGTTAGCTCTTACTCGTCAAGTGGCAACATTAGTCCATTAACCAAACGATCGTTTTCAACGTTAGTCCTTTATACTAACAGTCGTTTTTAATTAAATAAAAATCACTGTTCTAAAAGGCTCGCAAATGCGTGAGGCTTGGTCATGCCGCCATGCCATGCCATCACGCCGTCTTATGGCACATGTTTTTGTAAACTCGATATATATGAATTATGATATAAATATATAAATATTTTCATACTTTGTGTCACCTTATATCACGCCTTATAAACGCAAGAGCTTCGACTTAGCCGCAAAGGCGTGAGGCTTGATTATGCCGCCACGCCACGCCTCATGTTATTTATAACCTTGATAAAATTTAGTTTTCTTACATAACGCGTCCGTATTCTTACGCTTTTGTCTGCTTTTTATACGTCGTCCGCTTTACTTTGCTTTGCTATGTTTTGTCCGCTTCTATACGCCGCCGGTTTCTTACGGTTTTACACATTTTCGGTCGCTTTTATATGTTTTCGTCCATTTTCACACGCTTTCATCTATTTTCTTACGCCGCTCGCTTTACGCGTTTCGTCCGCTTTAACACGTTTTTCTGCTTTTACATGTTTTCGGTCGCTTTATACGTTTTCGTCCGCTTTAACATGTTTTCGCCTCGCTTTTCTTACGTTTTTAAATGCGTGTTTTACGTTTCTCTATTTTAACACGCCATCATCTGTTTACACGCTGCTCATTTTATACGTTTTCGTGCGTTTAACACGTTTTCGTCCATTTTCACACGTTTTCGTCATATTTATGACTTTTTTGTCTATTTTTTTACGTTGCTGTCTGCCGCCATTTATATACGCTTTTGTCCGTTTTAACAAGTTTTCATCTCAGATTATAGGTTTTAAATTTTTATCGCTTTTATCTGCTTTTATACGCCGCCCGCTTTGCTACATAAGAAAACGGACAAAAACATGTGAAAATGACGATGTGTTAAAACAAACGCAAACGATAAAACGGCCGGCGTGTAAAACTAACGAAAAGTGTTAAACGGATGAAAACTTTAAAATTAGACGAAACATAAGAAAATGGACGAAAATGTGAAACGGACAAAACGTGTTAAAACAGTATTTAAAACGATAAAACGGCCGAAAACGTGTAAAACAAATCAAAATGTGTTAAAACGGATGATAACGGAAAAACAGACGCAAACGTAATATGTTGGGAATTATGTGAAGTATGGATTATGTCAAGTTATCACGAATGGATTCTATCAAGTGTATGGATTCTGCCAAGACATAATCATGCCGGGTTATATAGTGTTTAGTTGTTTCTGCGGAGATAGTATTCTTCCGCATATTCTATAGTTGTTAGGATATACATGAGCTTTATTAGGAAGTGATTGTGTATATCTTATTTAGTTTTACGTTTCTTTATGAACAAGTTAGGGTTCCTTGTCTATAAAAGGAACACAATAGAATGAGTTATGTATTAGACGTTTACAAGTTATTAATATAACGATCCATAGAGGATCAAAGAGTTCTTAGTTATCTGTGCTTTATACTTGTGTTTATATTCCGCTAAAGAATACAAGTTGTAGAGATTTTCTTTTAGTTTGTTTGTGATTACATAAGCAATACTAATGATCTACGAAGCTCAAGATCTATCAAGATCTGTCAAGTTTCAAAAAGTGGTATCAGAGCCTCGTGAGAGTCTCTACGATACTAAGCACAGGTGTTTCTAAAACACCCATACAACCAAAACAAAAATCACCATGCTCGGATCGACGTTGATATCGAAATCACCAACAACCAAAACTCCACACAAATGCAACAACCGAGTCTCTCGACAAGAATGCTAAGTTTCCTTATTTTAAAAGGGAGGAATATGATCTTTGGGCAATGAAGATGCAAAAGCGGATCTCCAACATTGATTGGAATCTATGGAGATAGTTAAGAAGGAAACACTTGAAGAGAACTACCAATGATGTCGATGGCAAACTTACTTTTGTTCCTCCCAAATCAATGAAGAAATCAAGCGGTTCGTAGAGAAACCAAAGTAAAGACAATTCTTCTTCAAGTTATTCCCGAGGATCACTTGAGTGATTTTCACTTCATGAATGATGCTAAGGACATATGGTTAGCAATCAAGGCGAAGTTCGTGGGAATGAGGAGTCTATGAGGAAGAAAAAGTCGATCTTTGAGACAACAGTTTCAAGATTTTCAAATCAAGAGGAAGGAATTCACAAGGGCTATGACAAGTTTCACAAGATCTTAAGTCGCTTAAATCACCGCAAGCAAAGCCGATAATGATGATTGTAATTCTAAGTTCTTGAGGTCTTTACCTCCTCCCGGCTACAAGTGAGCATTGCTTTAAAAGTTAAAGGTGGTCCGATATGCTTACTTTTGATGAGCTCTATAAAAACTTAAAGCTCTTGAACATGATGTGAGAAGTCCTTTTCGTTCATCATCTATCGCTAGTCACACAACATTTGTAGGAGCCTCCACCCTAAAGATGAGTTATGGTCCAAGTCCAACTTACTCATCATCATCTTATACGCTCCTTCATCAAGCTCTCACCTAAGTCTAGTGGTATAATGGAAGATGTTCTTGGATCCTTCTTTGTCGATTATGATCCTCGGCAGAACCGGCATATGAGGATTTAGATCGATTGACCCAATCGGAGATGGAGGAGATGAAGTTGAAGTGGCAAGTGGCTATGCTATCTATGGAAATCAAGAGGTTTGAGCTCAAAGTCGGGAGGAGGTTTGGCTTTCGGGAAGAGATCCAGCAAGGTTTGACAAAAAGAAGGTCAAGTGTTTTACATGTCAACGATGGGTCACTTCCGTAGAGTGCAAGGATAGGAAAGTCGGTGATGAGGTGAGATACTCTTCCTATCGCCAGTAATCGTAGGAAGCCGGAAACTCAAGCTGGATTGTCACCGCCTAGTTACTATGGATGCTAATGTAGACCGAAAGTCGCATGATCGTGAGAATGATGACAGCCTCGTGCCGAAAATATTGGGTTGTCAAGCTAGTTGCACTTCGTGAGGATAGGCATGATCGATTGCCTTGATGGGCATATCTCGTGTACAAAACTGTTGTTTGGTTGTAGTGAGCGTTATAATGAACTCAAAGAAGCTTATGATATTTTGAAACCTAAATACGATGAATGCTATGTGAAGTTGAAGCTTATAAACAGTGCTTTAAAAACACTAGAAAGACAAAGGTTTGGTTTCGTAAGAATCAAATAGCTTGTGATGAGAAGATAGGTGTCTTAGAAAGGGATCTCGAATGTTCTAAAATGAGTTAAAAAGGTCCGAGAAGTTAAGAGCAGATGTAGTGTCAGAAAATTTAGAGCTAAAAGAAAAATTAGATAAAGAAATAGCTAGACATAATTCTTGGCAAAATCGTGTCTAAATCTAGCTAAAGAGCTCTACTCTAGTCAAACTCCAAATACTTCTATAGGTTTAGGCTTTAAGAAGTATGTAGGTTAGAAGCTAGGGATGACACACGCAAATCTACACCAAGCAGCCTAGCTAATTTTGTGAAAGAAGGTGACCTACATGTCAGACGTGGTTCTATTAGAGGTATACCTATGCCTCTGACCTTTCCTCATCGTTGACTTTGATGGATCACATCATCGTATGGCAAAAGTCAAAAGACTTGTCGACCGATACTTCTTCTAATGACTTTTTCTCTTGTGTTAATAAAGGACAAGTCCTCCGACCAAAGGTCTACTGATTGTGATTCAAATGACAAGTCCGACCTTCCCAAGTCTTCACCCCGCTCGCACCCAAGACTACCAATAAGCATGTCGAGTTCTTGCCAGGAATCCACTTCCAAGACAATTGCCTCTCGAGACTTGCTTTTAATTCTTTGCATAATAATTCGTTAAAAACAATTCTTTTCATGGTTTTGGTTTGAATACTTCTCGCTTGTAATATAACATCTTTTGGTTTGAATAAATCTTCTAAACAAAGACATGTTTTGTGTGTGGAAGTAAATTTTATTTAATTAAGGATTGTGATTATCATGAGCAAAGGATGGGTAGGTGTGATGATTCTAGGAAGTCTAGACCAATGTGGAATAATGTTAATATTATACCACCTTATGTTCCACAAGCAACTTATACCAATTCTCCTTATTGGAGAAGTTCAGTTGCTAGACCATTTGTTCAACCCACAAGTTCATATTTTAATAATGGTTATTGGCCCGGATATGGTGACTCAATGAATGCCGGGAAGGGAATTGGGATATTCTTTGTCAAGTCCTCAAAGAGTTGTTCTTGGAAAACAAAGGTACCCAAATTTCAATGGAAACCCAGAACAATAGTGGATCTTATTCATCCGCATGGCATCACTCATATGATCCATTAGGTGTTCAAGTCGTGAATGACTTGAGCCTCAATAGTGTACTAATAATTTGTATATTTTTATGTTGTTGTTGTAGGATCATCCTCTTAAGCATAAAGATGTTGGCATAGTTGATAGTGGTTGTTCAAGAAGTATGTCAGGAAATAGGGATATGATGCATAACTTTGTACCAATTGAAGGAGGAGGCAATGTGACCTTTGGAGGAAGTGATGGAAGAATTATTGGGAAAGGGACCATCAAAACACCTCAACTGGACTTTGAGAATGTATACTATGTCAAGGAACTGCAACACTTCAATTTGTTCTCAGTCTCACAAATATGTGACACTAAGAACAAAGTACTCTTCACAGAGGATGAATGTCTTGTGCTATCTAAAGACTTCAAACTCCCAGAAGAAACTTCAATTCTGCTGAAAGTTCCTAGAAATCACAATCTTTATACATTAAACTTAACCAATATTACACCAGAAGGTGATTTAACTTGTTTGGTGGCTAAAGCATCCTTGGATGAGTCTACCAAATGGCATAGGAGGATGGCCCATGTCAACTTCAAGACCATAAACAAGCTCTCTAAACTGGGTCTTGTTGAAGGTCTTCCTTCCAAAGTCTTCACAAATGATCATAAGCGTGTTGCTCGCAACAAAGGAAAGCAACACCGAGCCTCATACAAGGTCATTCTTTGTTGTGAGCATTATTTCAACCTCTTCACCGCTTCATATGGATCTGCTTGGTCCAACTCAAGTTAGAAGCATTGATCATAAGTATTTTTGTCTCGGTTATCACCGATGGTTATAGCAAATTTTGTTGGGTATTCTTTCTAAGGACCAAAGATGAAACATCTCCAAGTGTTGAAAGACTTCATTACCCTTATTGAAAATCAGTTGAACAAAAAGGTTAAAGGAATTCGGTGTGATAATGGGATGAGTTCAAGAATGCAATACTTATAGAACTCAGAGGTCAAAAGGGATAAAAGGGACTATAGCACTCCAAGAACCCCACAACAAAATGGGGTGGTGAAAGAAAAATATGACCTTAATAGAAGTCGCAAGATCAATGTTGGCGCACTCTTAGCTTCCCACCGTGTTTTGGATGAAGCTATTGGCACGACTTGTTATGTAATTGAATAGGGTGTCCATTACTATACCTCACTAAAACACCATATGAACTTCTATGGAAAAGTTCCGCTATTCATTACCTTAAACCTTTTGGTTGTCAAGTGACCATTCAATACAAGTGATCCATCGGGCAAATTTGATGAGAAAGTCGATGATGGTTATATTGTGGGATATTCTCGCTCATAGTAAGGCTTACGGGGTTTATAATTTATCTGCTAAGAAAATTGAGGAGACTTTGAATCTGAGATTTCTAGAAGATAAGCCTAATGTTCAAAGACAGGGTCATGTTTGGTCTTTTGATCTTGATTTCTTAACTGATTATTTGGGTTACTCTAGACATATGGCAAACCAACATGCAAATATTCAAGAGTCTTCAACTAACGGTCTGGTACTATGGATGCCGACTCTGACGGTGAGTTTGAAGATGATGAACAACCAATTGTCGTGCCTTCTTTCTCCCCAACAATTTTGTGAGGGACACTTCGCAGATATATCGATGAGAGTGAAGATGATTCACAATATGTCGAGTACCTTGCTAGACGAAGAAACAAGAGTATGCGCTAATCTAGATGCTGAGAGGAATGCTAAGGAGCATGCAAGTGAAGCAATCAGTGGAAACAACAATTCTGCTGAAAGTGACCCTGTTTCTCCTAACATCACCAAATCTACTGAAAGATATGTTGTTTCTACTCCTATTTCTACTAGAGTGTCTACAGACTTTGGAGAGCCTTATACACGTTTTCCAACACCTTCAGATCTTGGTCATCATCAACCCAAAGCTGGCATCTTCACCTCACCTTCCTATGACACTGATTTTGAACCTTAGTTATGACTAATCTTGATACCTCCATTGATGTCAACACCACTGCTACTAAAAGGATCAACAATACTCATCCACAATTCAATATTATTGGTGATCCTAATGCACCTTAGAACTAGGGGTCTCGTGACAAGTTCTAAATATGGTCAGTGGCCTTTATCTCTTATGTCTCAAATCGCAGAGAGACAATCACACGACTATGAACATTGTCTGCTTGCTTGTTTTCTCTCATGTGGAACCAACCAAGGTTTACTCGGGCTCTTGATGACTCAAGTTGGCTTGAGGCAATGCAAGAAGAGATGCAACAATTTCAAAATCGGCGAGTTTGGATTTTGGTACCACTTCGATGGCAAGTATGCAATTGGAACTAAATGGATTCGAAGAATAAGAGATGCAAGGGTGTTGTCATTAAAACAAAGCGAGATTGGTAGCTCGGGGATATAGACAAGAGGAGGGAATTGACTATGATGAGGTGTTTGCACATGTGGCTAGAGTTGAAGCCATACGGATATTCTTGGCTTATGCATCTTACATGGGATTTATGGTCTATCAGATGGATGTTAAAGGTGCTTTTCTATGGTGAAATAGAGGAGGAGGTTTATGTCACTCAACCTAAGGGATTTGAAGACCCGGATCATCCTAATCATGTTTACAAGGTAGTCAAAGCTCTCTATGGACTACATCGTGCACCCGAGCTTGGTATGCTAGGCTTTCATCATTTCTCACAAGCATGGTTATCGAAGAGGTGCAATTGATAAGACACTTTTCCTTAAGAAGAATTCCACAGATATTATTCTTGTTCAAGCGTATGTGGATGACATTATTTTGGATCCACAAATGAAGCTTGTGCGGGGAGTTTGAGGAGCTTATGAAGGAGAGTTTCAGATGAGTGCTATGGGAGAGTTGACTTTCTTTATGGGTCTCCAAGTTCAACAGAAACCCGATGGTATCTTTATCGGTCGGGACAAATATGTGAGGACATATTAAAGAAATTTGGTATGGAGAGTGTCGGATCGCACTACACCTTATGAAGCTCCAAAGACAAACACCAACAATGAAGTAGATCCACCAAAGTGAATGTTCCTTTATACGGATCTATGATTGGTTCTTTGATGTATCTAACAGCTTCAAGGCACGATATTACGTTTTGTTGTCGGTGTTTGTTCTCGACATCAAGTTACTCCACTTACTTCCCATCTCAATGTCGTTAAGAAGATCTTTAAGTACCTCAAAGGCCAACCTCATCTAGGCCTTTGGTACCCAAAAGAGTCTCCATTTAAACTAGAAGCATATAGTGATAGTGACTATGTCGGTGCTAATCGGATCGAGGTCCACCACGGAGGTTGCCAATTCCTAGGAAAAGATTGATTTCTTGGCAAAGGCAAGAAACAAACCATTGTGGCTACCTCATCTATCAAGCGAGCACGTTGTCACGCAAATTGTTGTGGACGTGTTCTTTGGATACAAAATCAATTGTTGTATTATGGGTATAACTTCATGAACACAACAATTTTATTGATAATCAAAGTACCATATGCATTGTTAAAAATCCGGTTTTCACGGTCGAACAAAACATATTGAAATCGGGCACCACTTTATAAGAGATGCATATGACAAACATTTGATAAAAGTGGTTAAAATTCACACCGATGATAATGTGGCGATTTGTTAACTAAGGCTTTTGATGGACCAAGGTTTCAACACCTTGTGGTCCATATTGGTATGCTTAACCCTTAATCGCAAAGTTTAAGGGAGGCATAGGCCTCGTGGGAGGATTTGTGTACACTTTGCATTTTTAGTATGTATATTGTAGTTTTGTGTGTATAATGTTGATTTCTTTGGTTTTCTAACACTAACCAGCTAATGTAAGGATAGTTTTGTTTGTCTTTGTTTGGTTTGTGTGTTTCTCTGTTTGGTTTGTTTTGCAGATTGCTTATCTAAGTTGAAGTTCATCATGATTGGTCAAATGGAAAATGGTCAAGAAAGCTTGTTTCTTCTGAAATCAGAGTACTAAAGTAAACAATTTGTTTCCACTGAAAAGAAAGTACTGAAGTTTATTATTCATTCATATAAGAAACAGACAGGCTTAATTCCATAATGCAGTGCTTACATCCATGAGAACAAACTAATTACATACATAAACCTAATATGTCTACCAGCTTCACTTTTATCTTCCCTACTCCTAAAGCTTCATTGGAAAGGCCCACTTTGGCATCACTTTTGGAGCTCCACGCATGTTGATCCATTCACAAACTCTTGGGCAAGCTAATCCACTCACCACTACTCTGTATTCTGGAGAAGCTGATGAAGGACCAGCTGGTGATGGTGCTGCACTTGGAGGAGGAGGTTGGAGAGGAGGAGTTTGGAACATTTGCTCTGGATGCACAAAAGCAAGGGGAGGCACATTCACAACAGCTAGGGGAGGCACATTCACTGTCTTTGAAGTTGTTTCCTCATCTGTATCTTCATAGGGTGATACATAGGAGCTTAAGGAAGAGCTGTCTTCTCCTTTGCTTGGATTGCTTGACAAATAGTTCTTCTTCCATCTCTCAAGACTGCTGTTGGAGGATGAACTGTCGTCTGATGAAAGAGTAATTGGGTTAGAACTACTCATAATTGGGGTTTGTGATGAAATTAGGGTTTGTGATGATATTTGGGGAAAATTGATGTGAGATAAGTGTGCATTGGGGAGTGTTTTATAGACGGTTTCAAGGTTTAATGAGATTTAATGCGAGTTGGGTGAAACAGTAAAAAGATATTTACTGAACCTTCTTGAATACGCGAATTGCTTCTGCTGATTATATCACTTCAGCAGAATGACCATTGTTTCTTCCGAAGTTGGAATTTAAATGTGGTAAAAGGTTGCATTACACGTCAGCGTTGGTCAACAACTTAATATCTTTGACCAAAATTTGGGAAACTTCTCCTTATACCCTATTTGCATATCTTCGTCTAAAATAACTGATTCCCTCTTTATTCGATTTAAACACACTATCAGTTGATTGAATTGTAATTCATTATCTAAAGTTCTTATGGCGCTTCAATTCAAACACGATCATAATAAAGTAGCTTTTCTGGGAACAGCTAAGGGTGATGATCTGTATAAACCAATGGTGGAGTTTTTGAAGAGCTCGAAGATTCATTATGCTTTATCGCATTCTCCTAATGCTATTTATGAATCTTTGGTTACTCAATTCTGGACATCTGCTTCAAAACGTAGTGAAACAGAGATCGTGGCTATGGTTGATGATGTCGAGTATGTTGTGACAGAGGAGTTGATCAGAAGTCGACTACGTTTGGATGATGAGAATGGGGTTTATCATTCTAATTCGGTGGCAATACTAGATGGACTGGGAGCTATTGGATACCAAGGTGAGCAGACGGATATGTGGCTCAAGAATCGCCTATGTCCGATGTGGAGGTTTTGGTTCACACATGCTTGATGTATAAGCAATAAATCGGAGGGTGGGATCGGTTCTCTACAATTGGGATGTGGTATTGTTTGTCTTTCTCAAGGGTTAACTTATAATTTTTCCAAGTTTATTTTTGATAATATGGCTGAGAATATTCAAAAGAAAAAGCATAAGTTTTTAATGTACCCTAGGTTTTTGCAAATGATAATTGACAATAATACCCGAGCCCAAGCTTTTTATCCCATAGGAGCTTTAACTGCTAAACTATTTGCTTCAATGAGAACTAAATTTGAGGGGACACATTATCCTTTACTAGAAGCTATGTTGCCTCAGGGGAATGAGACTGCTGATGAGGATAATGTTGTTAATAATCCACCTTCTACCAATGTTATCTGCGATGGTAATCTTTCGGTTGCCATTGATGAGGGCCCTTCTACAAATCTTTGAAGCATCTAATGTTTCTCCGACCGACCTCCACCTATACCTTCACCTAGATCTTGTCCTAGTCCACCACCTACACAGTTGGTTGTGATTCATTTGAGTCGAACCTAATCGATCGACCACACCTAGTCCACACAGGGAACCATTTAATGGAGGTTCTACTTATGTTGAGCATGACCATGTTTCTCTGAAGGTCCAATGAAGTTCCCATTACCACTGAGCAATCACCGGTGGAGTCGAGGACCCTATTACACTTACATTTGTCTATGCTCTAGTGAATGTATGTAGGCGAGGTGGATGATCTCAAAAGGAACTTGCGAGACTAAATCTTCTCTTGGTGGTGAGATTGTGGGTGAGAAATAAGGTTAAGAGTTTGGAAGAACAACTTGGGCATCATTCTAAAAGAAAGCTAGTGGTTTCTTGATGAAGAGCATGAGGATAATCCATATGGTTCTCTTAATATTTTGGCCGATGTTGCTCAAGAGACTCTGTTTCTCCTCCTGTTACTCTTGAATCTTGAAAGAAAAGGATCCTATTCTATTTACTAGAAAAGGAGAAGACAATATCTGAATAAGGAATCCACTGAAGCTTCAACAGAACCAGGTGTTGATGCTATAACTGCTGATGTTTCAATGAGGGATGTTGTTTCTGTACATGGTCAAGCTTCTGTTGTACAAGAACAATCAAGTTCTCTACCCTCAGCTGATAATTATGAAGTTTTTCATGCTGGCAGAATTTTTGTTTTGAATCCAGTGGTTGATGTCTTTTCCACACCTGTTGAATAATTGTCTCAACCTGTTGCTTCTGATGCTCAGTTGGGAGTTCCTTCTGAAGTTCCTCCTATGAATATTTCTCAAACTAGTTCTGCTGAAATGTCTGTTGCTACAGAGAAATAAATATTGATTAATGCAGAGCTTGGTCCATGTCTAGTAAGTGAAGAAGAGATGAAAGAGCAAGAAAGAATGTTAAATGAATGTGCAGAGCATAAGAAAAGTGCGGATTTGGCTAAACAGATTGCAGCTCAGTCTACTTCAAATTTGTCTCTTGAGAGACAAAGAGAACTGGATGCATTGCGTACTAAGATAACTGATGCACAATGGGATACTTATATTCAGCAAGGTGCTTCAGATCCTACTCTTGCACAGACTATCTTAGGTGCAGATTTTAACAGTGAAACATTTGTTGCACAAATGGTAGCTTTTGGTAAAAAGAATAAGCAAGAGGCAGCTGACAGAAAGAAAGCTATTGTTGCTCAAAAGAATAAGGCAAAAAGGGAAAAACCACCTACTGCAGCTCAAAAGAAAACATACATGAGACATGTTGTCCTTTATCAAAGTTCTACTATATTTAATTCTAGTTTGAAGAAAAGTCAAGTTTGGAATTTACCTGATGATGAATTGCATAGGTTGTTTCAAAGGATTATGAAGCAGACTGCATCATCTTCTAGAACAAGAAGTATTGCTGAGTCAGATGCTCCAAAGGCTAAGAGGCCTAAAACAGTTGAGATTGTAGATAATTTTGATGTCGTTACACCAATAATAGGTTCTCCTGTTATTCCTTCTGAAGCATCTACTGCATCTATACCTTCAGCTGCTAGGGTTACATCTTCTGAAAGGGTTCAATCTTCTGAACCACAGACTATTTCTTCTACAGTATTACCTTGTGCTAAGAAGGTCAATGTGCTGATTGTTTTAGAAGGAGACGATATGGGTAAGAAGGCTGAAAGAGAAGCTGCTAAAGCTAAGCAGGCTAGAGTGATACTTGAGAAACTGTATCAATTGCGAGGTATTGCTCCAGTTACGTATTCTTATATCTCTTCTACTAAAGCTAAAGATGTTCCTGAAACATCTGAGAATGTTCCATCTACGGAAGTTTATATACACGGTAGGAGAATGAAAAGAATGTCTAAGCGTCGTCACACTACTCTAAGGCGATCTGTGAGATCGGATGGGTCATATACTTCATGGATTCATCGATCTATCGAGAGGAGTTCTTTAGATTTAAAAGCTGGCGATTCAACTTTTATTAAAGAAGGATCATTCTTTGTTTTTCTGAAGGATCTCATCTTTGTGTTGCTTAATTGGACATTGACCCACGGGAGCTTAATACTATTTATTATGCGGATTATACTACTGTGAAGTTCAATTTCTTGAAGGAAATCTCGCATCGGTGGATAGGCAAGATTTGAATACTCTGTATGGTATTGTTACTAAGCATTATGATATTCATACACCACGAGTTACGGTTTATTATTGTTGGGTGATCTTGAGTATTGTTTGATTCTCAATCTCCAAATGGTAAAGGGTATCATATTTGGAAGAATTCAAATCGATGGAAGGTTGAGACTTGGAGATTTTATCCTTTGCCTAGTGTGCATGTGGTGGAAACAAAGAGTGGGATTCATGTCAGTATGTTTTGATAAAATTATCCATTGCCTATGAGGTTGATGGAGCAGATGCTTAGGCGAAGTTGGAAGTTCCTCCGGATCCAGTTGGTAATGATAAGTTGCATCTTGAACAATATGTTGGAATCATTAAGACTCAACACGCAACATAAAGCTTCATCTTGATTACGGTATTGTGTATAGTTTGTAATATATTTGTTTTGTGTTATTTTCTTTTCTTAGTAAAAAAAAAAAAAAAAAAAAAAAAAAAAAATTGTTTTCTTTTAGTTTTGTCTAACTTTTATTACGAGTGTTTGTTGTAATCGGTTATTGACTCACGGATGTACCTTGTGTATATCAAAGAGTTGGCTAGTCCAAAGGGTGCAATTTGGTTAAGACACATCAAATATGTTGCTAGGCTGTAATGGTTTGCTCAAAATCATAGGGTTTGCAACTACTCATGCTTCATTCTTTGAGAGTTGTATGGTCATCAATTCACCATGGTTTATTCCTTTTTGGAATCCAAGAATTGGCTAGCCCACTTGTATATGGCTTGTGGTAAAGGCATTGGAATACCATATAGTTGTTAGGATATACATGAGCTTTATTAGGAAGTGATTGTGTATATCTTATTTAGTTTTACGTTTCTTTATGAACAAGTTAGGGTTCCTTGTCTATAAAGGAACACAATAGAATGAGTTATGTATTAGGCGTTTACAAGTTATTAATATAACGATCCATAGAGGATCAAAGAGTTCTTAGTTATCGTGCTTTATACTTGTGTTTATATTCCGCTAAAGAATACAAGTTGTAGAGATTTTCTTTTAGTTTGTTTGTGATTACATAAGCAATACTAACGATCTCTGAAGCTCGAAGATCTATCAAGATCATCAAGTTTCAACATAATAAAAGCGGATGAAAGCGTGTTAAAATGAACAAAACGTATAAAACGGCCGAAAATGTGTAAAAGCGGTCGAAAACATGTAAAACAGACGAAAACTTGTTACAACGGATGAAAGCGTAAAATGCATTTAAACGTGTGAAAGCGGACGAAAACGTGTTAAAGCGGTTTAAAACGATATAAAACGGCCAAAGCGTAAAAAGCAGAAAAACGTAAAAAGGGACAAAACATATAATAATGGCGGCGTGTAAAGCGTAAGATAAGCGGAAACGTATAAAACGGGCAAAAGCGTAGCAAAGCGGTAAACGTATAAAGCGGACGGCGTATAAAAGCGGACAAAATGTAAGAATACGAACGATTTCGTAAGAAAACCAAATTTTATTTAATTAGAAACATTTGTTAGTATAAAGGACTAACGTTGCAAACGATCGTTTGGTTAATGGACTAACGTTGTCACTTGACGAGTGAGAGCTATCGGAGAAGATAATGACGTTAGTGCTCGGGAATGATTAGTGCCGATGGTTTATGAACTTAGGGATAATTAATGCCAAATATTTGAGATAAGGATGATACTTGCCAAAAATTACAACCACATGAATGATTTTTGCATTTTATCTAGACATTATCATATGCCATCTCAAGAAAAAATAAAAAGACATTATTATATGTAGTAACATTAATTTTTGTTGTTATTGTGTCATGCTATGTGCGTAATGCGTGTATAATATGTGTACAAGTCAGCTCTTAAGTCTTTAAGTAATTGTGCAACAATGTTTTATTAGATTGAAATAGTCTTGAACCGCGATTTCTTTAAACTAACAAAAAGCTAGAATTGAGAACACAGTTACACAATTTAGTACAAGCAAAAAAGGATCGAGATCGTTTTTTTTTTTTTTGTAAAGGGTTTATCTTGTAAATAAGGACCGGACATGAGATCCACTTAATCAAAAGCGGATTGAAGTTTCTATCTCCAGGAATCGAACTAGTGGGGTCCCAGTGGTGTCGCGGGCCAATAATTTTATTTCGTAATGCTAATTTTTGTTTTAAACACGAAAATTTAAAGCGCTAATTTTGTTATTATCGATGAAGTGAAAAGTGAACATAGTTTTCACTACACTCAAACAATTAAATTGAAAAAATCTTACTTTTTGTTTGTGCACCCGGTCACTTATTAACTCTAGTTCCATCCATGCCTATCCTATGAAGTATCTAATGGTGTGAAGGAATAAAAATCGACGGTGGTGTCTTTGCAAGGAGTTTATGGGTCGAAGCAAATTCCATTCTGATTTAATTTCCTATAATTCCATAACACTCGTGTTGTTGTGTGAATAACCACATCAAAAACGACCTAACCTTAACATCTATATTCACCACGTCAAGAGAGGCAACAAGAATGGATATTGGCGCTAAAACTAGATCTTCATCAAAATATATGAATTTATCCGGTTCTAGGATATCTCTATAACAAGATATGAAGAAGAGTCGTTGATTTTCTTATTTACTTTTGTTTTAATAACTTGTTGGGTCCTTTCTAGCCTATCGGGGGCTTATGGATTCGAGGCATGTGCTAACCAACCATCCTTACCTATGTGATGGATTAGGAAATATCATTTTTTTTTTTTTTTTTTAGAAAGGCGGATTAGGAAATATCATACTATTGACATCTAAATGACTATTCTTGTTTTGGTAATATTTTAGTCATTTTGCTAGACTTTTGTGTTCAAGTGTCTCGATGTTTGTTGAAGAGTATTAATTAGTATAAGGATTTTGCTAACAAGTGCCCACTTGGCGAGAGGTTAAAGTGTAGTTAATGAAGACAAACTTTCTTAATTAATCAAAAATGCATTAAATACACAAGACAAGATAAAATGCTTTTAGGGACCACACGATTGTGGTCACTAATAATAGATATTTGGTCACTAAGTTGATTTAGTGACGGATCAAAATGGTCACTCGTGGTCACTAAAAGTCCGTCACAAAGGTAATAGTGATGACATATGAATATGGTCACTAAATAGTGACGACTTAAAAGTGGTCATTAAAATTTGTGACATAGTATTTCGTCTCTAATTATGGTCACTATTTTAACCAAACAAGTGACAAAAATAGTGACCAACGATGGGGTCACTTATTGTCTAATACACCAGAAAGGAAAGTGGTCACTTTTATTGAACTTAATGACCAAAGAATGGTCAGCGATTGAAAAAATATGGCAAAAATAAATTGCTTTTAATCACGAATACGATTATTAGAATTCTTAAATGAAAAAGAAGTTATTCAAAGCAGAAATAAAATTAATTACATCATTACCCATGTTTGTTTATTCGAACCAAATACAAGAATCAAGCTTACATCAAATTTACTCCAATACAACACATAAAGAAAAAAATAACCCTCCAAGTACTAGATAACGGTTATAGCCACCTCGACTTCGAATCAAATAAGAAATAGAAGAGGAAAAATCATTTTGGAATGTTAGAAGAGCAACTACAAATGTAAAAAGACTCTTACTCACATAAAGACATGAGGGATACATCTAACACCATATAACTATTGTTGACAATATGGCGAATATATACAACAGGAAAGCCTTTGGGGCTTACACGACACTTAGATAATCTTCAACGCAAAACTATATGTAACACGTAGGCATCATAATAGAACCGACTTAAAACCTAAAACAATTAATTCATACAAATAAACATATCACACAATTCCTAAACTTCAACTTCAAAGTGTCTCCGAATTCCAAAAGTCATTAACTATATCTCTAATTGTATGTTTACTAGATAGCCAAATTGCTTCATTTCTTTAGTGTCTCTAGTCGTTAACTTGTTGAAAACTTAACATCCGTATCTCACTAGCACAACAACAACACCTCTTGTTTAAAATTATGAGCCTACGCTATTTGAAAGATGAAACTTATAATCTACTTAAGTTCTAAACTAATGATTTGAAACCTATAAACATTTCGCCTAACAAACCGCTTGTTTATTAAATATATACCTAAACATATCATCCAGATTATTCATTAATCATTACACGATGAATTAAAACCAAGCTGAAACATCTATTCGACAAGCGAGACAACCGTATTCAATATCAAGTGGTACAATAAACACATAAGCGCCACTAGCAAATTCATTTTCACATGAGCATTTCATCGAGCACCTTGTATTCATTTTTAATAAGTTTGCATTTTAACTTTGAATAACTAAAAATAATCATAAAGAGAATAAGTTTGTACCGATTCGAACGCTAACCACGAAACCACCTCAAACCACCTAATTGAACCCTAACCACTTGAAACTACCAAGGACGGACCTTAATGGAGCGGGGAGGCCCCGCCCCTCCAAAATTTCGTCACCTAGTGTAAATATTATAGGTTTTAAGGGTAATTTAATTGAGGTTACAAACAAATCTCGATTCGGCCTCCCAAAATAAATTCGGCCCCAAAAAATGTTCTAGTTAAGTCTATGGAAACTACCTCATCCGATCGATTTGAAAAGAGTGTGATAGGAACCCTAACCACCGAAACCACCTCGAACCACCTAATTGAACCTTAACCACGAAACCACCTCATCCGATCGATTTGAAAAGTGTGTGATAGGGTGTGTGATATGTTGAAAAGAGTGTGTGATTTGGTGGAATAATTGTGAGATGAATCGGGTTGGGTCGGTCAAAAGATCCGCGTATTTTACTATTTTGATAGGGTGTGTGATAGAAGTGTCTTTTAAAATTAATGGCCTTGTGATAATTTTTATATGTATGAAATTTACCTTTTGTTATTAGAATTTGAATAGAAACAAATTTTAAAAACTCGGATGATTGTCTCAAATTATAAACAAATTTTGGTATATAAAGGGATGTTTGTTTAAGTTTATATATGGGCTTCTGAGCTTAATTGACTTTGGCTTACATTTATAAGCCTCAAATTTGATTTATTTTGAGACTAATGGGTTTATAAGTTTATTGTATCATAATAAACTTATATAAGCACTACAAGTTTCAAAATAATTTGAAAATTATAACTTATGAAATATAATTGAAACAAGAATAAGCTAATAAGTTGCATACAAGCTTAAACAAACATTTTCGCCATTAACTTTTTAAAATTTAGTGACCACTATGTTCGTCACTTTTTATACCGAAAAATATCGCTTATTTATAGTGACGAAATTAATGACCACTTTTGAGATTGGTGACTAACTATTTATAGATGACCAAATATTAGTGTCCATGTATTATATGGCACTATTTTGCCAAAATAGTGACCAAAAAAATCGGCACTAAATTTTGGTCACTATAAACACTTTTTTGTAGTGACACATTAAATAAACTAGTAAATTACTATATTTCAACATGATTTTTCACTTGAATGAAATTAAACATTTTTTCTATAGGCAGATTAATTTATACCCACTAGGCGGAGGTTAGTAAAACCCTACGCTCTGTTCTCGAGTTTTTTTTTTTTTTTTTTTTTTTTTTTTTTTTTGGGAATAGAAATGATAGGTAAAGAAAAGTAAAGAAAAGAAGTGGAAAGAAAAGAAAGTTGCATTTATATTTCATGTTCTTGAGTTGAAAGAAAATGAGCGAAATGGAAGGAAAATAAACAAAGTCGTGTTCTTGAGATGGAAGGAAAAAAAGAAAAAAGAAAAATTATAGCTATGCATTTTAAACATAAAAATAATATATATCTATAATAAAGATATATATATATATATATATATATATATATATATATATATATATATATATATATATATATATATATATATATATAGTTTTTAAGCCACTTAATAAGTAGGCATGACTCTAATTATTTGTTTTTGTTTTTGTTAATCGAAATAAATTTTTAGAATTGTTAAACAATATTATAAAACAATTGTTTCTTTGGTTTTAGTTGTTTGTATTTTTATTTATTTTTATTTGTTAAGAATTATAAATAATTGTAAAACAAACACCATCAAATTGATAATGCAATGCATCAATGTAACGACTTTAAGGATATATATATATTACGATAAATGAGGAATGGAGGATGGATACCCTTACAAGAAGGTTAGAGGAACGTTGAACTTTTGGCAATTACCTTTCAACGTTGCCCACTTTCCGTCAACATAACAAATACTAATTACCTTATACTCATCTCTAGATAAATTAAACACCAATGAAAACAAATAGCCGAATATTAGTCATATCATATGATAAATTCGCGTATACAAAAAACATACTAACCTTTTTTTGGCGAATGCAATGAGCATACCAATCAAGCATTGTTGTATTGAAATTACTTCATTTACTTTGCACGAGCATTGTCCTTTCATGGATTTTTGTGGTACAAAACATAACAATTCGTGAATTTTGACTTTTAGATAAACAAAATCGACTCGAGATCCAACCAATAAAGATTTTTCTCAGCTTGATGGGAAAAATATCTCTTCTTGTTGCACAAATACTTAAGTATGATATGGTTATCAATCAAGTTTTACAAATGTAAATCAACTTCTAAGCAGAATAGCCGACTTTTTTACTTCAAATCAAATGTAGTTTCTTCTTGCTGGCTTATATAGCATACGCAACAGAAAGAAAGTTGACTAAAGTTACTTAATGCCATAAATATTTTCAGTATTAGCTTTCAGTTATGCACATGTATCTCAAGGTTACTATACATTCAAGTACTTGTGTATTACGTGTACATTGGTTTTTTTCTTTTTTCAAATGGATTGTGTGACTTTGTCAATTTGGCGGGTTCGCTTCATATTATTGTTCGAAAAAATCTGATTGAATGCAAGTAAATAATTAATAACAGCAGCTATGTTAAAAAAAATCGAAATAAAAAATAGAGTGTTCATGTATTACTTGACGAAATCTAACTGGACGCAAATAAATGATGAATAATGGAAAATTTGTTTAACACAAAAAATGGACGCAAATAAATAATAGAACACAAGAATTTTAAAGAAATTATTCATTAAGAAGTTTCGGCATAAATAAATTAACAAACATCAACGATCGCAAATAAGTTCCATTATTTTTATGAACGAAATAATAGTAATATATAAATGAAACGATAAACAATTTGGTTTGTAACTATCAAAATAATAATCGTTTATTTATCGTCTTATGAACTGGTTGATATTCTTAAGAGGCTAGGTATGCGGTCACCGTCAAACACTCGAGTAGCCCATGCTCATTTCATGGACACCTAAAAAAAAATAAAAAAAAAAATAAATAAATAAAAAAGTCAAAGTATATTGATATGCAGACGTATATTGATATCAAACTGAACTTACATGATAAAAGCCACCCTAATTAAGTTTCGTTTACTAAACTATTATGTTCAATTGTTAGCCATCTATAGAACAGAAGAAAAGTCATCTCAAATGGGATATCTGCAAAAAGAAAACCAAATATCAAAAGTGGTCTTGTCTACGCTAAAGTATCAAACCATGTTACTTCATAAATGTTAACTCTTCTTCCGTATACCTTCGGAAATCAATAACTTAAATAATAGGCTAAAACTAATGTATGTAAGCAAGTACTTATGAGTAGATTCATTCAGTATATGGTGTATCTATAATGGATCAAACGGGTAAAAATGCTAGAATTAAAAACTTATGAGAAGGTTCATTCTAAGAACATATAGCAACATATTTAATATCTCAAGTTTGTCATTTGTTGACATGTTATAATACGTAGCATGTATTTATAAATAGATTTACCTCCATAAAGTTGATTAAAGAAACTAATGATACTGATGTTATGCTCAACTTTTCCATTATTGCCATTACCCTTTGTTCCTGCAAACTTGCAAATGAATGATTCATAATACTACACCTTTCATCAAAGACCAAAATTCTTGATAAAATACATACATGAGTGCCCTTGCTTTCTTTGAATCTTCGTCGCGGGGATCTAAATTTTGAAAGCCTGGCCGTTTTCTTCTCACCTTCTTCGATAGTCGTTCAAATCTGTACAATGTATTTCCCGTTTTGCATGTTGTTCACCTGGAAATAAGTCAATAAAAGATTAAAAAAAGATATTGTTCTACTTTCTGGTTCGACACACCTGAATGAAGTGAATACCTCACAGAAGATGGACCAGGAAATCTATGAAGTTGCTGCATCAATCCAGCTTGAGATGCTTGTTGTAGTCCTGCATTGTCAGGATTCCTAGTACTTAGATTTAAAAGTTGATGCCAATACTTTGTTATAAGCTACTTTGTGCATATTGCTCTCAACTTCATTCTTTTGTGAGTTAAAAGCATCTACGCTTCTTGGCGCTTATTCCCATACTTGACCTTATCTCGAGCGGTGACACGCTATTTCATTTCACAATCCACATTTATCTTTTGCATATTCTCTTGATGAAATTTGACCATGTTTTACATTTGAATGTAAGCGCTGCAGTTCAAATTAAGTGGGTCAATGGGATGCATCCTTCGTGAACCCATATGATTGAAATTACCATTCCGTCGAAGACCAAATAATCGTTCAAGGCTGTGAAGCATTTTGCATTAGGGTGTGTGCGATGATGGGTGTTTCAACAACAACTATAGGTTTGGTAATGGGAGTCTCAGCAGCAAAAATAGGTTCAGAAGTGGTTTGAGCCAAACCCTCACTTGTTGGAAGAGTGGCTGGCTGATCTTCAGTAACCATTATCATCAGTAATGGGTATATCAGCAGCCACAAATGGTTCATTGCGAGAATTTGGTGATGAATCATCTGGAATTATTAGTTCACCTTGCCCCATATCTATAAATTGTAGACTATCATCTTCGTTTTGAACCATCGAGTAGACTCAGCTAGCACTTCTTGATTTTAAATCCCCGTGTCCGAAAATTGTTGAGCTTGAAGAGACCCATTTTGAATATCCCGAATTACTGGTACTGAATCATCAGAAACTACATGTGCTGATGTGCCAGCGGTCATAGTACCATCATCTGCATTCTGTTGAATTCCCAACTCAGCCGACTCCTCATGTGGCGCCACATCATCTGGTTCAAGATGTGAAGAGTTTTGAATTTGTGTGGGTGCGGCTATGCTTGTCTCAGTATATATTACTTTTACGTTTCTCGAGTTTCTCAACATGTGTCCATGTTTGAAGTGCGTCCTCCTTCATGATCATCTTGAAAATTTGGTTTCATATATTACAGATTTGGAGTTGGTATTCTGATCTCCCATCATGTTCGAGTTAATGTTCATACACCAGCTGCACATCTGCACATTTGACTAAAAGCTTTTAGTGGACTGATAAAACCCGTTTGAGATCGGTTACATCCTAAATAAATCCGTTATAAGTACTGATTCTCTCAAGAGTCTCGGTTTCTTCTTAGCATTCATAATAAAGTGATGTCTCGAAGTTCCTTTGCATTGGTCTCTGAAGTATAGAATAACACACACTTACAAATGGGTTGATGTAGAGATGTCTTGTATATCAAACATATTAAAGGATTGTTTTTCGTTAAAATGGGTGTCGTTAAGCGGGTTGAAAGTCTTTTAAAGTCATTCTAAAGTAAACAAAATTCTAAATAATCTTAATCAATTCACGACAATTAAAAGCAATATAATGATATGAACCAAGTCACCACGTCATAAACTATGAACTAAGTCACCACGTCATTTAAAAGCCATTGCTATTGCTTTCATGAAAACATTGATGTCGTGATTTTAAGTAAGTGTGGCCTGCATTCGTGATCAATTGCAACAAACAAAATACCTGCTTCTTCCGAGTTTGTACGATGAGCAACAATGGGTCAATACTTATCAACTACGGAATGCAGCTTCCATACTTATCAGTAACCGGATTTTATCAATTGCAGCCTGAATTTCCCAGATGAATAAATACATAAAGAAAAAGGTTTTTATGTATGTTTGGCACATTAACCATAAGCAACAACTGCACTCAGAGTTACCATTCAAGTACTGACCAAAGAAATAGGATACTGTGAAGATTTCCCAGCGGCACCAATAAGAAGTAAAATACCAACCTGTAACTTTAACACCTGGTGTTTATTCAAACACTATTAAAATTAAACATTGAGGTGAAAAAAGTAATTGACATCAAACAATTTACCTTTATGGAAGGACAATGGACATCCGTTACAGAACAATAGTTCTTTACTTTCCTTACAAAGTCCACATGTCCCACACATATCGTTATTCTTTGCATATTTTGAATTTAACGAAGGTGCATACTCACATACAGACAATCCAGTTTTGAGAAAAACATTTTCATAACTGGCAATAATCGAATATTAAACTCATTAATTTATCCTAATAAGTTTGAAGCTAACATGTCTAAATTTGTGTTGAGTGGAGACACTCACGCTTTTCTGTATTTCTTGAAGTCGGCACAGTGCTTCAAATTTTGACGACAGTTTTAAAACAACAACCTTGACGATAATTAACAACTTTACGCATAAAAGTAAATTAATCCACAATAGACTATTCGCTTAGAAAAGATGATTCAAGGTTGGAGGTGTATACACGTGGTTTCAATTTTAGAACGTTCTTATAGAATAACTTTTGACAACAACAATCTGCAATCGATTCAATTTGTTCAAACTCGATAGCTTAAGTTGTAGATATCTTTCATGAAGTCATTACGAGATGTAACGTTGAGCGTAAGGAAGAGCCCATTTCGACAATGAAGTTTCATAGCTATTGTCAATCGCCCATAATATATTGCTTCACGAGTAACAACTGCTTTGTAGATTTTAAGAATCGATTAAACTCCACTTGATATCATCTAGAATTATAAGATGCACGTGGAAGCATTGCTTGTTAAATGAAGGGGTTCAAAATGTCCGTGTTGAAATTAGTTACATGATGTTAAATGTTCGAGTTAGGTAATCTGGTTACAATAAATGACGATAAATATAGCATTTGGATGTCTTTGTAACTAAGTGAAATTGTAATAATAGAAAAATAAAATAAAAAGATACATTTGGACCGACAAAGACACTTTCAGAGATGTTTCGACTTGAGCGTAAAAGTCTCTAAGGTTACGGTGAAAAGGGTGAATAGGTCATTTTAGTTTTTCGCAGATCATTAGTTTCTTGCAACATATTATTTGACCACCGTCTGCTTTTGTTGCGATATTCATATATCCTAACTTATTTCGATTTCAAGTCACAAGAAGCACATAATCGACACTAAAACACAAATCCAAACACCCCACATGACTTGTTTAAACAAAAGATGAAAAAATGAGATGGACAACCTCACGAGAGAGCGAGGATTCCTATTGCTTTCACGAAAGCGAAACCTTCATTTTAAGCATTGCTTTTTCTTCATCGTGAGTTCACACAAGCAAAAAGATTAATAATATTCGACTCCTCAAATTCTTGAAAGAAGCTTTTCGTCATCACACCAACACACAAGTCCAAATGATGGATGTAAAGAAACCCATTTATCACATGATGTGGGAAACACCTTCATTTCCTTTTCTTCAAGATGTCTTTTCAGCATGTCAACGTCCTCAACACTTAGGGTGCCAGATTTGAGCCCGTCACTCCACATTACAAAAACATCCGATACCTGTCAATAGAATTGAAAATTGAAACAAAGCCATTATGTCACACAACGTGATTCACTTACAAAGGTAGTTGCAAGTTATGTTTTTTTGTATCTCTAACTGGTAGGGTGTAAATTTTATACTTTTGTTGTTGCTAATCATTTTGTTATAAATGTAGAATTTCTATATTTAAAACACAAGTTATGTAGAAAATTGGACAAAGGTCTACCTTTTTGGCGGCCTCTGATGGAGTTTCTTCGATTGATAGATGATGTAAAAGGCAAGGTAATCAAGCGGAGGGTTCTCATCTACGCCACATTCATTAACAAAAAGTCATGAAGGCTTGGATATAAGTTGCTTAGCATTTGCTTTCGCTTTTGGATGTATCATACTATCATGCCAAAATACTTCATGTGGGATAAAAGCACACGAAAAACAGCTTCACTCAACGAAGCCGATGTAAGGGGAACAAATATTAACGATCCACTGCGTAATACCTGATATATATACGGAAAAAATCATTAGTCTACTATTAGGCGGTTATTAGTTGAACGCATGTATGTAATCCTAGCAATATATCACCTTCTGGATAGCTCATTTGTAAAGGTAACCCTATTGATAGGATACCACTTAGGAAACTGATCCAACACCCAAATCTCACATATAACAGAAGTGAGCCATAATCCGTAAGAGCTTTCAACCGGATTTGTGATTCTGTAATGGAAAAAGAGTCCCAAAATGATCAACCGGACGATAATCACAATTCTATAGGGTGTGATTTGGCTCTTTGGAATCGAAATTATTTGTGAAAGTGGTTGCGCTGCATTTGGCTCTCCTGGCCTGCAAAAATACAATCGCTTCTTGTAAATAGTTACATCTTTCAATGAACACTTTAAATTATAAATGTCGTATGCTTACTGCTGGTTTTCGTCCATTTTTTGGTCCGTAGGAACTTGAACTTCTTTAGGAACCTTAGTTACGACTTCTTATTCTTGTTTTCTTATCCTTCCAACCCTCAATACGGTTCTTCCGGATCGGGTTCCCACTTTCATCCATCATTTCTTCATAAGGGAAAGGAAACACCGAAAGCAGTTAGTTAACCATAGTGCCAAAATTTTCGTATGACTTAAACTATAATGTACTCACCACTATCCACCGATCTGATTGCTTATATTTCTAGCATGGAGTCCGAATCCTTCACAAAATAAGTAAAAGAATTAAGCACTTAAACGTTCTTTTATGTATAATTTGTATTCAAATTGTTAATTTGTTATGTTAATGAATTCTAGCGAGGGTTACTTAGGTGACTACCCATTGAAGTGTGAGCGACGTGCTCCTTTTCGCCACATCAACGATTGTCATGGTCCTGCGTAATCGACAAATATGACTTAATATAGTATATCGCGATCAAGGCTTGTAACACCATTAAAAATAAAAGTATAGCGAAAAGAAATAGCAAGTACCTGAAGCTTATTTAAAGTTTCGGAAAGGGAGGTGAAGATCCAAACAATAAAGAAAGCATCCAAGATTGCCACGGGCAAAGATAGAAATAACATCGCGTTTCCTGAAATATCACTAATGGCACCAAAGATATTCCGTAGCTCAAGCACTTGGATGCAATAAAAAGGTTGTTCCAAGCATGATAAACTTTGAGGTAAGACCGCCAAGGGTTGGTCTTACAACACCATATCCCATCGACACTATTAGAATGATCAGGCGTGAAACAGTATGTTTCACTGTGCCAAATGTGACTGCCCATACAGTAATCCCAGTTGGCCGTACCCCACTCTTATTAAACTCTGTATAATCAAAATACCACAAGGCCATCTCAAACATGCCCAAAGTTATAACTAACCTTATACAGTTCTGCAGATGAAGAACCTCTTTCCGTAATCTTGCATACTGAGAGAACCAAAATATACCAAGTATTAGAAAGGCAAGTGACATGAACTCGTAAAAGTTTGATAGTGGTGTCATTCGACCCGGAAGGTAACCTTTAGGGTTTTTCCAAACGGTTTTCCTTCTATAATCATATCACTTAGTCTAGGTTCACAAAGGCATAAAGTCAGATTATACATCCGGTTCTTGTAATCAAGCGTAAGGATAAAAGTTAAATAATCTCATCACAAAAAGTTATAATATAGTTAGACATCATGTTAGATTTATGTATAACATAAAGCATCTACAATTGGTCGAAAGGACAAACCTGTCACAGATGAAACACATCCAGGAACAACAAAAACATATATAAGGCGATTGTTTCTATGAAGATACAATATAGTTTGTATGTTTACGATAAGTTGAATTCAAAGCATTGAGGATGCTAGAACATGGACTAACTCGAATTAAAAGTTCACTATTCGATCACATTTTTCTTTTATGCGTTAATGCAAAGATAATGATCATTTTCAACCACTCTTGGCTTCATATTCGGTTTATATATCTCACTATAGATAAGTACCACATTAACATATACGTGTGATACAAATAGCGAGATACATACAGGGCCCGTTTACGCTCATCCATGTTTGGGGGCGGTGGTTCGAGCGGTAAATACAAAATCCACACAAAGCTTGATAGTTATTATAATTTCATGAAACCATATACATATCGAATAGAGATCAAGGCACGGTATGGCGTAACTATCCGCCTCTTCACAACCCATTCGTCCAAGACACCGTGTCGGAGAAGAGTGCTTGGGACACTCTGAGTAAAATTAAAACTCGTGTTAACATACCTAGCACTACTAGAATGACTGCATCTGTTATCGCCATCTAAAAAACTTTGAATTTTGTTGATCTTTTGTTAAAACGTATAGCGACATATAAATAAAACCCGTACCCGACCAGACTTTCGTTATTCAGTTTCCAATTAAAAATTGATAAACCATTAATTAGAAGCACAAAAATCCTATAATAATCCAAAACATATTATGCTTTTACGTATAAAAATTTTCACATTCATAATATTTTTTTCTTAAAACCCTAATATATGTTTTCCTCTAATCCATAAAACACGATCAACATAAAAAAAATTCATCATGTATCAATGATTCATACACGGCATGATATTCTTCTCAACATCAACTTCATCGATTTTTGGTTCTCACTTTTAGATACCATGTAGTTTGTTATACAAATCATAGTAAACTACTTCTACTGTTGTGTTCATACAAACTTTTTTGTTTGTTGCATATCATTTTTTTTATTCATGTTTGTTCGATATCAATTGCTATTAGCCCAAATTTATTTGTTATTACCACTGTGGAATTCTTCATGGCAATCCTCACAATCATGATTGCATCGTGTAAACTTTGCTCAGCTACCTCAATAAACTATCAAATAAAAGTAACATATTAAATTCAACACTTCCAACATATATTCAAAGATGAAACACAAATAAAAAGAGTTTTGTCATAAAGTCCAAAAACTCATCAGACGTAATCAATGTTCATCATAGTATTTTGCACACTTTAAGGGGATAATGCCCGCATCTCCATAGGTATAGTAATGAAACGATTAGTAATATGAAGAATCATATAAAGCAGTATTAATGCTAATATGACTGGAGCGGGCCAATCGACACCATGGATCTGCTTTTAATATGAACAACCTCAAAACATCCTGTTATAATATACACATGGATATTTAACATCATATCTCAGTCCGTGCTAAGTTCAAATTTGTATATATTATTAGCATGCATGCACACACATCAACATGTGTTCAAAGAAGAAGACTAACCTGCAAAGACGATGTCTAACCTGAAAAAAGCTGCAAACAAACCAACATATGCATACATGATAACAAAGTTTCATCATAAGGGTTTTGAGGGAAAAGAGGCATACCTTTTTCTATCAAAAAAATCATATGATCCATTGTTTATACTCTGAGATACCTACACAAAAACACATTAAAATAAATAAAACCCTAAAATCATATTTGCTTATGGTTTTAAAAAAGGCGTACTTTTTTTTTAAACAAACCGTATATAGAGAAAATATAAATATGGGATTTATATTCTAGTATAGGAATCAATATAATTTTAGGCATTTATATATTATAGTATGCAACATAATTATCAAAATAACTTGTTGCCTTAGTGGTAAACACACAAGTTATTAATGCTACTCTTAAAAACAACCCAAGTTCAAATCTCACCATTCACATTTTTTATAAAAAACGAATTTTACAAAAATTTATTAAAAATTTATATAAATTATACATTAAAACCGAAAATTATAGGTGGAATAATAAATTGCTTAGTTGGACCAATAATGCTTATGTGGCATGAAAAATGATTATGTGGCATTGAGGTGGCATTGAGGTGTCGTTGAGGTGGCGTTGAGGTGGCGTTAATGCTTAAATCGCCGTGTTATATATAATATAGATATATATATATATATATATAATAATGAAGGTTATATAACTTAGTTTATAACAAATAGTTTATGTGTAATTTGTTTCCTTCCAAATCCGCCCATATTTGGGCGGAAAATTTTGTAGGAAAAAACCTATTTCCTTTCTTTTATGTTTGATAAAAACTCGAGAACACAACAATTTTTCTATTTCCTTTCATTTTCTTTCTTTTCCTTTCAAAAACAAACTCGAGAACACAGCGTTAGGAGGTGAACCCATAGTACGACCCTTAATAAATTGAAGACGAAAAAAAAATCTTTGTATATAAAATAGAAAACGCGGTTTGCCAAGATTATGACTGTAGTGCATGTTTAGTGTGACAAAGAAGACTGAACATCTTAGTGTAGACTGAAATATATATGTGTAACATGGGGGACGATGTTTCCTCCACGAACGGTTGAATACAAACAAAAAGTAAATTAATTTCTTATGGTCTTTGGTCATTATAAATTCATATCCTTTTCAACACGTTTTGTTGTCAATGTATATATAAGCTTTACATGTTAGATACAGCAAGTTAACTCTTCACTCGTCATTAGCCACATAAAACATCTACTTACAAAGAGCAAGAAGATGGTTAGGGCACCTTGTTTCGACAAACACGGAATCAAGAAAGGTGCATGGAGTGAAGATGAAGACGCCAAGCTAAGAGCCTATATCGAAAGATACGGCCACTCTAACTGGCGTGAACTTCCCAGGTTAGCTGGTATGATCTTCTCCTCGATCATTTTCTTTAAATTTTAGATGTCAAACCCTTATTACAATCTTGCTTATTGATTTGTACTTTTTTGGTTTCTCTTGTATAGGTTTGTCTAGATGCGGAAAAAGTTGCAGGCTACGATGGATGAATTATCTACGCCCAAATGTGAAGCATGGGAATTATACAAAAGAAGAAGAAGATTTGATTGTGTCTTTACATAACAGATTTGGGAACAAGTAAGTTCAAATGCTTTTAGTCCCTTAATTTAATTAAATTTGTTCAATACTATAAACGGTGTTTCTAAATGAAATTATGTTGTTCTATCCACAGATGGTCAATGATGGCTGCAAGATTGCCTGGACGAAGCGACAACGAAATAAAAAACCATTGGCACATACATTTAAAAAACCGGGCTCCAAAAGCTCAACCTGTATTCAAGATTGAACAACCTGAAATACCTGAACCCGTAGTAATTAACCCTAAAAGGTATCCGGTCACAAAGCCCTCACCATCATATTCTTCGATAAGTAATTACTCGTCGCAATGTTCGTTAAGTGTGTCAGATTATGAAGTCTCTAGTGATGTTACGCCACAATTTTCCAAACCATCTGAATATTCATGGATCGAGCCATATTTAGCGAACAACAATAGCGTGGAATCATCAAGTGATAGTATGTTATCACCTTGGGGCTTAACTGATGATAACATATCCCAGGCTTGTTTGCAGGATTACATCGTGGATGATGTGCCTTTATGGTCAACTATGGATTGATACTTATAACCTAATTATATACCATTCATCAAGGTTGTAAAAATCGATAGGCGCTAGTGAGGCGGTCTGGTAGGGCCTAGCGATTAATCGGTTAGGCATGGATTAATCGGGGATTAATCAGATTGGAATTTTTATGCACAAAATTGTATTTTTAAATATTATACTATATTATATGTATGAGATAAGTATAGTGTATCAAAGTTCAAATATTTCTGTGTTCAAGTATAAACATAATACATAATTCTTCAAAGTTCAGAGTCAAACATAAATATTAGTCAGTTTATTGACCATTTTTAAGCGATCTTTGACCGATTAATCGGTTTGTTGACAGATTTTTAAGCGATTTTGTTTGATTCTTAAGCAATTTTGTTGATCGTTTTTGAGCAATTTTGTTCGATTAGACCGATTTTGTTCGATTTTGTCCGATTAATCGGTTTGTTGACCCATTTTTTAGAGATCTCTGACCAAACCAATTAAATAAGCCGATTATGATAAATCAAAGCGATTACTGAGCGATCAGCGATTATGCGAGGATTAATCGGCCGTCTGTGCTGATTTTTACAACAATGCCATTCATAAGTCAATCATTTTATATTGTCGCTCTTTTATCTCCATCTATATCTAAATATATAAGAGAAATTTCTAAAAGCAGCTTAGGTGTCAAAGCGCATTTTTTTTAGAACTAATAAATAAATAAATAAATAAATAAATCCTTAAATTAGCGCATGGCGATTTTAGAATTGGGCAACCACCTTGATATCCTGATACATGTCCATTTTTATAAGTACACAAAGTACATGTGTGTAAGCTAGATGTAAGACTTGTTGGTTATGTGTACTTTGCGCGACTGATATATTGTCGAGGCGATTTGTACCTTTGATGACCTGAAATTTTTTATTTAGTGTAAAAAAATTCAAACTCAAGAAATTATTTAAATATTCATTAAGTACATTTGTTCGACATGTCCTTTGGGCGACTTGCATTTAATATGTTGGGCGACTTGTAGGTAGAACAATGTACTTTTATCTTTCACCTTTCTAAAATACCGTATAATCAACCTTGAAATTCATGTATTATTCTCTTTACTTTATACATGAATACACAAATACATAATTTTCATACTAACACAATTTCAAACATAGATACAAAAAAATCTAACTGACGATATAAACACACAAATACAGACACTTCATCTTCTTCCTAAATCACACATATGCTACTAGCAACACAAAATCACACAAACTTCATCTACTTTGCGTTAGACATCTTCTTCAAAAATCACACCAGCCAACCCTAATACTTCTTCTTCCCATAAACAAAACCCTAACACAGACATATTAGTTTTGTGATGGCCAATTTAACCAGCTTTTTGATGTTAAAGTAAATGTTAGGTCTTTGATTAAGTTGCTTTCAGATGTCAAAGGTAAGTTGAAAAGAAATAAAAATCGTTATAGCTTGTTTAGTTATTGGGTTTCGATTTGGGAAAGTCTCGAAAAGTGGAGTGAGCATATTCTTTTTTGCGAGTGTGTCTTTCCTAAAAGAAAAAACGGCCCGAACAAGTACAACATCAAGGGCAAAGAGCTTGTGGAAATAGTTTTGAATGATAAATTTGAAAAAAAAAATGGTTAGCTTTATTGGATAAGGATGTTGTTAAGGTTTGCTTTTTGATTGTTGGTGAGATTATCTTTAAGGGTCGTGAAGCTAGGTACAATATCCCTAGACATATAAATAAATAATAAAACATGTAGACATCAAAAGTACACAGCGGAAGACTTAAGATCATAACAAATAAATAATTAAGCGAATTAAAAGCGTAACATACCTCTTGCGAATGTCGGATCTCTTGAACAAAACGAGAAGAAGTGGTTTAAAGAGTTGTCCTCACCGTTTCAACTCAAACCAATTAGGTGTAAGAATAGTGTCTTACTACCACGCTTTTGTACACACGAATTAACCAACGAATCAAGCGATTGCTAGATCTAACACAAGTCCTTGTTTTATGAAAAACAAAACCAAAACACCCTATGGAGAGGGTTCGGCCGAGAATTGCAAGAGGGAGGAGAGGGAGAGATCTAGGGTTAATTCAATGCACAAAGTGATGAGAAACCCTAAACCCTAGCCTTTGTATTTATAGTGTTTAGAAATCTTTAGGAACAAGTTAGGGTTTGGGTTGAGAACACATCCCTATGGCCGGCCACATTGAGCCCCAAAAGGGTTTCCCAAATCTTTGCCATTTTAAGATTTTTCACTATAAGTCCTTCTCTTTACAGTTAACGGTCGTTAGTTATTTTCCGTTAAATACTTAACGATTGTTAGACGGACTTTATGTGCAATAATTAATCGTAAACATAAACATTAGTTATTTAACTTTAATTCTCATTCGCTAATGTGTGCAATCCCATGGTCACGAGTTCGAATCCGGACATTAACGTATTTGTAAATTGTTAAATCACTAGTTTTACAAACACAAATAATATAGAAAGAGATAAGGCGATTGAACAAGAACCAAACACACACACAAACGATAATATAAGACGGTTATGCGTAGAGGTGAATGAAAGGAAATAATTTGAACAACCAACCTTCAAATGAAGGTTTACAAGAGTATTTATAGGAGGAAAGCTAGGGCAACACTCCTAGTTTCCATCCTTTCTTTAATGGGCTTGGGCCTAAGCTCATGGGCCTTCTACATAAGCTTAAGGCTAATAACAAACATAAAGGCCATAATAAAGCTAACTATTATATATTAATTACTAACACTTGATTATGGTTTAGGGTGATTCCAACAATCTCCCCTCCAGTGTTGGTGATGAGCGGTGAAGGCGTTGATGTAATAGTAGCTCGGCGTCTTCCGACATTCTTCTTTCTTGTGAGAAGAATTGCCTTGATTCGAACAATCTCCCGGTGTAGAGATAGTTCTCTTTGAGCAGTTATGCTTTGACGTCATCTTTAACTTTGTTCTTTGATCATTGTTCTTTGTGGTGAAAGTGATAGTATGTTGTTATACGCATCAAGTCGCGCTCAGTGTGCGCTTGTTGCTCGGTGTCTCCACGGCATTCTTCAACATGCTCACACGCTCTTAGCGATGAAGTTCTTTAAGTCTTTAACTTTGTAGATTCTTTGATTTGATAATGAATCATTCATTGCGTTGCTTTTGGATAGAACTTCCATTAGTGATTATGTTGGCGTGAGCATGAGAAGAATCTGCACGATCATCCCGCTCCCGAGCTTCCATAAGAAAAAACATTTCAAATGGTTAGTAATAAGGTGTTCCGGACTTACAAGTTTGAACTTGAGTGTTAACGACATAGTGTGAAAACACAACTCTAATTCTTACAAAGGTTGTTCTGAACTGAGTCCCACAAGTGAGATAACGCGATGTACCGAAGTACATCTACAGTTCATATGAGTCGTTGAGGTACACGAAGCATCACCTCACGATCAGACCGTTTGAGACACACTCCGCGTAATCCATGGGGAGTTACCGAGTGACTGCTTGTCGTGTGTTTGATGTTGACCACTGGCAGGAGTTTCCATTCAATCACCGAGGATCACGGTTGTGAACCTCTCATAAATGTTCTCGACAGTTACTAAGATCCGTGAAGGACTCGATATGAACCATGAAATTCTTATTGTTGAGCGTCAAGTGATAAAATGTCAAGTGTACCTAAGAGATCTTTTGATGAATCTCGTGGCTCTAGACTCAATAGTGCGTATTGGTTTTCTGACGGAGACTAGGGAGAGGTCTCCTCTTCAATACCAACGATCTCTAGGAGAAAGCCAATAGTTTACGTGGGGTTCCTGTGAGAATGAAACAAGCTTCATTGAGAGAAACTTGAGTGGCTAAGAAGGTTTAGTGCATGCGTCACCGGGTCCATGACGACTTTTAATCTTCAATCTGGTGTCACTTAGTGACAACCAAGAGTATATGAATTGAACCGGTGTCCGCCTAAATTGAATAATTTGGAGGCTATTTCTTTCACCCTTTTCTTTGCATTTCTTTTAATTCTTCAACTCCTTCTTTCTCCGATTCTCATTTTCTCCTTTTTATAATCATACCTAAGGACTTCTAAGTACTAACTATTTGTGAGGTCCTTGGGTAGATCCCTCCGACTCTGGCGGATCATAGAACGATTATTCTAACCTTAGTCACCTTATAACTCCATGACTAACCTATGTTGCCATTAAAACCATCAGAGTGAAGAATCTCTCAAAGGGTTTGTAAATGAAAACATGTTTGAACCATGTGAGAGATAAGATTTTGCATAAATACTCCCCCACATGTGCTTAAGAGTTTTAACGGTTTAAATGCACAAAGTGAGGAAAGAGCGCACATTTTGAATTGATCTCGGAGATAGACAATCCCCATGAGACAGTTCGTTGCATAGTTAAAGAGTTACATTGTCGGTTTTAGGTGACAACTAGCTCTAATAACTACCTTGAAGGTGTAGACAAACCTCGAAGGTTGTCATACCCGTCGAGTTTATGTCTACCAAGAGTATCTCGAATGGTACTTTCTACTTGGACAAGTCCTTTCATGGACACGTTTACATTACTAGCGAACTAGCTTGAAATTATTACCCGTCAGGACAAGTCTTTTCGAGTTACTAACAGTTTAGTATCGTCAATTCATTGGTTAAGTCCGAAGTACAGATTCATTTGCATTTTGCACAACATATTTCTTATCACACAATTTTCTCCCCTCAAAATGGCATATCAAATGTTATTTTGAAAAGTTGACAATAAATATGACCATTTCGAGTGTTGCGGGAAGATGACCACTATGAACAATTTGTGAACAAAGTTTTAATGCAAATACTCCCCCTCAACAAGTGATATAAGCGGTTAAGGTTTAATAGGTTTTACTCAAAGATAAGAAGCTTTCGCTCCTTTTATAAGGATTGTGGCACTAAAGCGTACCACAGGGTCCTTTCTTGACAATTACAGGTTGTACATCGTTATGTGTGCAAGCCATTGACATACATAATCACACATCCAAATTTATAATGAGAGAAACAATTCAAGGGGTTCCGGAAGTCCAAAGATGTCGCCGGAGTGCGAGCAGGCGTTGATAGCCGGTTATGTTGATCTGCGTCGACCACCAACAAAGCTTTCCAACGTTACGAATCGATCCTTCGAAACAACCTTTCATCAATCATCTTGATGATCCTTCTCAAATCCTGCGATCACGAGAATTCCATCGCTTAGGAGACCCAATCTTTGACGTATGTCCTTCAACCTATATGCCAATCCGTCCTAACCATCTTCAAAGTGTGATCCCCAAACTTGTGAAGTTCACTACACGCCATTAAGCGGTTTCTTTGTAGTTCACTACGGTAAACGACGCCAAAGGTTTCTTGATGAGTGTATATTGTGAGAGCTGGTTGATGTCGGGAATATCTAGTCGAGGTGGTGTGAAGTTGACACGGGTGCGATAAGATTCAGCGCTGGTGAAGATCTTCAACACGTTCTTTGATGACTATCGCGTCGATGAAGATGAGCAATGACTTGATGAATTCACGTTGTACTTGGTTGAAAATTGTCTCATGCGACCTTGTACTTTGGCAAGGTACATTTCTTCGATGTCGTTGATAGACAAATTCTCAAAGTCGACTTCGTGAGAAAGCATAATCCCTTTCATCTTGTCGTTTGACTACGATATTCTTTAGGAAGGTGTAGTCCCACTTAGATGATGAACAACATGTTTGATGGCAACGGTATCCTTAGTCTTGAACACCGCATGTTGAGACTTGAACACAGCGACTTGGTAGTAGATTCGTCGGCGTTCGCCAATGATGAATCCGTACATTGCATCTCGGTCGTATGCTTCCACTTTGTCGAGAACAAGTGTTTGGCACGTTCCTCAATGGCTATGCGATTCGAGTATATAGGCTGCGGGAATGGAAGTGTCAACGATGTAGCGTATTTCATGAACCATCACCACCATATAGAAGAAATTCCGGTCTTTGTTGAAAAAATATCCGAATGGAACCCTAGGTTCAGTTGTTTGCCAATTGTTGGTAGAGGTTTTGACGATCGGTGTAGTATGGAGGGTTGTCCCGTTTAGTGAAGTCGACGTTTGCTTCAGGTTGAGCCAATCCATGTTGTTAGACATGGCTCGAGCAATGTTCTCAAGGTGATATTCGACCTCGATGGCACTTTTGGAGCTATCTTTCCACAGTTGAAAAGCTTCATTTTGATTCGCTTCAACTCGGATTTCGTCATCTTCTTCACATGGAACTTTTCTTGCAAAAGTTTTGCATGCTCAATGTATTACCGCTCACCAAATTCGACCTTCTTGGGTGGGGAGTGTTGTTAACAAGAGTAGAGAACCATTCAAATCCTTGGTTTTATCGTCATCTAGCCATGATACGGCGTCAACCATGGGTGCCTTCTTCTTCTTTTTCAAGGCCTAGATGATGATTACGGTTTCGAACTTGTTTGGGAGAGGTGGGTTGTTGTAGGGCTCAGGACCTCTTCATCGTCACCACCCGTATACTCAAAGTGATCACCGATTTTACGAGTCGGGGTGGTAACTCGGAATAAATCACGAGGTTTACACAGCAGAAGAACGAGGAGGGACCTTTGTTGAGTAGGAGTCCGTTGGAGAGGTGGTAACATAGTAGATGATTCACCGACTTCTTTTGACGTTTAGCTTCATCATTCTTATCCCGATCTTTATCTTCATCGTCTCTAGGACGTTTAGACTTTTCTCGCTGAATCTACAAGCTTCTTTGAGTTGGTAGTCCAAAGAATGCTTGAAACAACTTTCCTTCCTCGTAAGTAAATGTCCCGATCGTTTAGACATTTGTGTGACAAGCTTGGCCACCAATTCATTATCCGAGAAAACTACGAGGATCGGATGGATTGATTGTGATGGTTAAAGGTGTTGATCTTATAGTTTGCTTGGCTATCGCATAAGATTCGGATATAGTTATGCGGTAAACATCTCCTTTGTGACTTTAGGAACGAAATCAAGATACTTGTTAGTGTAACCTTCGATCATTTCGTTCGGTTTCTCTTGACGATGACTTTTCATGAACTCTGAGCGAATTCCTTTCTTTACGCATCTTGTCATTCTCATCATTTAAGTATTGTATTTGGTCAAGAACCAATTCGGTTTTCAGTAGAGCATGTCCTTCTTTCCGACTTGTTGGGCGACTTTCACAATTCTTTCATGAGTCCGAGAAATCCAAGATCGAGGTGGTTTCTTCCGATTTGGATGTTGATTTGGTTGACTTCTTTGATGGTGGTGGTGAGGTGAGATGAAGAATCGATGAGGAGGAGACATGAGGAGACTCGGGGTCCTTAGGCGGTTGAAGTTTCCTTACGAGCGTGTAGGACTTTCGAGCGACTTGTCATAATCGGCATCTTTATCTTTCTCGGACTTCTCGGTTTGATTTAAAGTCGATTCGATAGTATCCTCCACAAGCTTTTGTTGTTGCACAAGAGTGGTGGCACGGATCCTGTCGGGTTGATTAACCGCATCGGGACACGGTGAAGAGTGGGCGATACCACTTGATCCTCCGGGTCCACCCATTTGGTCTTTTGCAAATTCTTGACTTATTGAAGGTGACTAACGAATTTAACCGTCTTCGTAGGATTGATCCAGAGCTCTTCTTCTTCGTGAGCTTTCATTATAGGGCACAAGTGCGGAGTCTTCCTTTCCTTTATCGACTTGAGGACTTGGTGGTTTTAGTGCGGAAGGATTGTCATCCTTGCGGTTTGAGTAGGTAATCTCTTCATCATGTCGGTACCTTGAGCTTTCGTCAAAATCTTTCTTTGCGGTTCGGTGTGGGAATAGGTTCGACTTCCTTTACGGGAACAATCCTTTTACGAGGAGGATTCCTTTTGGGAAGCTTCCTATAACTTTCAAAACTTCTTCGCACTTCCAAAGACTTCCTCTTACGGTTCTCCGGTAGGAGTTCCCGAAGGTTTTTCATCAAGATGACCAACTTTGCCTTCTTTTAATGCTACTAGATACCTTTTATGCGTTTCAAGCTTCTTGATTTCTTTAGATAGAAGGTGATCGAGCGACCGGCACCACTGTTTCTTTGTTGACGATTCCTTGATTACGGCGGATAGGTAGGTTCAATCAACATATCGTGATTATGCGGGTCATTGAGCCTCATGGAATATCGTGATTGAGTCCAAGTGCTCTCTGGATCAACAATTTTGTGTATCGACATAGGGAATCTTTGAACCAAGTTTCTTATGAAATGACATCATATCTTCCCATAACAAAGATGCTTGATTTGATGTCCTTTTGTTGATTAATGACCGAAAGATTTGTAGTTCCATGAGCTTGGGATGCTCATAGCCACTATCACGACCGAGACCGATTTGGTGATGATGAGGTAGAGGTTCTCCACGGTTGAGGAATGTTCTTAAGCTCCACATGAGAGTGCTTAGTAGCAATTCTGAAGCTTCATCATATCCAATATCTATCGAATTGAAGAACTGTCTCCTCGGTGGGTGTAGCAAAGAAGTCGGTTGGCTCGATTTCGGGAATGAGAAGCCTGACCGCAAGTCATCATGAGTGATGGTGACTTGTTTGTGATTAAGTGTTCTTGTCACAACACTTTGACCAGTGATCCTCGCATAGAGTTCGAATTGCTGAATGTAGATTTACAGTGCGGTTGCGAGTGTGAGAGCATGTTACGGTATGGATGATTCCTTAGAATATCCACAACAATGAGACAAGAAGATTACGAGCATGTGAGGGTTTCAAAGTCAACCCTAAGGTTATTCTTTCCAATCTTTCTCGGATAGCCATTTGGGAAGATATCGACAATAGTGAGAACCTCGGGTGCATCCACATTCATTTGAGCGACCATGTCGTGATGCGAAATAACATTAGCCAAAAGAACCAACATATCGAAAGACATAATGTTAGTCAACGAAGGTTTTATTGTCTAGTTATTGAATGTACGGTGTCAATGATTATTCTGAGTCCTAAGTCACTTGTTTGTCCAATAGTCTAATGGCGTCGTGAAATGTTTCGTGAGTTAGTTAACTTTAAGTTTTAAAGTTTATGTTATCACTTATTGTTCACAACATATCAAGCGATTAAGTTTATTAGTGACATTATTGGATTCGTGACGTTATGATTAGTTTATTTACAAGTTTGTACACGTAACAATTCATAATGTAGGTCAATCCGAGCTTAAGCGTAGTTTTGGCAAAGTTAGCGTAAGCAGTAATGACATCTGCGTGAGCGAAAGCTTATCGTGGGATCTAACTACGGCGTGAAATGTTACAGCGTGGGAAAGGGGACCTTATGCGTGGAGCTTACGCTGCGTGGCGTATATAAACCTTACGGCGTAAGGCTTACCTGTAAGAGTAGACCTTATCGTGGGGTTCTTGCTTACGCATATCCTTCACGGATACGCGTGGTCCCATTGTAGAACCTTACGGCGTAGCGATTCTGCGTAAAATTTCTCTTACGCATAACTTTCTACACGTGGGTGATCCTTATGCGTAGAGATTCAAATGACCTTGATTACGAATTTTATGCGTAGCTAGCTTTGAAATAAAACATCATAACATCAATCTTAACACATATATTCATTCTAAAATCAAATCATGGCATGAAAGCATGTTAAGCGTTTAAGCGTGAAAGTTATACGCGTGGGTCAAAACCCTACGGGTTATGAATTACGCATAAGATTTCTAACCATGGAAATTGCACCAAACTTTTTCTGGTAGGTCTTAGATGTTATAAGAGTCTAATAACCAAGTTTTAACACTCAATTCATGATGAATCCAAAAATACCCAAACTTTAGAACTTTAAACCCTAATTCCTAATTCTGAGTAAATCAGTGTTTCTGGGTTGTTATAGAACCTGGATATCATCAATTCAACATCATATAAACATAACACGACAATCTTTTTGACCAGAAACATACACATTTGAAAACACCCAAATTCACGCATAAACCCTAATTTTCAAAATCATTCAATTCGAGTTTCTGTGTTTGTTTTGAGGATAGAAAAAATATCATTGATGTTATTAAAACATTTTGACATTATCTTTTTAACCACAAACACATAACACATGATCATGTGTTCTTACGCATATGCGAAGAACACAAAATCCACCATATAAGTAGATTTGACCGTTGGATTCATTTGAAAATCAAAACCAATGTTTAAAAACATGTTAGAAACATTAATCCACTTACAGTTTGATGATCAAAAACACAGATTTGATGAACGATTCTTAGGCGTAGGATCTTTTAGGTGTAAGTAATAAATGTGATGGAATAGTTAGGTGGAAGTGTTTTATTAAAATGACTTTAACATTTTGACAGTTTTGGTCCCTCCACTTTTCCTTTTTCATACAAAGCCATTTAACTTCCATTTTGGTTACCAAACAAAGATTTTTAGGAAAGAAACTTGACGACACTCCCCTCGACTTAAGAAAAATGATGAAAGGTTATTAATTTTAGTCAGGAGTGTCATTGAACGAAACTTCACCACCATTTATAAAAGAAACAACGAGATATGATAACATGCAAGTACACGGATGTTTTGAAGCAGATTAAATTTTTGTTTTCTCCCTCAACACTTGATCGGAAAAATCTTGAATTTTGAAAGATTAAAGTGTTGACGGAAAAATGTACTTGCCATGTTGAAAGAAAAGTAGATTAGAAGAATATTTTTGTTTTTATCGGGTTTTATATTTTGTATTTTGTTTTGAAAATTTATTTACAAAAGATGTTTTGGTGTTTGAGGTGTTTTAAGACTGCATTTTAAGAGGTCATCCAATTCCTCTTGAGTCAAACACCTCATACCAATCCGGGACCAACTCATTAAACCTAGCGGGAGGCAAGGCTTTGGTGAGTAGATCGCCAATTGGTATTCGATACCATAAAGTATAATTCAGCGGTACCACATTCCACGTGGTCCTTGATGAAATGATAGCGAAGATCGATGTGCTTTGATTTGAATCTTTGAGCGAGTTGCGAGATCGCAATGGCACTCCGATTGTCGCGATACATCGGGATTACATCAAATCACGTAACCATAGTCTTTGAGTTGTGTTCTCATCCATATGACTTGAGCACAACATGCGGACATGGCTACATATTCGCCCGGTTGATGATGGCGATGTACAATCCTCGCTTCTTTGATTGCCAAGACACCGGTTTATCACCAAGAAATTGTAGAGCACTGAAGTACTTTTCCTCGAGTCTAAGCATCCTGCGTGGTCGTCGTCGGCGATTAATTCAAAACGAATCCTTCGGATACGGATCCCCAAGTTAATGGTTCCCTTGATGTATCGGAGGATTCTTTAGCCTCGAGAGAGGTGGGTTTCGATTGGTCGCGATCGATAACGGGAGCATAGATAAGCGGCAAAGACAATATCGGTTACGCTGGCTGTTAGATACATGAGAGACCCAATAATACTTTGGTATTTGGTAGGGTCAACTAATTTCCCATGTAAATCAACGTCTAGCTTCTTGGTATGAGTCATTGGTGTGGCATAAGTATCACGAGTTTTCATTCCAAATTTGTTTAACAATTCAAGGGCATATTTGGATGACTCAAGAAAATACCACGGGTGATTGATGAACTTCTAATCCTAGAAAGAGCGTGAGTTCACCCATCATGGACATTTCAAAATTTTCTTCATTAGTTTTGCAAAAGCGGTTGAAAACTTTTATGTGTAGACCCAAAATGATGTCATCCACGTAAATTTGAACAATTAAGATATGTGCCCGTGATATTGTATAAAGAGAGTTAGGTCAACCGAGCCTTTGGTGAAATTATTAGCAATGAGGAAAGATGATAGCTTATCGTACCATGCCAAGTGCTTGTTTGAGACCATAAAGAGCTTTGTTCAGTTTGTAGACATGGTTTGGGCACTCGGATCAACGAATCCTTGGGTTGGTGACATAAACATTTTTTCGGTTGTCCGTTGAGAATGCGGTTTGACATCCATCGAAAGACCGTCATATTCATATGAGCATGCGAACGCGAGAAATATCGAACAGACCTCAAGGCGAGAAACCGGAGCAAATGATTCTTCAAAGTCTATACCCTATTCACGACGATAACCCTTAGCAACTAGACGTGATGATATGTGTCGTTTACACATATCTTTTATATAATTGAACCCACAAAACGACCAAAACACACAAATGACTCACAAAAGGATACAAAATCATAAAAATGTGTTTTATGTGACTCGGGAACAAAAGATTGAAAACAAGTGAAAAATGCGAAAGTTCACACAAATGTCGGTTTAGGTCCACAGGTTACACCAATTGTCAAAACTAGTCCTGGTCATTCCAAAACTTATAAAAAGTCATAAAAGGTCCTTGGATTCACAAGTTGTAAGAAATTGTCCTTTGAAGTTTAAAAATCACAATTTACAACTTTGGTCCCTCAACTTTACAAAAGTGTCAAAATCGGTCCACAGGTGTTTAAAATGGAAATTATTCAAACTACACCCTTGTACTATTCAAATATGGCATATTTGGTCCTTATATGATAAGTTTGAGAAAATTACAAGTTCGGTCCTTGGAGTTACAAAGTTGGCAGTTTTGGTCCTTGGATTTATAAAAATGGAATTTTATGCAATATTGGTCCTTGTACTAACCATTAATTGCAGGTTTAGTCCTTGTGTGATGTTTGGGAAAGTTCAAATCAGGCCCCTAATAAATCAGAAATTACATGAATGGTCCTTGTGCTTAACTTATACCAAACGGACCCTTTTTATGTATTTAACCCAAAACACAACCCAAGCCCAAACCCAAAAGCCCAACCCACGGTTTAAAAGATAAAACCACCCTCCACTGTTCACTCTCCTCTCCCACACCTGCAAACCCAAAACCAGGTGGTTTTATTACCACCTCACCACCTTTCCAGCTGTCTAACAACTCTCACCACCACCTTTCCACCTCACAAACCAGCACACGACCTCAATCAATGCATCCTTCCCACTCTTCTACTGAGAAGTACTATTAACCCCTGTTTTTGCTTTACACCTCAACCCCCAGCTCATAAACTCACCAAACATATCCCATCCACCTCTACAAGCAACGAAGAAGCATTAATTGCTCCCAACCGCCAATGCACCGTGTACACTTTTGGCGCCAAAAGTCGTTTAAGCGGCTAGGATGAATCGAGCAATCAAAGGTCAAGAATTAAAGTGGGATTTGATTGGAATGATGGTGGGAACCCAAATAACTATAAATATCAAGAGGAAACAAAGAAGACTACCTTTGGATTAGCCTAGGTCACGTAGTTAATATAGTTCTTGCTTTCTTTAATTTCAAGTCATTTTAATGCTTTAATGTTGTAATTTTCCTTAAAATAGTGTAATGAAACTTTATTATCATTTTAATTTCAAGTAAAATTTCGGTTTCAAGTTTTATCTTTAAATTTCATGTTCTTTAAATTCTTGTTATGTAGTTGTTTTAAGGACTCTACTAGCTCATATAAGCTCCTGACAAAAGCTTTAAGGCTTTTAGATTCATTAAAACAAGTTTAGACTTTAAAATTCAGAAAAGTACTAAAAAATAAAAAAAAAAAAGTCAATGGAAGTCAACATATGGTCCAATAAGCAGTTCTGGGGGGATAGAAGCTAATCTGGATGGATTTTCTGGTTTCTAGCTTATTGACAACAAGCTAGGAGTGGTTACTAATCCTTGGTACTCAGTTTTACCCTTGATCACTTGTGAGTTTCATTTTTACCAATTTTTGCAATTTACTGTTTCAATCCTTTTCATGCTTTAATTCTTATGTTTTCATGTTTCTTAGTTGTTATTTAGTGTTAGTATAGCTTAATCTTAGGTTATCATGTTTCAGATTTGATTATGGTTTGATATTGCAAATAAACTGTCAAGGTGCTAGTTTTTGAAAATCTTAGGTTTGAACATTTATGACTACTTGTTTAGGCTGAAATAGGTCCATTTTGACACTTTGGGTCCTCTGGATTTGATGAAATTGTTTTACACTATCTTTTGCTTTGAAAAACTTCAAATCAGTCCATTTAAAGGTTGTTTGGATCTAATAGTTAATCTGTGTGTAGGGCTATGATTGTGGTTGTTCTTGTTTGATACACTCTTTATATGGCCTAAGCAACTCAGAGAAACACTAACCAAATGGTTTATCATGTTAGAAAGTCAACTTGACACTTGATGATCTTTATATGAGAACTGTGAGGTTGTTGGATCCTAGAATCTTGCATATGTGTTCAATTCTTGTGTATCTGTGTTTATTTCATGTTCTTATAGCTTAATATAACTTATTTAATTAGTAGTTTAAGTTTTAAATTCATATTAGTCAACTTATGTGTTTTAAGTAAAAGTCAAATTTTTAGTTTTCCTGTTTTTGATTTAATTGTTTATTTTTCCTGTGTCTTTGTTATTTAATTTCATAATCTGTGCTTATAGGGTATTGTAGCTTTGTTGCTAATCTTGCTTATTGTACTTTTGTTAATTTTTACATTTCATGTTTAATAGCTTATTTTATAGCTTATTTTAGCTTGTTTTTGCCCTGTGCACAAGTCTAGCTGTCAAGTCCATAAGCATGTAGCTTTATGACTTAGCCCTAGCTTGTGCATTTGACTTCTTTATGTAGCCCTTGTGGCCTAGATGTTATGTGTATGCTTGCTTTTACATTTGTAGCTTATTTAGATAGCTTAATCAACCCAACCTTTTTGTCCCACCAAACTCACTTCACTGAAGCAAACAGTGAAGTTTAGTGTTTTTTCCAAGCTTATAAAAAGCTCCTTACTGAGCTTGAGGTTATGAGCTTTGGTTTTTCACAAAGCCAAGCAACCACAATCTTTTGTTTAGTGCTTGTTGAGCATTTATGAGTTAATTAGATAAGTCATTAAGAGCTTGTGGTTTGCCCATTCCCAACAGTTCAATTCTTTGAACTTACACCATTACCACAACTTCTAATAAGCTCATTAGTGATCTAGAGTTTGTGTGTTTTAACTTTTGTGAAGCTCATCCACCCAAATTTAGGATCCTATGCTTAATTTTCCCTAGCGACTTATTTGCTAGGGATGTAAGTAACATAACTTGTCCGTTTTGAGTATACTAAGTGTTCAAGATATACATAGCTCCTTCATAAGCTCACAAAAGCTTATTCACGGGACCCGACTTGTGAAATTAGTTTCTTTTAAAAGCTAACCAATCGGTTAATAAGGTCCATTCTTAAACTCCATGTTGCGACTTATTAAGTAGAAATTGCAACAAGCTTTTTGTTTGTCCCATTTCTCAGTATACATTGAGAAATCAGTGTAATTGTGCCAACTTCATAAGCTCCTCAAAAGCTCATATGTGAACCCCACAGGTTGAGCTTTGGTTTTTTAGAAAGCTAACCAACCCAGCTTGCTACTTCAATTATTATTTTGCCATTTTTAGCTTATACTCTCAGCTTCAATTGCCATTACAAAAAGTTGCAAGGGTGTTTGGTATTGCATTGTACTGGAAGAGCTTATTAGCTTATTATAAGCTTATTTGGTGAATCCAGTACACATGCTTGTTCATACCTGTTCAATATCATTTATAAGCATATTATTTTCTTTTGCTTTCGATTGTGGAGCTTATACCAAGCTTTTACAAGCTTTCGCTCCATCAAGTTAAGCCCAAAAGCTTAACTGTCTAAACCATAAGCTCACACTTGTGCACCATTCGATCCATAATCTTGTTCATACTTGTCTATTGGATTTGTGTACATTTTACTTTTCTTTTGTTTCATGCTTAAAGCTTTTCCAAGCTTATTCTAAGCTTAAGTCTCAACAGTCGAGCTTATGCTTGATTGTCTTGAGTAATAAGCTCATGATTTGCTTATTTTTAGGTTTGTAAGTTTTTGTTTTCATTAAACTTGTTCATAATCAGTACATATTGAGTTTCAGAAAAAGAAAAGCCAAAAAGATCCACTTTAAAGCTAAGTGATAGCTTCTTTTAGAAGCTTAATTTCTTATTAGCTTATTTACATTAATAACATATAGTTTTATATTTTTCCTAGCTTCTTTTATTTATTTTAGAATTATGTAAAAGTTTGATTTTCTTTATTCATTTAATATTTATAATAAATCAATAATAGTTTTTAGTAATTAATCATAGTAATTAATTAATAATAAATAGATAAAAGTGTAAAAATACATTTTCAGTTTTAAAATTCATTTTATAATATTTTAGATTTTGATTCTTTATTTCATTTATTTAAGTTAATTTCTTATTATTTAATTCATTATTAAATACATTTAATTCATTTTAATTTATATTAATTAATTTAATAGTGTAAAAATTTATTTTAATTTTTCAATAATTTTCTTATCTTTTAGAATTCCAAAATATGATTTTCACATTTGTGGGAGTTGTATTGGATCGAATTCGGTTTTATTTTATTACGTTTACGTAATTGTTACGTCTGGCGCACGCATTTTAGTTTTCTAGGTTTTCTTAACTTTTATATACATTTGTAAATTATAGTTAAATATTTTAATTATATTTAATTTGCATTTAAGCCCCAAGGAATGCAAATCCCTACTATAGTTATAATCGTTTTGTTTTATCGTTTACGTTTAATTTAAGTTAAGCGTGCGTTTGTATATCTTTTACGTTTTAGGTTTACGATTGCACGTTTTTAACGACATAGTCGTGAGAGCTATTACTATTCACATTCCTAGTGTTAGTCAATCGATTCTGTTTTTGTATATTCAATATCATTTCAAAGACACACGATCGTTGTATTACGGTGTTCACACTCGTTGGGACTTAACGACACAGGGATATAATTCTATACTCCCATGGATTTTAAGCATCTTTGGTCCTAGATTAGTTTGACTTTTATGGTTGACCATTCACAAGTGGTTGACTAATATAAAGATGACTAGTTTAGGGCCAATCGATGACTTGTTTGGATTACGTTCCTTCAACATCGATTTGTTTTTCCAAATCCATTTGAGACCAATGACGTAGACCCTGTTGGTCTTTCAACCAGTTCCATACTTCAAGGCGTTTGAATTGGTTGAGTTCTTCTTGCATGGATTCAATCCGGTTGTCTTTTGTCATTGCGTCTTTAATGTTTTAGGCTCAGTTAGCGGACGGTGAGTGCATAAATGCAATGTCCATCATCTCGTGAAGACGTTGTCTCGTGAACGATCGATTGATTCGGGTTGCCAATAATATTAGCGGAGGATGGTCTTTTGTCCATCTATGTGTAGAGGTTGATGTTGGTATACATTGTGCGATTACGAGGATTCAAATGGTTTGTTGAAGATTCCGCGACATCAGTGCAGCGACTCATTAGCAAACGGATTAAAGAACGATTTGGATCAAAATCCGCGGTGGGGTACTTGATTCGAATATCATCATTTGGTTCATCATTGTTGGAAGCGGTGTGTTCAACTGTTGTGTTGGAGTCAATGGTGTAGGTGCATCTTCAACGATGGTTGTTGTAGCAGTGTATCGGTATAGGAATATTATCGGGTTGTGCGGTGAGCAATGGATACACCGAGCACGTTCATCAATATCGCCACCGAGCAGAGGAGCAAATAACCTTTCCATTTGTTGATGAGTTAGTGGGGGCTTTGTTCGGTGATGATGGGGGTTAAGGGAAGTTTAAGCGGTTGTGACGGGTTCTAAGTCATATACTCGAAGCCATCACCGTGATTTCATCTAAATGAGCATGAATCGTTTCCATCACCTGTTTTGTACGACGATTCGGATCCGGTAACCTTTAGAATTCTCACAATATCCAATAAAGACTCAATGTCGGCTTTGGCTTTGAGCTTTCAAAATCATCACGATCATTATTCGGATAGCAAAGGGATCCAAATATATGAAAGTGTTTGAGATTCGGTTTATGGTTGTGGACAAGCTCGAAAGGTGTTTTGTTGTGGCGTTTTGTAATCATAGAACGTTTTGAGTATAGCATGCGATACGGCACGCCCACAAGTAATTTGGAAGTTTAGCATTGATTAACATTGTTCTTGCGACTTCCACTAACGTTCGTTTCGTCTTTCAACAACTCCGTTTTGTTACGGTGTACGTGCAATAGATGTTTGATGCGAATTCCCACTTACTCATAGAATTCACGAAGAGTTTGGTTAACAAATTCGGTTCCTTTATGCATTACGATTAGTCCGCGGTGTTGCGGAGCTGAACTCAGTATTTTCGTGAGAAGGTGATGATCATTTGTGGAGCTTGGTCTTTGCTTGAAGAAAGTAGACCCAAGTCCATCGTGAGTAGTCATCAACAATTACTAAGATGTAGCGTTTACCATTTATTGTTTGCACGCCGATCGCCACACAAATCCATGTGAAGAAGATGAAGCACATCTTGAGTCGTATTCCACCTTTCAAGGAAAATGAGCACGAGTGCTTTTCCTTGTTCACGGTGAGCAAAGGTGATCTTTTGAATCTGGGAATCGTGGGAGACCTTCAACTAGTTTGTGTCGAGCAAGGTTGGTGATGGTTTGAAAGTTTAGATGTGAGAGCGACGGTGTCATAGCCGTGGATTTTGTTGATGTTGCCTTTGAAAGTAGCGGATGGGAGATGAAGCAACCATGTCTTGCATAGAGATAGTGTAGAGACTAGAATTACGCGAGCGGACATAAGGTCATTTCCTTGTAGATCACGAATGAAACAAGTTTTCTCCCGGAAAGCAACCTCAAATCTCCATCACAAACCGACCTCATCGAGAACATATTATGACCTAGGCCTTCCACATAGTAAACCCTGTGATTTCGATGTTCCCATTGACATAATCTCCGTAGCCCATGATAGTCAAGTGATCATTCCGAACATGACAAAGCCAATGAACTTTGCAATAAAGTTTGATAACAGTTTAAGGTTGCTCGTCATGTGTCGGGAACATCCGTTATCAACAATCCGAGAATGATCTTATCACCGTGCATTACACGGGCGACACGGATGGAATAGAAGTAGATGTGGAACCCGAAATGTTGAGGGTTCAAGGTGATATATGAGACATGCACACATTAATGACTTTAGGCATCCATTTAAATCCTAGTGTGTTATATATCCATTTCGCCATCTATAACTACTCTTTGCTTTAGTCTTAGTGAATGCACTAGGTGGTACTACATTCTTAGGAGGTGAACTGAGCTACATGTGTGGTGTTTTCTGAGAATCTAAAGAAGCGGTCTACCAAGCACGACTTAGAATGATTAGTGGGCCTAGAGGTATTCGATTATTAGGATTTCATAAGCGAGAGATTATAGCTTTAGCAACACATTTGTCATGACAATCGAATTCATACTTTTACGACAAATAACACAAGGTGCATCAAACTGAATATCAAAAGTGCTTAAGGTTTAGCATTCGTTACATCACTATTTCTATTACATTTGCCGACGCAACATCTATAGTGGAAGCAACGTGAGTCTTATTCATAGTCCTATGGTGTTCTTCTACTTTAGCATTCCTTATTGATCTTTTCTTAGGTCGCAACTTCCTATTCTTGATTGAGTGCTCTGAGGCGTGAAGTGCGGACGTTTGGAAAAGACGCAACTATTCTGTTTGATGAGAAGGAAGCACGTTAGCAACTTGTGATTTGGCGTTAGGGATTCTAGGTGCACGATTACTAAGTGTTCTTGGTGCTAATCTCTTAATGATGGTTGGCGGAAGTTGTTCATACTTTCCTAACATTTCTCTTAACTTAGAGATAGTGTGAATCAAATCTTGATTTTCGGACCGAATATTACCAAAAAAATTCATGACTTCTCTAGTGTGAGCAAGATAGTGATCAAGTTCGTTTGATGCTTCATGTCGAGTCTTATTGAGTAAATCAAATATGACACCATATTCTGTTTAAGCTGCTACAAGTTCTTGTTCATATTTAGAATTTGACTTTTCAAAGACACGTTTTGATCATCCAGTTGCTCAATTTTAGGATCGAAGATTTTGCACTCAACCGAGCGATTTTCTTTTGAAAACTAAGTTGATGAGTGTGAATATCTTTTCACACCAATGAAGACGACGTTTTGCATTGTAAAGTTCGTTAAGTAATTGTTTATTTTCGACTTTTAAAGACTCGATCCGAGCACATTATCGGTATTCTCACAGCTTACCACAGAGTCAACATGATCGCAGAGATATAATCGGATGCATGTGGCAAAAATAGAATAACACAACATTATGGATATCGGCCACAGATAACATCTTCCAAGAGTCGATCAACATCTTTTCTAAACATTTTCTTTTTGCGTTTAGTATTAGAAATAGATGTTTCGCTTTTCTCAACGACCTTCATCACTCAAGTTCCTTATGAAAATCCTTTTCCCAAGCTAATGCACAACTTTTCAAATTTTAACATTTGGTAAAAGATTTTCTGAAAAATGTCTCTTTGTTCTCGCTAAAAGGCGATTGAAAGTTTTGAACTTTGATTTCGAATGATGTTCTATCTCATGTTCTAAAGTTTTGAGGTCACCATGAAAATATCAAAATATCTAAGAATTTTGCGATTTTCGTGTTTTGAGTTACTTCACCGATTGAAGGTAAAGGACCATAAGTTTGTGCATAATCGGTTGGGGATTAACATTAGAAGACTCGGTGTTTTGATGATAATCCTTGGTGTGTTAGAAGAATCGGTTGGTGGGACGAAAGTGACCGGTTTGAATAATTAAAAGGTTTGTTGTAAACAACCGTTTTAATTTTGATCGACTCTCGTCTTACGCATCTAATTCCTCTTGACGATGATATTCAACAAGACTCATAACAATATCATTAATTTTATATTCGCACTAGAAACTTGAGATTTGGTTTGAATGTTTTGAGTGAAAGCTTTGGTTTGTAATCGCCTAGATTTGGTCCATATCCTTTTGGATTGGGTTTTAAAGTAAACTTTTCAATAGTCATTCTTGATTCACCATGTTTGTAAACAACAGCTTTAAACTCTTTAATTTTGTTTTGTAAGCCAATAATTTACGAAGAAAGTCATCTACCGATTCGTTGAATGCTTTTGTATCTTGAGAACTGTTTTGACAATTTAACAACTCACCTTAGCTTTTTGATTTTCCAAGGTGAGAGCGTTAATTTGCTTTTTATGTTCATGTTTCAGCTTGTTCTATTTCGCACAACAAAGCATTCTTGAAGCGGCTAGATCACGATCCGTCTCTCTAAATATTTTTCGCTTTGATGAGATTTAGCAAAAGCGGCTTCAAAACCTTTTCACGGTTTTCTTGAGTTTTGAAAAGTTGAGTTGCATTTGTAAGCATTCAAAATCCTTGGTTAATGATGCATTTTGCTTTTAAGTCCTTATTTAATGCATAACATTCCTCCATTTTGATTTGATGGTCTTGAATTAAACGAGCAAAATCTGCATGAGGCAACATTCGACTTGTTCAACATGAGTTACAACATGATCATTATTTAGATCCTCAAGTACAACCACGAGTCAATTTGATTATCAAAGGAGACCATAAGGTCATCTTGATCGTCAAATGTAACTCTGAGGTTAACTTGAAAATCGTCGAATGAGATGTAGATGACTCATTTGAATAGTCCGATCCGTCTTGATTCGAGATATTAGCGAGATATTAGTTCGAATATGATGATGGTTTGTTCGGCACGAGACAAGCCATCGATGTCATCTACTGGGCTGTTTCACTCATGTGTAACTCATGCATATTAGCCATCAACATATCCATATCATCATCCGAGTCTCGCATACGCCATAAAGCCTCGTTCTTTGTTTGTGAGAGATCCACCGACTTCATCCTTAAGAGCCAAAGAAGAGCCTCTTTGAAATAAGCACGCCCTAGTCCTTGGCTTTGGGCATGCATTAGCCAGTGTCCTTCTCATTGCGGTTGTAGCATCAAGACCATTCAACCCATTCGAGCATTTCCTGTTCCACCACTTGAGCTCGTTGTTATTCCTACCCATAGCATTAAACCCTTGACCACCTCCCATTTGACGACCATAACCACGATTCGAACTTCAACTTGTCCATTGTTCACAACAAATTTCGATTTCGTGTATTGGATGAGGAACGAATCGATTGTTGGATTTGTTTGTATAACGGCTAAAAGCATTAGCAATCATAACAAATCCACATTGCAATGCTTGAACGGATCAAATTCCTCATTAGTTTGACCGTGAAGTACTTGATCATTGTTGTTGTTGTAAGGAACTAATTGATTTTGTTGAGGTTGATGTGATGGATCGTTTGGTGTGTTGAGGCGATTGGTTGAGTTGCTTGTTGAGGAGGATAACTTTGTTGAGCATATAAGACAAGTTGTTGATTTTCCGGATGTGTGGGTGGAGCAATTTGAGCACGGAGAATCCTTTCCGATCAACTTCCTTCTCATGAGGTTTCAAGTAATCGTACAACAATCCATATGTAGAATGATGCATATTCTTTGCTTGACGGAGAAAATGACATACTTCTCCCATTCGTGACCAAGACTACTCGAGAACTTAGTATTCACCGCAATTCTTGGCATGATGATGTTGTGTTTATCCAAATCATTGATGATGTCCGAAAATCGATGATGATAAGACTCTAGTGTCTCTCGTGTTCAATCATGAAATGTTCATAAGCCAAGTAAATTTTGGATTCCAAATCCTCTTGATTGAGTCTGATCGTTCCATTAGAAGATGAATATGGTCCCATTTTTCCTTTGCGGTCTTTTGAGCATCAACACTTCAAAGAATGGGTTAGGTAATCCAAAAGGATATATTGCATTGCAAGCTCATCGACTTCATAGTGTAGAAGTTCATTGGATTTAGATCCGCAACAAGAGCAATGTTTGTTTGTTCATCTCTTGGTGGAATAGCGAGAGGATCTCCGGCACAATGACGATGAGCATCTCAAATGGACCTTCCAAGATAACCTTCTTTAAGAACTTTCCATGTGGCTTCTTCGGATCACAAAACCTAAAGAACCTTATCACCCATTGATCGTAGTTTCTGGAGTGAGCATTGGAGGTCTATCAGTGATCCGACTTCATGAATTGATTATTGGTTGCTTAAAGCTTCACACATCTTAGCAAACCAAGTGGGTTCCTTCATAGTGTTCCTTGATGGATGTTGATTGAATTCATTTGTGTAGGGTTGAACTTGAAGACTTGGCGGTGTTTGAACCATTTGTGGTGGGGAATTGCACCAAGTTGTGGAGTATGTTGTTGATTAAATTGTTCTTGATAAATTGCTTGTTGTTGATTCCATTGTTGATGTTGTGGACTTAGTTGTTGTCGTTGAGGATAAGTGTAAGGAAATAGTTAGAGTATGGTGGTTGAGACATGTTGAAAACTTGTGTTGGTAAAATGGATCTTTGTAGTCGAATGAACCTTTGATGAAGAAGTATCCTTAGGCGTAGAAATCACAATAGCCAAGTAGCACTTATGCGTAAAACACCAAAGTTACGCGTAACAATTAGAAGTTCTGCCGAGAATTTAGCTTACTGCGTAAGTAAGGAAAAGACGCTAAAATTATGCGTAGACAAAAGTTATGCGTAGAAAGTTAGGCGTATGATTATCTTATGCGTAAGACTAGGCTTAGGCGTAAGAAAAATCTTATCGTGGGATTTCTACGCGTAAGCTTATCTTATGCGTAATTTTAGGGTTTTATCTCAATGATCTTTTACACTTCACGATGTAAAAGATATCCAAAGTCGACGTATTTTCGTGCTTATCCAAGCAAGAAAACACGGAGTAAACCACAACGAAGATCAAACCAAGGAAATACTTACGCGTAGTTTTAGGGTTTTGCTACGTAGGATTACTCGTAATTTTGATTTTGCCCAAAGATGTTTCTAACCCGGTTTTGTGTGATGAAATAGCTTTAATAACACCAAAAGACACAAAAGTGTGAAACTTGATGAACCAAAGCCTCTAAAACAGTTCTGAGTAGGATGAAACCCTCGCTCAAAACTAGATGAAAACAACGATCCACGATAAAGTTTGAAACTTTTGCCAAAAACAAGTATTTTAACACCTTAAAGCGTTGAAAGTACAAGAATCTTGGATTAAAAGTGTAAAAACAAGTTTTAAGCGAACCAAAGTATCAAACGTGTGTTTTAAACGTGGGACCGAAACCCACTTCAAAAACAAACACGATTCACCCAACTAGTAGGCGATTGATACCATCATAGGTCACTAGTTTTACAAACACAAGTAATATAGAAAGAGATAAGGCGATTGAACAAGAACCAAACACACACACACACGATAATATAAGACGGTTATGCGTAGAGGTGAATGAAAGGAAATAATTTAAACAACAACCTTCAAATGAAGGTTTACAAGAGTATTTATAGGAGGAAAGCTAAGGCAACACTCCTAGTTTTCATCCTTTCTTTAATGGGCTTGGGCCTAAGCTCATGGGCCTTCTACATAAGCTTAAGGCTAATAACAAACATAAAGGCTATAATAAAGCTAACTATTACATATTAATTACTAACACTTGATTATGGTTATACATTTCCAACGTATGTTGTCTCAAGTGATGTTATGCCCCAGTTCTCCAATACAGCCGCAAGTTGTTGGACTGAGCCATTATTATTAGACGACGAGATTATTTTATCATCAAGTGAAATAATCTTTTAACCATTAGGCTCAACCAACAATCTCATTTGCGAGGCTTCTTTGATATCATCATGGAAGATGTGCCTTTATGGTCAACCATCGATTCTTATAGTTTAATCTAGGGATAATAACTTTAAAAAGCATTATATTTGTTTAAAAATATTTTTCTGGGTATCGAACAAATTTTTTTGCTTAAACTTTCAGTTTCGGACTCTTTGAGGTACTTTGTAACATTTTTGCTTTTCAAATTGTTAAAAATCCAGGGGCAACAATGTAATAAAAGTACCTCAAAAAGACCGAATTTAAAAGATTGATACCTCAAAAAGTCCGAATTTGAAAGTTTAGTACCCATATAAGCAAAAAAATTTGTTCGATAACCATAAAAATATTTTTAGACAAGTATGATGATTTTTAAAGTTATTATCCCTTTAATCTAAAGCTAATTCATTCTTTAGGCTCAATAAGCACTTGTCACAAAAGTTATAACAAATTTGATACTGTTACACGCAATGGTGCTTATCAGTGGTATATTTAGCAATAGTATATTATGTTGACAATAGTTGCAACAAGGAGTCAAGACCAGATCACACTACGCTAACACATATCAATAGTATATTATATTAACAGTCACAACATGAAGTGACGAACAATGCTCTTAAGTGATACGGTTTAATCACACACTTTAAGGAGCCACAAGAACAGTATTACAATGTATTGGCCGTAATGGTATGGGTATTTTTTAATCTTTTTGGCGAAAGAAAAAAATATATATGTAAAATTGATAATTATTTTTAACATATATAGTTGAAGATCAGTTAGAACACCATTTGTAAGAGATCATATGACAAGAAGCTATAACCAATTGAGAAAAAACTATAACACATAATCTGTAAACTAAATACCTATCTTTTGAGCACAGACTTAAATGTCAACAACGACTACTTATAACTTCGTGTGAGGTTGAGAAATGCCAATTGAAATATTAAAGGCAACTTCATTAATAGCTAGTTAGAGAAGAAATGTGACACTTGATCAACAAAAGGCATACCAAATAACCATCTTCAATTGCTTCAAATGATGAAGAGAGACATGATCATCTTGATCTGTAAACTTGAAAGTAAGGAATGAAAGTTTATGTTGAGAGAGAAACTTAATCATTTGAGGTAGCTTTGCTATATTGATTTATTTCTTCCAAAACCTCTTGAATGTCGAATTATTCTCGTAGTCCCTTACGTCATCACCTGTATGAATACCCAACAATCTCCATATTATTTTGATGATATGTTATCAAACGTCTCCTAAGGACTCATCATCGTTAATGAAATAAACCCTACTTACAATTTTGACATACGTTCACCATCATCTTCTAAGGACTCATCATCAGACAAGCTATCGGTATTTAAAGGTACAGATTTAAAGTTTAGTTCATACATTATGAAAATTTAGTGTAACAAAAAGTCCAAATTCATTTGTACCTTCTTTATGGTCTATGGTATTTATCACAGAGACGCTCGCCTTTTTTAATGGGGAGATGATTTGCACACATGAGAATTTGATTTGCACACTCCAATATACAATCAGTTAAAACATAATGTATAAATTGTACAACTATTTAATGTACAAGTTGGAGTGTCCCAATCAAAAAGTTAAGTGTGAAAATCATTTCCCTGCGAGTAACACTCATAGGCACACAGCTACCTTTTAGTATTGATTATTTACTTTTGTTTTTGGGTGAAGATTATATAGTTTTGTTATTACCTCGATCTATAGTAAAACATTAGAAACCATGAACACACTGTCTTGCGATACTCTGTCATAGAGATATGCTCTTGTGTGGCACATGCACATATTTCTCTGCTGGCCAAAGAAAGAATCTTATAAAAATATTCATATTAAGGGGTTGTGAACCATTTCTGTAGTTAACTGTTAACCTACTTCTCCATAAAGTTTAATAGAGTAAATCAACGAGAAACCCTTAACTCCTGCATGATCTTGGGTGCCGACCGACCTTTCCAAAAAATATAGCCCTAGACAAAGAACACGTGCTGCAGTAACATTTCAGCAAGAAGTTAGGGTTGTTGAACCAAAGAACTATTTCTTCAAAACCCTCCTTATAAACATCCGCACTAATGGAGTGATACGTATCAAATGTATTTAAAATCATCTTTTACACGACTCGGTGACTAACATTTTGGTCAACTATTATTATCATGTTAAATTAGTGCCCAATAATTTCATCTATGTTATGAATCATATATATCCGACATGTAGTTCAGAAAATAATTAGTGGCCATCAAGCTCGTCACTAAGGGAGGAGGGAGTACTGGTACCCTAATAACCTAGGTGTCACATCACCTCTATCCAATAAAAACCCTCCAACTCAAAACAACCCAATTCTACCCTAACACTACCCGATTTGGAGGGAGTGGTACCCTAGTACCCGATTTTTATTTTTTTTATTTTTTTTTAATACATAAAATCACATACAATATTTAAAATAAAAACATACAATTTCATTAAAAATAAAAACATTACATAATACTTAAAAAAACTACAACTTAAAAATTGAAAGTACGACTTAAAAAAAAAAACATTACATAAGTTGAAATTAAAAAAAATTGAAACACCAATTTAAAAATTGCAAGCCCATCCGTGTTTGGCCGCAAGTTCACGTTTTTGGGTAAGAACTAATTCCAACATAGCGGGATCGCGAATGTGATCATGCGGCTCCAAAAAAAACTTCATCTCCGTTGTGTATTCTTGAACTTAGCCCCTCGAGTTGTGTAGCCAACAATTGTTTCGCCATCTCGCGTTTTTCTTCCAAATATTGTGTCTTCTTTTGTGTGTAGGCTTTGATTTCATCCACAACACTTGAGATCGACGAGGAGGATGCGCCTTGCTTCTTTTTCATCTTTCTTGATTCAAGTGGAGGGGTGGGGTCTTCATTCATGTCGGGAATGGTGTTGCTTGCCGATTCATACTCCCAGACTTCCTTTTGAAGAATTTCTTGTCGCACCGCCAATATCATGAAAACATTCTTGCTCCGTCCATTTGTCATGACCTCGACAACCTCCCACGCCAAGGTATGAGTAAATTGTCTTTTTTTCAGTATAGTAATCCACTCGACCTGCTTCACCACGCCCAAGTCGTTGCACCCACTAGCCTCAAGACGCTTCTACATTATATACAAAATAATGTAATTGTAAATAATAAAGTATAGATTATGTAAAATAAAAGTATAGCTTAAACAAAATAATGTAATTGTAAATAATAAAGTATAGATTATGTAAAATAAAAGTATAGCTTGTACCGCTTGGAGGTAGTAGTAGTTGAAAATACCCATGGCCGTGTTCATTGCTCTCCATTTGGTATTCAACGCATGAAAACTTCATGAACTCGAACCCAAAGTTGCCTCGTAATGCTCAAGAATCCATTTCCAAAAACCGTCGGACTTTTGTTCATTACCGACAACACCACATTCGGAGATTTGAATCCATGCTTTCGCCAAAGCCTCCTCTTGTGCCGGCGACCAAACTTCACGGGGCCTCCTCCCGGGGAAGGCTTTTTTCTTCCCTCTCGGATGGACTTCTTGAACTTCCTCATCTTCGTCTTCTTCGTTTGGTAGTGGTTGTGTTTCGGGTACATACTCTACGTCATCATCATTGTTTAAGAACGGGGAGAACTCGCTTGTAGTAGTGATGTTGTAGTGTTGTGGATTCATTTGAGGAGGACCCATATTATATTGGTAAAATTGATGTGGAGATGGGGGTTGTGGAACGTAAAATTGATTCGGGGATGCTTGAGAATAAAATTGGCTAAATCCTAACGGAGTTTGTTGTGGTTGCGGTTGAACGGGTTGAGACCGACCTTGACGCGAGGTGGAAGTTTTTTTACCTCTTCTTGGATCCATGGTTTTGTGTTTTTGAAAGATTAGTGTGTGTTTTTATTTGTGTTTTGTGTGTTTTTATTTTGAAAAAATGAGTTGAAAAGGTTTGGTTTTAAAATGAATTTTTATTTATTTAATGCATACTAGCCGTTGGGGTATATCCCAAACGGTCATTTTTTTCAAAGTTTCTCACCTCCCACTCTCGGGCTCACAAGCCGAATTTGTTACTCGATCAAAGTACCCGAATTGGACGGGGCAGTGTACCCGCTCGGCTTCAACTACTCGATGGCACTACCCGTGCCCACTCCCTCCTCCCTAATGATTTACAACTGACCAAAATTATATGGTCACTAATTGCCTAAAGAGAAAAGTTCAATATAGAACTCATATTTGTCATAGAACCAATTAACCAATCATAGCCACTCATTTTTTTAATTAAAATATAAAGAATAAACTTTCACCCTTTTTTTAAAAATTAAATATCTCACAAACCGTTAATCATTACGCCAAAAAAATCATACCATCTCGACGAGAATTAAATTATCTTTCTATAGATATGAATTGTTATATACTTTCGATGAACTTTTTTTTTAAAAATATTCGTCCAGAAAAATCATATGTGATTTGTAAAATCACATCGATTTCTTAAAATCATATGTGATTTGATTTTCACGAATCACGTGTGATTTTTCCGACAAACTTTTAAAAAAAAAAGTTCGTCGAAAGTATATAACAATGCATATCTATAGAAAGATAATTTAATTCTCGCCACGCTGATGTATTTTTGTAACTTGAAGATTTACCGTTTGCAAGATATGTTGTTTTAAAAAAGGTGGAAAATGATTTTTATTAATTTAGATAAAAAAAAATGAATGAATGTGATTGGTTAATTGATTTTATGACAATTTGAGCCTACATCGATCTCAACTCATTGCCTAAATAGTGACCAAAAACAAAGTGGTCACTAAACAAACTTTTTCTTATAGTATACTATTTCTTTTTGGAACATCATTTCATTACGAGAGTCTAGCAAAACCTAGACTAAAAACATTACAAAGGAGACTTAAGCCAATCAACCTACAAAACCTTATATTTTTGGTTCCGATGGATTAGGCAAGAAAATGACAAAAAAATAATATTATCTACTAAATCTCTTTTACGCATCCTTCTGGCATCAAATAACATAGAGTTTCTGTACCGCCAAATCATCCAACAAGTAGCTAAACAAATTATGTGCATCTTAGATCTCCTGTTGTTTCTATTTGAATTTGAACCACACCATTCCCACCATTCAGAAAACGACTCGCCACCAAACATGGATACACTACACCATCTATAAATATGACTCCAAATCTCTTTTGCATGAAAACAAGCAAACAAGGTATGCGACGTTGTTTCCATACCGACTCCACACGTGGGACACAAGATAGAGTCAATTTCCAATCCTATACGCGATAGATTATACCGTGTAGGCAATCGATCCAACATAAGTCGCCATGCAAAAACGTTTACCTTTTTGGGCCGAGTTGCACCATAAAGTACCCATATCTTTATCTCGTGTAAAATGCATCAATATGCCGACGAGTACCGTAACAGTAAACTCCGTTTGACCCTCCAAAGACCAACACGGATAATCATTACCTTCGTAACCGAATGGCCATTAAAGCGACAACATATTTTTGATTTGTTCTTGTTCGATGCCACCCTTACAACTCTTCGCCAACTCCATGTCCAACCTCCATCAACCCATCTCTCGCACACCTTATAGTTTGGGTCTAACTCCAATCTAAATAAATGATTAAACCGAACACAAAATGGTTGTTCTTCAAGCCAAGTATCCGACCAAAAGCGAATTTTTATCCCTACCAAGCTTATACTTGATCGTATTATAGTCGGTTATTTTCTTATCATGGAGATAATTTACCTAACCAATAATGCGATATCGGTGATGCGGGTTTCTTGACTGTGTTTTAATATTTATATTGTCTCGTTATACCTATGGTTCACCCTAATTCACTAACAGGCGATGTGCCCGGTCGTGTGTAGTGTAGTATTTGGTAAAACCGAGGTCGCCTCAAGAGCTATGTGTGTTGGATTATTACTAAGTCTAGGTGTCACGCTTTTAATATGATTTCGATATGGAATTAATTAATTAACTACTAAAGCAAATAAAAGGCAAAGGTTCAATCAATACGGAGAGTGGTGCTAACCTAGTTAATCATCCTAGCTAGTAATGTATACGTCTAATTACTTCCAATTACTTGGTGGGGTCAAATTCGAGAGGACAACATTTGGTCAATTCGCCTAACCTATCAACAAAGATGCCACCACCGGAGAAGTCGGTGTCCTCATAAGTCCGGTTGTTCCCGGTCCCCTGCCGAGTCATTAAGTACCGCTACATGCTAGACTTATAATAGTGAGTGCCGGGCGTTAGCAACAAACACTCACCCCTAATTTTGAGTTCATCCAAGCGGTAGGTGATCAGTTGGTCAAATCGCACAAGTAGAAAGGGTCGTCGGTTGGTCATTTCTTACCTTTCCGTCTCGCCTACTCACTTAGAGTCGGTTGGTCATATCTCCTAAGCAACTAGCCTCTACCGCCATTCAAAACTACCAAACAAGGGTAGCTACCAATAAACTATGCATGCATACACTTAGAAATAATTATACGGAAGTAATGTAAACATAAACAAAATAATTAACGAATCATAACTAGGCCAAGACCAAGAGGTGCTTAGCGCTCATATTAACCATACAAATCAATTCAATATTCAATGTTACGAAATACATGAATCGAAAGTAAAGAAAAGATAAAATGCTAATGCTTATCGTAGGGGTGATTTCTCCCTGGAGACGACTCCGTATGCTCCTCTAGAACCGCTTTGGCTTCTTCCCACGTTCTTTGGTTGTGGTGTGTGGAATGGGATGCTTTGAAATGCTAGAAATCATGGGGTATTTATAGGCGGATCGGGTTACTACGTAACTAATATAATAGTTACGCCTGTAATCTTCTATTTCTTCGTAATTTGCACTAGATCTGCTGGTTACGGCGTATCCTTAGAAGTAGTTACGCCGTATCTTTAATATTTCTTGGTTACGCCGGATTTTATTCAATAGTTACGGCGTAGTTATCAGCGGTGTGGAACCTCATTTGACCTAATATAGTTACGTCGTAATCCTTAGGGAGAGTTACGCCGTAATCTTCTGATGAGTTGGCTTTCTGAGTCACGCTTTAGTTACGGCGTAATGTGAGAGATGAGTTACGCCGTAACTTCTTCAAAGTGGGCATATAAATCTTTGATAATTCTCCAATTTCGCGTCTCTTTAACTCTAATGCTCGTAATTTACCTAAAAGTGGAAAACAATAGAAAACAAGCGTAAATCCATATAAATGATATAAATTACAAGCATTATCGGAGAAATTGACACTTAATATTCAAGATTATTTGATGTTATCACGGTACCTTTTTTTACGTTGATCATCTTTATTTGAAATTCCTCCATCTTCTCCATGAATCGCTTTTATCACACGACACCATAGAGCTTCTTTTCGTTATAAAATGCCACCTACACTTTTGAAGGAGATCTAAGTTAGCGAAGCCAAACGCCGATTCCAAGTCCACCTCTATCCTCGGATGCTAGAGTATTATCCCACGCTACCCAAGCTATTTTTTTCTCATCTTCTTGATTGCCCCAAAAAAACGAAGACCTCATTTGTTCCATAATCGATAACACACCCTCCAGCACCCTGAATAAAGACATTAGATAAATACCCAAGCTTCCTAGAAGTGATTTTATCAGCATTAGTCTCCCCCTATAGATAGCATCTTTACTTTCCAATTAGAGAGTCGATTACGAAAGCGATGCAACGCTATATCCCAGTTACCTTTACATGCCATATTTGATCCCATCGTGACACCAAGATAATAAAATGGTAAAGACCCAGCTGCACATCCCGATGCACGTGCCATGTTAGAAACATCTTCATATTAACGCCAACTCCATACAAATTAAACTTACCAATATTTATTTTAGGGCCTGATTGTGCATGGAAATCATTAAGCACATGTAGAATACCATCTACTTTCCTAGCATTCCATTCGACAAAAACGACATCTTCCGTGTAAAATAAGTGTGAAATATTGAATTTATTCTCCCCACAAACGCCTTTGTAATCCTTTTATCTTCCACTGCTTTTGAATTGATAATGAAGTCCTCCATTGCAAGAATGATAGAAAGAGATAGAGGATCTCCTTACGTAACCCTCGATACATCGAATCTCATTAGTTGGACTCCCTTTATAAGAATAGATAATCGGCCGAGGACAAACATTCTCTAATCCAATTTCTCCAATGACTCCCAAACCCAAACCGCATCATTACAAAATCAAGGTACTCCCAACTTAAAGAGTCATATACCTTTTCAAAATTGAGTTTGAACACCATTAACTTTTTACGCTTTAATTTATACCACTCTATAACCTCATTTACCATTAGCGGTCCGTCAAGAATTTGCCTCCCATTTATAAAAGCCGATTGCTCACTACTTATCAACTTACCAACAACCCTAGACAATCGTAATGCCAACAATTTTGCAATGATTTTATATTGTAAACATATCAAAGAAATAGGACGATAGTCTTTTAAAAAAATAGGATTCGATACCTATGGAATTAATGATATAAAAGAAGCATTGCATCTATGAGGCAGGTTACTGTGGTTACAAAACTCCATCACATAATTGAAGATATCATGTTTCATTACCTCCCAATACTTCTTGACAAACTTAAAAGAATAACCGTCGGGTCCTAGAGCTTTCTCACTACCACAACTCCATACCGTGTTTTTATTTGGGTTAATATACAAAAAGTTACTAAACTTTCAAAAAATTTGTCCTAAGTCACTAATGTTTATCTTACATCATCTAGGTTACTATACTTTACGTGTACGGTTATCTTGGACACCAACCTTTTTTACCGGTATTTTGGTGGCGTGTATACACACCAAGTTGTAGCACATGTTATCTAGGTCACTAAACTCTGCGAAAAATTTGTCTTAAGTCACTAATGTTTCATTCACATCATCTAAGGTACTAAACTTTGCGAAAAATTTGTCCTAAGTCACTAATGAAAAATTTGTCCTAAGTCACGAGTTGTGGCACATGTTATTGAACCTTTAAAATTATCGTTTTATACGATTTTATACACCTTTAAACGCTTTTATTTATTTTCATTCGCTTTTATACGCTTTTGTTTGTTTTCTTACGTTTTGTCCATTTTATACGTTTCGTCCGTTTTGTCCCATTTTTACGTCCATTTTATATTTTATGTTTTCATCCGTTTTATACGTTTTTGTCCGTTTTATATGGTTTTGTACAATTTTATCGTTTTATGTTTTCATCCGGTTTTATACGCTTTTATTCGTTTTATATGGTTTTGTACATTTTTATCGTTTTATTCGTTTTTACGTTTCGTCCATTTTTCTTATGTTTTTGCCGTTTTCTATTTTTATACGATAAAACGGATGAAAACATATAAAACGGATGAAACGAATAAAATGTATAAAAATGTACAAAACCATATAAAACGGACAAAAACGTATAAAACGGATGAAAACATAAAACGATAAAAATGACGTAAAAATGGGACAAAACGGACGAAAACGATAAAACGTAAGAAAACAAACAAAACGATAAAATGAATGAAATGAATAAAACGATAAAACGAATGAAAATGAATAAAACGTGTAATTTTAAAGGTTCAAGAATATGCCACAACTCGTGACTAAGGACAAAATTTTCATCGATGACTTAGGACAAATTTTTCGAAAGTTTAGTACCTTAGATGACGAGAATGAAACATTAGTGACTTAAGACAAATTTCTCGAAAGTTTAGTGACATGGGTGACACATATATTGAAAAAGTGTGCCACAACCGGTTGCCGCTTCCATGTAGTGACTAGGGTGGCACATATAAAAAGTTTAGTAACATATGTGAAAAACCCGTGAAGTATAGTAACCTAGATGACAGAAGATAAACATTAGTGACTTAGGACAAATTTTTTTGAAAGTTTAGTAACTTTTTTGTATATTAACCATTTTTATTTCTTCAAGAGAACACGGTCTTTCAAGAAAACCAACATCTTGTTCATCTAACTGTGTGAATCTGGACCAATCAAGAGATGAATACACGGGTTAATAACAGCAAATTTATTGCTATAGAAATCTTTGAGCACATTCTTTATTCTTCTTGGATCCGTGTGCTACTCACCAGCTTCCATCACACCTTGTACCATATGAGTATGACATCTTTGTTTCAGTAAACCATGAAAAATTGTCTAGTTCTCATCGACCTCTACCTCCCACTTAATCCTTGTTTTTTGAGCTACATCGAGATCTTCTAACCGTTCCATATCTTGAAGCTCTTTAATCCACCTCAATCTTTGAGCTATCTCATCTTGGGAAGCACATTTTTCATCCATCTTTTTCTCGGCCTCCCCTATACTACTACATAAAATTCTGTGACGAGTAATTTTCTTCTCTTTGAATTCCTTGTTCCACTCCTTACATCTCCCTTTAATGTGTTTTAATTTATTCTTAAAGTTAACCAAAGCCGAGCCATGAACATTCTGAAAAGAATTAAAACTATCCACCATCACTTCATTCAATTCCTCAATATCTAACTAAGAATGAAATAACCGAAATGGAGTGGAACCAATATCAACTTTATTGGAATGAAGTAAGATTAGAATATGATCCGACCACTTACGATCTAATGCTACCACAGTCATGTTCGGGACAACATTAGTCACGCATTCAGAAAGCAAAAACCTATCAAGTTTGCTCATTTTCGTTCCCATTTTATTCATTAACGTAAAATTTCGCCTCCTATATTTAAATCCACCACACCAATCTGATTAATGAAATCATTAAAATTTGTCGCACCTTGAGACTTAAACAATGACCCAAATATTTCGATTCATACCTTACTGTTGAATTCTCCAAATAAAATGAAATGTCCAGTTATCGCTCAAGAATCGAGTGATATCCTCACACAATCGTTTTCTAGCTTCCACATCTTGGGCGTACACATTTATGAAGAAGCAATTTTCACCAATTCCGACCAAATATCTTCCACTATAACATAGTTAGCCCAACAATGAATGTTCGATTTAACGAGACCACCATATCCATAACGAAATTATCCCCCTGAATGGCCTCGAGCTGTACTACACTCGAAATCAAACTGATAATTTCCCCACATAGACTTAAAATGAAAGAGCTTAACTTGAGTCATTAACGTTTCTTGCACTCCTAAAAATGAAACTCCATGCTGAAAGCATAAGTTTTTTTTATCCACTTCCTCTTTTTCGAGCCACAAATCCCCCGTGCATTAATTGATAGAACATTCATCATTAATACTGATCACACCTTTCCCTTCTCCAATTTGTGTATATTTTCCGATCATTTTTCTTTCCAAAAAAAGCGCCACACGTTGCTTTTTGATTCCGACCAATGCCTAGTTGATTCATGTGACAATTTTATTTTCTCAAATTATCAAACCACGGTGGACAACTAAGCGACTTTATTCTATTTCTGCTCCATTTATTCATTATCATTTTCGCTTTACTATCCACTCTAATTTCATTATCTTTAAGAGTATCTTTATTATAGACTGCTTCCTCCACCGACAACCCGCTGATTCATGTAAAGTTTGTTCCACATCATCACTCCCATGCGCAGATATATTTTGCTCCTTATTATCAACACGGTCATCCCAATGTTTCATCTCTTGATCTACTGAAATTCGTGACGTCATTACTCTCCTCTTCATCACTATCATCCAAACTATAATTTGAATCACTTACAACATTCGGTTTGTCAATTTTGATGTCCCAGCTTCCGGTCTCTCTAAATCTTACCAAGTATGATACTTCTGCCACTTCCACCTGAATCGTTTGCAAGATAAGTTGTTTTTCAGTTGTTCGAATACATACTCTCCCACAACTAACTTTATCTATCGTATCATCATCAAAAAACATAAATTTCCCCCACAAACCTCCAATCTTTTTATAAACCTATGATCCCCAAGCATAGAAAGGGAGATCTTCTATTTAAATCCACGTCATTCTTTCCTCCACCACAAAACTACGTAATACATGTTACTTCTCAGGAAAATATGCTTTTGGATCCTTAGACTTAAAACAAAGACAAACCTTTTGAGTTTTGAATTCCATCCAAACCCAAAGCCCTCCCAAATGGTAAATCTCGACCTCATCAAAACTTTTAGTTTCCAGTATCCCATACAATTTTGTCAATATTTTTACCTGTCTAACTTTTGCCAACATGACTGCATCAAAATCATCAAACTTTACTAGATCATTCTCGTTCAGAACCAAACGTTTCCTACTTATTAGAACAATGCTCCGACAGTACCCACTAATACTACATTTAATTAATATCGTTTCAAACAATCAACTCCAACATAAAATATATGGTCCATTGCCATTAACCTATAGACTAAGTAATAACCCAATAACATAGTAGTAAATAAGTTGGTGTTTACCAATAACATTGTAAAGTGTAAAATTATAAGCACTATGTTTAAGAGCTCATCATAGATTTAGTATCGAGGAGGCCACCCGGTCACAATTGAAGAATAAAGTTGGCAATTATTGGGCCAATAGTTGAAGAATGTAATGTGCCCATCATGGCGTCCTCTAATGGCACATCTACTTGATATATCATGATTCGCTTTCTTAGCCTTGAAACTTGAACTTTGGATGAGCGGAAGCGGTGATAACTTGGTTATAGGTTTAGACTATTTGCTTGTTATTTTTACTTTACACCCATTATATCTCATGTCTTATCCTACCCTTTAGTCATGAAGCGTGTCTAGGTGATGAAGCGAGCAATCATTGGTATCTTGGCCATGGGTTTGGTCATGTATCATTGATTTTGTCCACTTCGTCGTGACATGTTAGTAATGACGATTCACCCTTAACCTTTGTCGTGTCTACCCATATTGCCTTCGAGAATTGTTTAGTCCTTAACTCTAGTGGTGGATATTTGTGTAACCGCCAAGCTTATGATAGAATACATGCTATAACTGTGCTTTGAGTGATCACCCCGAAATTGAAACTTAGATTAGTTGAGAGATTTGAGTGTTTTGTTCCCATTTCATGAGGTGTTCGGCTTTGTTTTATTCTAGCATAAGGGATTTTTAAACTTATTTTTCCAGGTAAAACCTGCATCAAGAAATATCCACCAATTTTTGGCGCGCACTTGGGAGTTATAATAGGATTTTCGTTAAGTCTTTTATTTTGTTTTATTCGAATATTTCTTGTTTTCTCATGATTTCTTTTCAAGTTTCGTGTACTATGGAAGTTGTTAACATTGATGACCTCACTCTTGAGGAATACTTGGCGTTGACAAGGGAAGAACAAGGGCCAGGGCTCGTAAGGCCAGCTATTGGAGCTAATGTTCGTTTCGAGATTAAAGAGCGGTTTATGAGGGAGCTACGTGCTAACTCTTTCTCAAGAAATAGGGACGAAGATGCATATGAACACGTTGAGAATGTCTTGTACATCGCAAGCCTTTTCACCGGTGTTTCTCATGATGTTGTTATGCTTCGTGTGTTCCCCATGACTCTTCTTGGGAGCAAAAGATGGGTTGAAAGATTTCCTTGAGGCGGATTGATACATGGGCTCTCCTAAAGAAGCATTTTATCCAAATATCTTGTCCTCCTTCAAGATATCTAATCAACTAATGGAGATTCATAATTTCAAACAAGATGACGATGAAACGTTGTATCAAGCTTGGGATAGATACAACGATCTCTCTACAAGTGTCCTACTCATGACACGAACGACCAAAAAAAAGGTTAACATCTTTACAAAGGTATCAACGTAACTACAAGACATATGCCGGACTACCAGGACCAATTCCGAGCATGACTCCTACTCTCTCCATTGAAGCCATCCAAAATGGCCGATTATTCCCAAAAGTGGCACGATGGAAAAAGCAAGAGAAGCATAGGCAAAAATCTTGAAGGAATTGCCGCCATCGCTAACAATCTCGAAAATCTTGGTCGGGACATGCTCAAGCTCGAGAATGTGTTCATGCTATCCAAGTAGGTTTTGAAAGTTGTGGAGGGGACATCTTACCAAAATTGTCCTCTCATTGACGAAGATAGCACGTTGAAGAAGTAAAATATGGTGAAAATCTACCATTTCAAGGAATTATCAAAACAAGAATGGCTATCGTGGAGGACCTCCGGAATTACAACCGTGAGCCTTTCGGGAAAGAAGGCCCGAGATTTAAGAGACCATTAGCAAATTTCTTGAGGCCTCAGCCCAAAGACAAAAAGAACAAGATGACTGGCTCAAGAATTTCTAGAAAAATACAAATAAAAGTCTCTCCAACCACGACACAACCTTGAAAAACCTAGAAACAATGCTGGAGAAACTTAGTAAAGAGATAAAGAAAAGTAAAAATGAACCTGAGGGGATCAAACCTATGGTGGTGTGTAAAGCCGTTTTGTCTGATGAGAATGCAAGATTACAAGTTGATGATTTCCATTCTTCAACTAATAACTCGGATGCTGCGACTGCCGGCGACAGTCTACAGTTACGCCGTAACTCTTCTAATGAGTTACAACGTAACCAGGAGCCAGAAAGTGAAAACAGGGTAGAAACTGAAAAACTTCCGATCAAGGAAGTCTGCACAAATGGGTTCGTAATTCCATGTTCCGTAGGAAATCATGATCTCTTGGCATTAGCTGATCTCGAGTCTAGCATAAACATCATGCCACTCTCAATATTTTTGAAACTAAGGTTAACTAATCTTTGGAATACAAGCATGGTGATTAAGATGGCTAATATGACTAAAGCAACCCCTCTTGGGATCGTGGGAGGTGTATTGGTCAAGGTCGACAAGTTCATATTTACTTCCAAGTTCGTATTTATCGACATGACAAACACCCCAAAAGAACACTTAATTCTTGGAAGACCTTTCAGCCCGAATCAAGGTTTTGAAAAAAGAACTCTCATTGGGATATAGTGATAAGAGAGTGGTGTTTAGAATGGACGAAACTTCGTGCCATGAACCAGATGAAGTTGTCACAAAAGAAGTTTCCAAAGAGGTACAAGCAAATTGTTCTCGATAATTTTCCTCCTTCATATTTTGGCCATTTGCGTGGAACCGAGTCAAGTGATGAAGACGACAACAAAAGAGGAGAACAATGAAGTCCGAACTTCATGACGATAAAAAGTACTACTATTGTTACTGTGAAAACTTCATTGTTGTGCTCCTATAACTTCTTTGATTGAGGTTCTAATTAACACCGCTAACGTGTTCTCCATTTCTCAAACGGTGCAATGGGGGGAGGACAGTTTTTTGTTAAAAGGATAAAAAAGGAGGCAAAAGTTTGGTGGTGCTGGAAGGACGAAAAATTAATCAAGGAACATTGGTTTTGGGGGCACGATATTATGACCGATTGGTTTGAAAAGGTTGATTGGACTCTTCATTTTTGTAAACTGGCTATTATGATTTCTGGGGGATTCACTAAGGCATGGCCTATGTGCGATCCTAACCGAAAGATTTTCAATGGAGGAGAATTCCCCGATCCTAACTGGCTCAAACGCAATGAGTGGGCATGTTTTGATAAAGAAAAAAGAATGGAGGTCGGATACAAGGGGATCTCATTCAAAAATTGGGTTAAAGTAAAATTTGGGGCTATAAAACTAGAATGGGAAGTCGAGTCTAAATTTCGCTATGAATGGGCCAAGACTATTTTTTGCAAGAAACTCAATCTTGCATGACTCCATATATTCCTCCATGTGTTTGGGACCACCTCCTCAACAAAAGATCAACTAAGGAGGAAGTTGGCCAAGTTCGAAGGCACCGTAAAAGCCCCATGGCTTTGAGTCTAACTGTTAGGAATTAGAAAATTCCATGTTAAAGAGTCGGTCACCCCAATAATGGTCTAGCATATGTTAGCTCGTAGATTTGTCGTTGTTTACGTTATTTATCGCTTTATTAGTTAGTTTTAGTTTAGTTTAGCGTAGTGTAACACCGTGGAGGAAGGACGGGTCTTTACCCATCGTATACACGATCCACAGCCGATAGGAGGTCGTTATGTCTGTAGTATAAATACCCTTCCATCCATGGAAGGTGTGGTGCTCTCATTCAATCTAATATTCCATACTTTGTGTAAACCTCTAGCAAGAACACCCTCTCTCTACTAACTCTCTAACTATGGCAAACATGTATTTTGATCATCCAAGACCACCCGAATCATCAACACAATTAAATAACGATCCTACAATTGGTACCAGAGCCAAGGTTGTTGTGTTTTGATGATTTATTATGGCTCGAATACTTGTCTTTAATTGATTTTGTTGCATTTTTTGTGTCGGAAAAATTTGTTTCCTGCTTATTTATGATAATCAGTTTTTGAACGTGTTTTGTGTATCCCGTTTTGGTAATATCAGTTTTAAATTGTCAAGTGGTCCATGGTTTGCTAATATTTGTTTTGTATCTTTTGTCCAAACAGTACCATTGTGACTATTTTTGTGTTACCAATTTATGTGAAATAAACTTGTGGTCAAATGGTTGTTACAGTGGTCTAAATGGTCTAAATATATTTTGGTCTATTGGTCAGAATCTTGTGGTCATTTCATGGTCAAACTGGGTCAAAACAGTCTTAACATGGAGTTTTTATGATGTATTCCTGGGTCTTTATGAACATGGTCGGAATCTTAGCCGGAAAACTCATCGGAAAAATCATAAATTCTTGGTAACGAGTTGTGACGTTTTAAATGGTAGCGAGTTGACAATACAACTTAGCCACTTATGTGCTAGCAACTTGTTATTGAACAAGTTAGTGATTTATGACCTAGCGACTTGTCTTAAAGGTCTCTTGTAAGCAAGTTGTGTTTGGAAAAAATTAGCGACTTGTTATTCACTTTGGATAGCGACTTGTTATTTAGCAAGTCGTAGCGAATTGTCAGTCATTAGCGACTTATGAAGTATTATTAACAAATGGTAGCGACTTGACTCTATCATGGTAACGACTTGACAAACCCGTTTGACTTTCGGTAGCAACTTGTTGAGCATGAGTCCATGACAACCAAGAACCAAATCTCACCCATGACCTCGCTATATTATAAACATCATCGATCCATAATAACACATCCACGCTACCACAATCCATCTCCAAGACTCGATTCAACCAAATCTCAAAACAAGAATAAAAAACAACTCGATATTATAACTGATCTCAGAATATCCTCTCGTGTCACTTAATGAAAAATCAAAACTGCTAAGAGTCTTAATCACGAAAGCTTTTCATCATCGACCCTACTATGATTCTATACGAATTTAATGAAATGAGTATAACAAGATTGTTATCACATCTCTTTGGTTCGTTTTTATGGAAAACAAAAAATCGACAACGACATCACAACAATTTATTCTACCTTACCCGAGACCCCAAATTAGGCCTTGAAGAACGTGTCTATGTTGCATCTTTCGTGGTTTGCTCTCGTTACCCTTTCATAACTTCTAGCCATCCCTGTGGCAAAGTTAAACACAAATGGAGTCGAGTGTTGGATATATGATATACGTTTTGGTGATTTATAATAGAAGCGTTCAAAAGTTGGGTGAATACTAATCCGGTTTTTTTTTATGGCGTTCTAGGGGTTGTGAATGAGATGTGATATTATTTACTGATGAGAGGGGGCGAAGAATGTGAGTATTTTTAGGGTTGTATTTGTGATAAGTGTGGTTCTTATACCCCATGGGATTAGGGCAACTGAATTAGTTCTGAATATTTAATGGGCCTTGCTGTTATGTTGTTTATGGAATGGAAAAGGTGTGATTTTGGGACGAAATTGTTACTGGGTAGGAATGCATTGGATCGAGTTTAGTTACACTCCATTGGGATGTCAATTGTTGTTGGATCAATGTGTTTTCTTATGTTGGGCCCGCACATGTGTTACACAGTCATTGGATTTAGACTGCAACTCATACGAAGTATATACAATGATTTAATGTCTTGTGGAGGGTGTTTGATTAATGATTGTTTGAGATTAATATTTGGACTTGGACGATCATGTGATATTATGTATCATTTTTGTGTCGAATGAGCTTCTCAAGACTTGGACTTTATGCGTTTTGTGATAATATGAGATTGAGAAGTACGAGATGTACATTGATCATGAGATGTGATAATGCGAGTTAACACATATGAGAATGGATAACATGAGGTTTGTGTGATTTAATGATGAAATTTCTTGATGAGATTTGTCGACATGATTTAATGAGAGTTGATTAGATGATGTGATTTGATGTGTTATGCGGTCTGATACTTTGGTTTATGCATTTTCACGAAAATTATTCTGTCACAGCTTGACTTGATGGTTGAACAAAGTTGACTACAGGGTTATTTGTACGGTATTTCTTATTTGGATTTGAAGTGAGGTTGTCCGGGCGCTGTTACTTAATTTTTTGTCTTCTTTCTTTTTACCATTCTGTGAGGATGACTTGTTTGGGCGTTTATAGAGGGTGATAAAGACTTGGCTATTTAGTTGCGTTTGTGATTCTTTCTCACTTAACCCACAACGTAGCTATCACTTCGTGTCTCACTCGATTGAGAATGTCAAGAGGTTTTGTACATTGGGTACACCGTTTCTTTTCACGTGGATTAGTACAAGTTTAAGTAACAAACTGGGAACTTTACTTCATGATCAAGTTTGGCTTATCGGGTTTACTTCTCCATATGGTCACCATAACGGTGACATAATTCGTGAATGGTGTGTCTACCAAAGTGTTTAATGGGTGTTGATGTCGATTGTAAGAATCATTGATGAACCATGCATGTTTCCCTAAAGCAGATATTCACCGAAACCAAAGTTGTCATAACACATTCAAGTCGACATTGTTTACGGTTTTGTCTTGATTTTGTAAAATCCCGCAAAGATCCTATTTCTCGGTTTAAATCATAGACTTGTAAAATCCCGTGACAATAGAAACATCCAGTAATAGTAAAGTACATTTCCGGATCTATCTTACGGTTTATTCTTGGTTTTGTAAAATCCCGAAAGAATCTATTTTCGGTTTAAACCATAGAGTTGTAAAATCCGTAATGATGGAACCATCCCGAGAAAAGGAAGGTGTATTTTAATCTTTTCGATGTTGGTGCTACGGTTTACGCTCAAGAAGGATAAAAGGTGTATTTCATGAATTGGATGTGTGTTTGGATTATCGTCATGGCGGTTTGGTTATTACATGGTTTTATGGGGTGATGTGCTTTTAACCATGGTCGGGATGAAAACCATTATCGAGTTCACGTAAAGCGTCGAAGGAGGCTAGATTTGAGCTTTTAACCAAGAAGATGTGACAACGGCGTTAATTCAAGATTATTTAGTTGAGGTTGAAGTGAAATATCACGAAGCGAGTGTACTTAGTATCTCGAAGGTATCGGGGATGGATGGATGAAGATTCTTCATGATCCTTGTTCGAGCTTATTATCAAAAATGAAGACTTGGACATCTAGTTATTGTTGGGTGGCTTTTACTTTTCTTTTACCACTGGGGAATTGGGCTCTTACCACCACAAAATAACTATCACTTAAAGGAGTTACGTTGTAGTGCTCAAAGGTCACATTCAATTGTGGATTTTCAAGAGGTAATGTCGTCTATTACTTGATAGTTGGTTGGTTGAGGAGTATAGAGTACTTAGAGATTCAAATGGGCATGAAGTCTCGCACCGCTCTTTGTTACATATGTGCAAGTATAAGTCACGAGTTCGGGTTAGTTTACTTGTGGTCAAATTCATCATATTGGGTTTTCTCCATCGGTTGTCACGACAAAGAGCCTACAGAATGATAATGGGGATGATTACATGTTTTGCCAAGAGAGTCGAAAAGAGAGATTATGACGTATGAACACAACAGTTCATGCCTCGTACTCAAAGAAAAGAAAAGTGTACGTTTGATGGCGCTTTATCTTCAAAAGAAGAAAATCTTCTTATGACGTTTGAACACAACAGCTCAAGCCTCGTTCCTCAAAGAAAAGAAAAGTGTACGTGTCGGTCGCTTTATCTTCTCAAGAAGAAATCTTCTATTATGACCATTCTCATCAACATGCTTCATGCTTTTTCCATGTGCTTTCGATTATCAAGTGAACCGGCTACCGTTGATTGTTTTCTTATTCCACTTGCTCAACTATAATGAAGATGGAGACATCATGTGCTAATGTTGCGGGGAGAAGTGTGAATAGACTACATTTGGTTAAGATATTCACTTATTTAATCAAGAATGGCATCTCCGTATGCAATTCTTGAGGGGGAGAAGAAGTGTGAATTTTTTGCATTGTTGATTGATATTTGAGAATAAAATGGTCATACGGCTCTAAACTCATGTAAGAACCGAGCTTCTTCTTATCGGGTCATCTTCACATGGAGTTTTTCTTCTAAGAGCCGTTGGTTGACATCTTCACTTGGATTGATGAGTTTATCGACAAAGTGCTTCCGGTTAATGCTTCACGTATACATCAACATGATGATTCCGAACAATATCTCTGTTTTGTTTGATGTGATTGGTAGTTTGGTGTTACCATCTTGTGTGTTCGCTATGCTGATTGTCGATTTCCTTGATGAACATCTTTCTGTTCTTGTTTGATTGGGAGGGATTTTAGTTAAGGGATTTGCAAGATGTAAGTTGATTGGGATGCTTTTGGTGATGTTCTTGTTTTTGGTGAGTTGAAGATGTTAACTATCTATTCCCCAACTGCACAATCTTGAAGAAGGTCAAGTCTATAGTCATTTTCTACATTTTCTGCTACATGTTAGAAGACTAAAGACGAGTTGTATTTTACGATCTAAAGACTTCTTCTTAATATGGGCATCTATCAAACAGATTGTCGGTTTAGGGAGAGCACTAATTGGGAGAGAGTTATAAGTCGATTCAATCCCAATTAGACTTGCTCATATTCTTTAGCAAGGACTCCTCGAGACGTTGTTATTGACTATTTCGTATTGGACATTTGACACAAGTTGATTACTTGAGTTAATCATTTATCACTTATTTGAGATTGAAGTTGACTTTCACAAAGGCGTTTTCTTATTTGATAACTTGCTCGGGCTTAAGAATTTGAGTTGAAGACTTGGTTTATCTAGTTACCAGTGATGAGGTGGATGGTTGAAGACCGGTTAACTATCACTATTAGGAGTTACTTTGTTTTACTCGAAGGTCACACGATATGACGGTGTGGATAATCGCAAGAGGTGTTAATGTCTCATACTTTGTTTGGGTTGTGAGTACTTAGAGATTTGCTTGAAGCATAAATTCTCTACACCGCTCTTCCATCATTAAGTGCAAGCTTAAGATACAAATGTGGGAAGTTGACTTGGTTTCAAGTAGGGTATATCGGTTTTCTTCATCGATGGTCACTTCAAATTGTCTACATAAGGGTTGATAAAATAGTCGAGAGTCTTCAAGAAGTTGATTCTCACAAAGACTTCAAGCGATCTTCTCAACAAATTTCAAGTATTTGGGCATTCAAAGAGTTTCTGATTCTGAAGTGTCAAAACTAGCAAGGGGAAAGGAGACACACATATAAACACAAAGCGAGTAAACTTGATGAACTTAATTCTTCTAAGTGATTGAAGATATCCCGGGAAGACAAATGTTATTACCGTAGAGAAACTCAAGGTTTGACTCATGGCGAGTAAACTTGATGAACTTAATTCTTCTAAGTGATTGAAGATATCCCGGGAAAACAAATGTCATGACCGCAGAGAAACTCAAGGTTTTACTCATCTAGGCTTTTTGTGTTATTATTCCAACGACGTGGGGGAAGTGGTGTAATAGAAAGTTTCTGAAGATAAAAGAGGTACACAAGTGTGTGATTCATTGGGGAGAGATTGTGTACATTGGGGATGCTCAATTTGTTTCACTAGAGTACTTAATCGCTGATTCGAGAGATATAATCACTTATCCCGCAGCTTGACATCCGCAGAGATTGTCATCCGCAGTGATAATCGATGACTTGGCCCGCTTCTTCAATGTTATCGCTATTAATTCCTAGTGTATTGGTATACTTGGATACTTGAGCTTCATACACGATCATCGTGGAAGAAAATGTGAACATGGGAGATGTTTTCATTCCCTCATGATGTGTATTCGGATAGTTCTTGGATATTGGTGTACTTGAGTTCTTGAGCTTCATACACGCTCATCGTGGAAGAAAATGTGAACATGGGAAGGTGTTCTTCATTCCCCTCATGAAGTGTATTCGGAGAGTTCTTGAGCATTATTCTAAGAGACGGCCGCATCAATTCAACTACTGGGGAATTGTTCTCTTGACACCTTTTTGGAATGGATTGCTTGAGACTTCAAAGAAAAGAAATTTGAGAAGAAATTTAAAGAGTGGGATGATACGTTGCTATTCTTGTTGATGATATAACCCTAACAAAGAATCTAGATTATCGTTCTTAAAAGGAGCAATGGATTTATGATAATGGTGTGCTTCTTTGTGCACCGGCTAAAGCAAGCTTGAAATAGAGCTTCAAATATGCTCATCTAATGGATTTTCGGTTTGGGGAAGTCGCCAAAGTCTCTCTTTCTCAAAGGCTCATGTTCTGCCTTCTATTCGGAGCCTCGATTTGCTTTGGTGGTGAATGTTTAAGAGATGATGACTTCTATCTTCTACAACGGGTCGCTCGATATCCTTATCTCTTGTTACTCGTATCATCATCTTCTTTACTATATCATCTTCTATCTTTGTATATACTTATCCGAAAAACAAAATACAAAAATATAAAACCAACAAAAACAAAATACAAAATATAAAACCAACAAAAGAAAATAGAAAAATATAAAACCTTCAAAACCCATAAAAATCGTAAAATTTCAAAATACCAAAAATAGTTTCTAGACATGTCTTCTCGGTATCGATAACATCTGCGGTCTTAGAAATGTCATTCAATAATGGCACGGACCATAGATGAAGTTCGAACAGGAGGTGTAAATATTCTTTTCCAAAACATGTCTAAACCAATGGCTTACGCTATTTCGCATCAGAACTCAAGCTAAAATAATGGCTTACGCTATTTCAGATCAGAACCGTGCTAAAAACATGGCTTGCTATTATTTCGATAGCAACTGGTCTTCAAAGAAAAGGAAAGTGCTACGCTTAAACCTATTTTCAAATATTTCGTGCACTTATCCTAAAACAAAATGAGGAAAGTATGTCAAAGGATCTGTTGCTCCTACACAAATGTTTTTCCGTCTATAATTCTTCGTAAAAATATTTGTTGTGTTCAAAATGTTGGTAAATGAGTTGCTTGAAAAATCAATCGAATCGTAGTTTTCAGACATTTGCAAACTCAATCAATGACTTCGGCTTTTAAAATTTTTCAAAAAAATGAGTCATTGATCGAGGGGAGAATGTTTTCAAATCTATATCATCTAACGAGCTTTCTTAATTATCCCACGTGCTTAATTAAAAATGATATTTGCCCGTGTCAAGGACTAGGAATTTAGGATATGATTGTTAGGTTTAGATGATTAGGGTTTGATTAACACATAAACCCTATGCCTTATATGATCCGATTGTTATGTTGAATTGACTTTAATTAGTCGATTGTTGTTTGGGTGATGTCGACCACCATATATTTGTATGTGTGTTCACTAACGTATGCGTATATTGGTATAAAAGAATGTTCCCGATCCGGATCCCACAATTGAAGATGATTGATGCCGAAGGAAAGGGTAACTATTTCTTTGGTTGACAAATGAAGAAACGAAGCTTAATTGGACTTCTATGGAGAGTTGGCATAAATGCAACGTAAGAGGTCTCACCGCATCGCCAGATGGTTTTCTTCTAAGTGATTGAAGAAACGGAGCTTAATTTGACCTCGGTTGGCATTCAAAATGCAACGTAAGAAGAAGTCTGACCGCATCACAGATGGTTTTTCTTCCAAACCCTACAAAGAACAACAACAAAAGCGGCTCAAACACCTAATCTAATCTTTGTGCAGATACCATTTTTAAACAATTTTTGAGTAAATTGAATTAAATTGTTTTGAAAATGGAAAAATGTTGTTTTTGAAAATATATTGGACTAAATTTTGAAAATCACCGGACTTCATTTTATCAAAACTTGAGTCACTCAATTATCGACTACGGTCCTGGATTGAAGGGGAGAGGGATTTAAAATAAAATATTTTCAAACGATATTTCTTCACAAAAGTTCCGCTTTGTACAATATAAGTGGTGATCTAAAGATTTAATGTTATGTCATGGTATATTTTTTCTTTAGAATCAAGGTCTTTCAAAATGAAATGATTTCTGTTCTTGTTTGATTGTGAAATTGTTTTATTTTACTAAAAGATCTCTTAAAACTATCATACCGACACTAACAATCTTTAATGTCTTAAATTGGTCCTTATCTCATTTTTCAAAATTAAATCTTGCCACGCCTTTCCCCAAACTCTTTAAATGATTTAAATCAATTGGGATCACAAATCTCAAAAGGTTTGAAATTTTGATCGGGTGAGAGATCGTGATTTAAATCTCATATCTGTTTTAACGGAATTGGTTTTAGTCCTTTATAGGCACTCCTGCCTCCATGTGCCAAACAATTTCAAATACACAATACACATGTTGAGGAGGAGGATTTATCCAAAAACCAGATGAGTATTTAAACAAGGCCACAAGTTCTCCCATGTTTTCTAAACCGTATTAAATCACTTGGGATCCAAAATCTCAAAGGGTTTGATATTTTTGATCGGGGGAGAATTTGTGATTTAATAATGAAATTTGATAAAAGGTGATCATTTTGATTTAATTGTGCAGCTACTCTCTCAGATAAAGCTAACGCTTTCAATCTCGAAGCATATATCGAGGGGAGCATTTTAATGATAATAAACTATCGAGGTGCAAATGCTTTTATGTGTTAACATAAAGTACCTTGATTGAGTTTTAAAATGGTTTCTTAATGGCGCTTGTGATTGTGGATGTGCTTCATATTAACTCTTGCCTCTATGTGATAAAATGATTTCAAAAATCCTATGCACATATCAGGGGAGAATTTTACCATGAAAATCAAATGGCTTTTTCGGATGAAAATTGTGATCAAAGAAAATATTTCAAAGTCCTCTTGCCTCCTTGTGCTAAACAATTTCTAAATCATACGCACATGTTGAGGGGAGGTTTTCTAAATGATCAAAACTGTTAAGGTACAAAATGCTTTGATCTCGTATCACAAGTACCTTGATTGTTTTTCCAAATGATTTTCAATTGGTTTTAAGGAAGAATGAACTGCACTAAAAGACCCACCAATTTACTTTATGCATGGTGTTATAAGGATGGTTAGGTTAGGTATTAGTTCCCACGATCCGCCGTAATCGGAGGGATCTACCTGTGGACAATCCACTAGATAGTGTAGAGTCCTTAGGTATATTGAAAAAGGAGAAAAGTGAGATACGGGAAGAGTGCGGATTGAGATAGAGCTAGTAATCGAATAAACCCAACAAGGTTCTAGTTATGAAGTCTCGTAAGCAATCAAGGGGTTGAAGAATGAAAAGAACTGAATGTGAAAAAGGGTGAAAAGAAATAGCCTCCATCAATTCAACCTTAGGGCAAGAACCGGGTTCAATACATATGCTCTTGGTTGTTACTAAGGTAACACCGGTATTGAAGACAAGACGTCATGGACCCAAAGGACGCACCGCACTAAACTTCCCAAGCCACTCAAGTTCCTCTTAAAAGGACTTGTTTCACCTCACGGGAACCGACATAATCTATCGACTTTCTCTTAGAGATTGTTGATATTGAAGAAGGAGACCCTCTCCCTAGTCTCCCAAGACAGAACCAAATATGCACGATTGAGTCTAGAGCCAAGAGATTATCCACAATATCTCATTAGGACACAAAATTAATGAAGACTTCTTTGCTTTCACACAATGTGGAAAGTAAGAATATATTAAGAGTCCTACGATTATCCTTGTGGTATTGCCGTAACATCCGAGTGATATGTAAAAATATTCACAATGAAGATGGAAATCCTTCTAGAGCCAACATCTAACAAGCTCTTGGTGGGTGACATGTGAGATCTTCTCGTAAGATCAAGCTTGTGACAACCGGATAGAAACGATGGGCGATTCAATCTTGAATCAACCTTGGTCCAGATTGGAATTGACGAATGCTTTTGGAAAAACCATTCGATGTGCAAACCTTCTTTCTAGCACGTCGAATGTGTATTCATTTCAAATTCAAAAAGTATCTCCGATTGAAAAATACTTTAGAAAACCGCTCGATGTGCGAATCTCTTCTATTCGCTAGACGTCGAATGTGTACTCATTCTCTAATACAAAAGTATTTTGATTGAAAATTGATCTTTCTCATAAAACCTTCGTCAGATTGCAAAACTCTTTCTTCAAGCAATACGCGATTGTTTTTCAAATCATTTTCATCAATCGGTGAATCTCAATTTGTCGGTTCACTCACTCCGTGTTGTCTTCTTTGAGACGCCCGGTTTGAGAACAATAGAACAACCGCGAAACCCCGTCAAGGAGATTCTTAGGAATCCCACCGATCACAGCAAGACTTGTATCGATCAACGGGAACCGTGGGCGTGTACTCAATTCAACGAAAGTGATCAAAGACACTTTCGCACTTTATTGCTAATCGTTGTTCGCAGTACACTGGACGGTTGCGGTGATCGTAATCGAGGAGTCAATCCCAAGCCGCATGCTCACAAAGATCCACACTTAATTGAAGAAATCATGACCGTGCATATCTACGTAACTCGGCTCGATATTTCTATACTATGCTTCGCTTCTGCGCAAATATCATGAGTCGAGAAAGCTTCCGCCACTCGATGAAAGATGTCATGATCCGAAAGTGTGAGCATGTCGGTCCAAAAGTCACAACATCACATGAAGGCAACACAACTATGGATGATCCGAGAGATTTATCGTGGTGATGATCTCAATGAAAGCTCAAGATCATCAAAGATGTGGATCGCTTAAAGGCCTCCACCGAAAGTACAAATCTATGCGGACTTTGAAGAATCGCTACAAAGCACAAAGATTGCGAAATTGAAGAATTCAAGTCTCACGAGCTCGAACAAGTCAAAGATAGAATGCTAGGAAGCAAAATGTATTTCATGGGGTGACCTCCTTGGGGAGATTGTTAGAATTAGAAAATTCCATGTTAAAGAGTCGGTCACCCCAATAATGGTCTAGCATATGTTAGCTCGTAGATTTGTCGTTGTTTACGTTATTTATCGCTTTATTAGTTAGTTTTAGTTTAGTTTAGCGAGTGTAACACCGTGGAGGAAGGACGGTCTTTACCCATCAGATACCGATCCACATGCCGATAGGAGGTCGTTATGTCTAAGATAAATACCCCTTCCATCCATGGAAGGGTGGTGCTTCTCATTCAATATAATATTCCATACTTTGTGTAAACCTCTAGCAAGAACACCTCTCTCTACTAACTAACTCTAACTATGGCAAACATGTATTTTGATCATCCAAGACCACCCGAATCATCAACACAATAAAATAACGATCCTACACTAACTTAAAGACTCGTTAATAAAGAAAAGTGCTCTTTCGGGAGACAACCTGAATTATCCTTTTTATTTCTTTTATTTCTTTTTCTGTTGGGTTTTGTGTTTTTAACCATTTTTGCAGGAATTGGAGAAGATTGCAGCAGCAGCTAAAACGGGGACAAGTTATGTCCATCAGTTACGACGTAACTCATCTCCATGATTACGCCGTAACACACCTCTAGTAGCGATCTTCCCAGAGCAATTCCAATTACGGCGTAATCCCATGGAATGGTTACGCTGTAGCTACACTCTAGTAGCGCCTGCCAGGTTTTGCCATACTTACGGCAGAACTCCTTCCTGGAGTTACGACGTAACTATCCTCCAAGATTAATTCTTTCTTTTTAAATACAATAACCTTGTATTAGTTTTCAAATGAACTTTGTGGGTATGTTCCATGTAAGTCCTCACAAGACTACACTCGTCCACTTGGGACACCAAGTGGTTTAAAAGGCTTGTTGCATACGCTAAATGCAACCGTGATTCCTACGAAAGTGAGTTAGATTTCTTTTCGTTTTTCTTTTTCTTTTTTAGAATTATGCTTGTTGGTAGTGTGATTTCAGGGAATGAAGTTTGCTCATGGATGCTTAAGCGAAGGCACGATTCTTTTCGTGGGTCTTCTTTCTTTTTAATGAGCGAATTTAAGGGAATTTCTCGCTCTAATTCTACTTTCTCTTCACCTTTATTTAACGTTTAGTACAAAAGGGACTTTTTACATTTCAAGTGGGGGGACGGGAGTAGAATTATCTCTTGAACTCTATTTTGACCTCGTTTTTCTAGTTTATTTTGAAAAATTATGCCATTTTTAAAATTTTGATATGTTTTTTTTAACCTAACTAGATTAGACCTTAGCCGAGCACATTATAACCCTTGATATTATATGGTGAGATTAGCCTTATCCGTTTCCAAATATTTACCCCAAATCCACCAAATTATGAGTGTGCGGGTAGCTTGTAAACTTTAGAACTTGGCAGTTGCATCATTTCGAGACCATAGATGAGGTATGTTGAGTTAGCTTAATGTATTTGGATTATTCAGTTTAAGAAGGTAGTATTATAGATTATCACCTAAACAGCCTATCCTTGTGTGTCTATCGATTAGTCACCTCGAATTCTCACCCCCCATGTTAAACCCTTTTGTTGCACTCACCTTTAGTGCAAGATACCCCCTAGATACACCCGTCTGAGCCATTTCTTTCATTTTGTTCACCTAATATATTGTTTCGATACACCATTACACCTTAGCCTACCGTGTAGTCTTAATTTGTGATTGAGAAGTCATTGTTTGCCTAAGTTCAAGGTTCAGGTGGAAAGGTTCGGGAATCACGCTTTCGTCAAAGACATATATTTGAAGATCATTGAAGACCCCCCAAATTCGCATATTGTTCATCTCAAGTGGGGGGGATGCTATATTTAGTTGTTATGTAAAATAAAATATATAAAAAAAATGATTCGAAAAAAAAGAAAAAAAAATAGTTGTAGTTATTTATTGACTGTAAAGTGCAAAATTATAAGCACTATGTTTAAGAGCTCATCATATATTTAGTATCGAGGAGGCCACCTCGGTCACAATTGAAGAATGAAGTTGGCAATTAGTGCGCCAACAGTTGAAGAACGGGTAATGTGCAAATCATGGCGTCCTCTAATGGCACATCTACTTGATATATCATGATCAATTTTCTTAGCCTTGAAACTTGAACTTTGGATGAACGGTAAGCGGTGATGACTTGGTTATAGGTTTAGACTATTTGCTTGTTATTTTTACTTTACACCAATTATATCCATGTCTTATCCTACCCTTTAGTCATGAAGCGTGTCTAGGTGATGAAGCGAGCAATCTTTTGTGTCTTGGCCATGGGTTTGGTCATGTATCATTGATTTTGTCCACTTCGCCGTGACATGTTAGTAATGACGATTCACCCTTAACCTTTGTCGTGTCTACCCATATTGCCTTCGAGAATTGTTTAGTCCTTAACTCTAATGGTGGAGATTTGTGTAACCGCCAAGCTTATGATAGAATACATGCTATGAATGTGCTTTTAGTGATCACCCCGAAATTGACACTTAGATTAGTTGTGAGATTTGAATCTTTTGTTCCCATTTCATGAGGTGTTCAGCTTTGTTTTATTCTAGCATAAGGGATTTTTTAACTTATATTTTCCAGGTAATGGGAGATATCTTTTTAGAAATATATCTAATAAGGTCTACTTGAGGGCAAGTAGAGTTCAAGTGGGAGGATATTTGATAACATCAAATATTCCTGAATATTAAGTGTCAATTTTTCCCGATAATGCTCGTATTTTATATATGGATTTACGCTTGTTTTCCTCTATATTTCACTTTCAGATAAATTACGAGCATTGGAGCTAAAAGAGACGCGGATTTGGAGATTTTATAATGAATTAATGATAGTATGCCCACTGTGATGAAGTTACGACATAACTCCACTCTCACATTACGCCGTAACTAATGCGTGACTCAGAAGGCCAGCTCAGCAGAAGATTACGGCGTAACTCCCACTAAGGATTACGCCGTAACCCATTAGGTCAAATGAAGTTCCATGTTGCTACAAGCTACGCCTTAACTCCTTCCAATGATTACGGCGTAATCATGACATTGTAACCTGTATTGAAGATACGGCGTAACTCATCCCATGTGTTACACCGTAACCAGCTATAACGAGAGCATTATTATGGATTTATATAGGTTACGGCGTAACTCTCAACTTAAGTTACGTCATAACTAGATCTCGCCTATAAATAGCAGACCTAAATTATGCATTTCACATCATTCACTCCACACCAAAAAGCAGAAAACGTGAGTAGGGGAACAAAGGCAGATCTTGAAGAGCATACGGAGCCATCTCCAATGGAGAAATCACTCCCTAACGATAAGTATTAGCAATTATCTTTTTTTTTTACTTTGGATTCATGTATTTCAATATGTTAAACATTGAATCGATTATTTCATTTAATATGATCGGTTAAGCACCTTTGGTGCTAGCCTAGTTATAATACCTTAATTGTTATATTTATGTTTACATTGCTTCCGTATAATTGTTTCTAGTGTATGCATGCAAAGTTTGTTGGTAGCTACCCTTGTTTCGGTAGTTTTGAATGGCGGTAGTGTCTAGTTGCTTAGAGAATTGACCAACCGACCCTAAGTAGGTAGGTCGAGTGGGAAATGTAAGAATCGACCAATCGACGACCCTTCTTCGCTTATGCGACCCACCAAATGATCACCGCCATTTGGATGAACTTAAGTTAGGGATAAGTGTTCAAGATGCTAGTGCCCGGCACTCATTGTTATAAATCTTGCATGTAGCCGAACTTAATGACTTGGCTTGGGACTAAAACAACTAGACTTTCAAGGGTAGTAGCTTGATCTCCGGTGGAAACCTTTGCTGATAGGTTAGGACGAACTGACCAAATGCTGTCCTAGCGATCTAAACCCCCACTTGAATGAATTAAAAGTAATTAGATGTGAACATAACATGAGAGGATGAGTAGCTAGGTTAGCACACTTTTCCCCTATTGATCTCAACCTTTGCCTTTATTTGCTTTCTTTCATTTCTTATCTTATTATTTAATTAATCATTTCAAACCTTAAAACCAATTAAAACCAGTGACAATTAGACTTAATTAGAATCCGCTCACATAGCTCTTGGGACGACATCGGTTTTACCGAGTACTACACTACACACGATCGGGTACACTGCCCGTTAGTGCATAAGGTGGACCATAGGTAAACGAGACACTTATAATATTAAAACCTGGTCAGTAAAATCTGTATCAACCAACTAAAGTTCATCGGTGGCTTATATTTAGGTTTTAGCAATATAGTAACAAGATGTTTCCGTCAGTTCAATGGACAAACTTCCACCGGCAAAAATTTGATTTTCATCTTCTCTTCTATCTCCATTGCTATTAGAAAATCATACACGCCAGCTGCGAGATCATGATATATTATTGTTGAGAAGTAAATTACTATTGTAAGCGTGTCAGGGTTATCTGATGAACCGTGCTTCATGATGTCTACTTTCTCTCAAAGGTGCATCAAATGCTTACTCTTTGTATTTCGGTACTCCATAAGAAACTTCTGAAAATACTGTTAAATTATACTTTCTATACTAGTTTTCTTTATAATCACATCCCAAAGCCGGTTAAAATCTCGTAATATTTATAATGTTTTATTTTCAGTTTCACTAAATGTTTTTATACGCTCTATGTTACATTTTAAGACTTCTTATTTGAGTTGAATTACTACATGTTATAAACATTTTCAATTACATTTTGATTATTTTATTTTATATGTATATAAAAGTTACACATAACATGAATCACTATATCATAAATATAACTATTTGCAACTATAAAATTCTATTGTTATGAGTGAATACTTGCTCGCTTAGTATAAATTTATATATTTCCATATAGCGATATTGTTTCTCAATGTTGTATATTTCTAAAGGCAATCATTAATCCAAAACAACGTATACAGATTCTATAACTAACTTTATTAAATACTGAAGCAAGATACGCACAAGCACCCTTATATGATTCTACAAGTTACATGCTTTGATTATCTAATACATGTGCAATAATTTATCACGTATATTAGTGACATTATTTACAGAATAACCATTTAAAAATAACACGACATTATTTAATGCCCGGCAATTAAAAATAGTGGTAGTATGAAAACAAAATTGTGTTCCCACAGGCTAAAATAATAAGTGAAGTCATTGACAATAACTTAACTTGACTTATAAAGTTTTCTTCTAAAACGCTCTCATCTCATCTCGAACTTTTAAGGCTCCAAACTTATGTTTAATGTATGTAAAACTGCTTCTGGTGCTGGTGATGTAAGTCCTTGACGGACCTGTCACATTCAGCAAACACGCATTAGCCTCATCTCGAGTTTTGTCCTGAGATCAAGCTCTAGCTCGAACTTTTAAGGCTCCAAACTTCATATGTACTAAATGCGATCTATAAATGAATCAGCCAATGTTGTTGTATTTATACCACTTTAATGACTCTAACTAAGGAGATGGACCACCGAGCTATGCCTAGCCTAGGTGTTACGTGACATGGCCACGTGAGGACCATATCCCGCAATATAGGTGGCGCAAGCTCGGTTATTAGTAATGACGGTTGGGTAAAAGGTTTGTTGGATAAAAGAGTGTTTGCCTTTGATACTAAATTCTTGCCATATAATAATAGTAAACGATGTCTTTCGTCCATCTATCGACGTTCGGATGTAGGTGTTTCGGACATGTGTTCTTTGGACCACTTACACAATCATATAAAACTACAATAAATAATTATAAAAGATTAATTATGTTATGATAAAAACAAAATTAAATACGTTATTTTTATAACATTTATTATAGGGCCTCAAATTTAATATTTTTGGTGAAAGTGAGTTACATCAATGAACTAACAATTTGCATGCAATAATGCTTAAAAGATAGATATTTTGTTTGGCGTTTTAAAGCAGTAGACTTTTCACTTGACTTTGCTTTGAGATAATTTTCGCTAGAGCCTTTAGGAACCTGAAAACAGTCAACACGTATGTTATACTTGAAATGGTAAATAAGAAAAAAAAAATAGATCTCTTACAGATCAAATAATATACTTATTTTGGCGTATTTATTTGTATATTCAATATGAAAATGCTAAAATCAAAAAAAAAAAAAAAAAAAAAAAATGAAAAATGAAAACAAAATTATTTTCACACAATAATATAAGAAAATGATTTGTTATAAAAAGACAAAGGGATAGATAAAAAGTCAACTAGTGATTCTAGCAAACCTCGTTGAATATTTGACCATAAAGATGATCGAGCAATATAAGAGTACATTGTATGTTGCTTGATACGGAGTAATATGTTAAAAGAAAAAAATTTTACTAATAAGACGTATCATTATACCACCCCAACACGTCAAATCCACGTATAAATAAATTTTGAATACCCATCAACTCAAGCTAAATGCAATTTGTGTGTGTGTGTGTTTTTTTTTTTATTGTGAGTGGGTGGATATTTTTAGTTGGGTATTTTGTAGGACCTAATAACATGTTAGTAGTGTTTTATGAGGAAAGAGTGTTTGATTGATTGATGTGTTATTAGGATGTGTATGATGTGACGCTGAGATAACATATCAATAACATGTTATTGGTATCTCGCTCACCTTATGCTCTGACTAGATCCAAAAAGACGCGCTAATGTGTCCTTATATTTGTGACGTGTTAGCCTCAAGAGTACATTACATCAGCAAACTTACGTTTGCTTGCATGTTATTGCCTTATTCGTGCGTTGACTTTATAATGTATCCCTACATTATATGCATATACAGAACAGGTCCCTATGGCGTTATCGCTAGTAGATTAGTGCATAGCTCAAAAGAATGGTTTATACTTTACTAGCTTAAAAATCCGTGGATTCATTATTCGTGCGTCTCATATTAAATGTCCATGTTTGACTTTTTAAGTCTTTCTTTTACAACTTTGACCTTAAATATTTTTGTTTGTGTTACATAGTATTAGATAAAAATAATACGTAGTGAAAATACATTTAAAACTCAATATATTCATATATTTTGCATCAGATATTATATAACACAACCAAAAATATTTATGGCAAGAGTTAAGAAATAAAGACCTAAAAAATTCAAACTGGACATTTAATATGGGACGGAGGGAGTATGAAATTGAGATAGTAAGAAAACAAAAAACGTAAACATGTTCTATTAATATATAAAAGAAGCATGAGATAATATGTGAATTATTCGATAATCAATTAATTTTGTAACAATTAAAATAAGAAACGTCTATGTGTTGTCGTCTTCAAATTTGACGGTCTTGAATCGCAAATGACGTATGTAAGCGTTAATCAATTTAATAACAATTGTCCATCCTGGGAATACCTAATAGTCCATAGAAAATGTGAGCAAAAGTAAGTTGTGATACATAATCTATTATAATTTAAAGACTAAAATACACCGTTGGTCGCTAAACTTGTACCAAAGCATCACAGTGGGACAAAACTGGGCCTTTTCATCGCCACAGGTCCAAAACATGGCCTTTAAATGCCAAATTAGTCCTTTGACAAAGTCAAATTCTGATTTTTGTTTTGTAGTCGCGGGTATTTTAGTCCATACACATTTATACTTTTATAACACATTTATATTTTAGCCCTTCATCTTCAACACATTTACTTGAACAGTAATAACATTTCTGAAAGTCACTATTGGCAAGTGTTTCAACATGTTTAACACAAAGGTTATGTAATTATCGGATTATCCATACAAAATCTTCCAGAAAGAAAACAAGAATTTTGTATGTATGAGTCTTAGTCATACAAAATCTTAAAACTCAAACTCTTTGTCTTTTGAAGCTTGTGCTTTATGTCTTGTATCCATCTCGCATTTTGTGTGTTGCCTCATGTTGTCTCTCGCCTCTCGTAGTCATACCGCAAATGGGCTGAATTCACCATGGCCACCATACCTGCAATAACCATAGCTTTAGAAGGGAGTAACATACCACTCATTTTGAATCCTACTAACTTCAAGTATCATGTAATAAAGAAGAGGACAAGGGTAGAACGGTAAGGACCTGCATGTATCTTAAAATTTTCATCACGAAAGACTCCACCATAGATGGACTCATTTCCTTTCCCATTGCCATAGACAATATCTCCACCTTGAATCATGAATCCAAGTATGATTTGATGGAAAGGCACTCCTTTATAGTGTAACGGTTTACCACTCCGACCATTTCCTAATTCCCCTAATTCCAGAAAGAAACATAAAAGGTCAGATGCAGAGAATATGAACCCAAATTCATTCTTTTTCGTTTTCTGAATGTTGGTAATAGGGAGGTAGATGATATAAAGAACGCTGCAAGAGTTGTGTTTTTAATCTACTAAATTATGAAACATCAGATACCTGTGCAAAGAGCTCAAAAATTTTCTGCAAAGAAAAAGGTACTCATTGATTAGATAAAGAATCAAAGATCAAGTAAAGAAGTCAAACAGGGGGTTGAAGGTTTACCGACAGTTTTAGGTACAACTTCACCATACAATCCAATTACGATACGTCCTGTAGTACAAGCAAAAGGTAAACCTCAATGAGTTCATAATAAATGTATTGAATAAATTTCAAAAAGAAAAACTTTTGAATTCATCGAGTTAGTCTAGCCGTTTATTTAGTTGAGCAAAAGGAAAGCTAAACTAAGTAAACATATCATTCATGTGCAAAAGTGAAGTTTTTAGGCAAAAGACGCAGTTGCAAATTTCATACGTAAATCACCAATGCAAATCATAATCCATTCCTTAGAAGCAAAGAGCCATACCTAATCGTTGCTTATCAATATCAACATCGAGAAATACTCTATGGGTAATCTCATGCACCTCTGGCACTGTATCTTCCTCCTGAACACAAAGTAGGTTATTTCCAACAGGTTAGCATAAAGTAACAACATGAATAGCCACCAACCACCCAAGACACTCTCTTATAGGACTCCAATGTTAAGATACTATCTTATGACTTAAAACAGGATTATCATTTAGATATGCTTTTAAAAGAAAGATTTGCATCCTTCAAGGGTGGGCAAGCACATCGATATAAAGTAGTACTAAACTAGCCATAGCAATCAAAAATTCAAGATGTCGGCACACTACCGTATGAGGCACACAGGTTCTAAACGTATTTATGCATTAAAGCAGATATATACATATGAACTTGTAGAATTCCCACAAAATGGTAATTATTCTAAGATCCATAGCAAAAGACAAAGTCTTCATGCGAGAGAGCCAACGATACTTACAAACGATGTTTCTGTAGTCAATGATTAACCAGACGACTATTACAAAAATCAGAATACAACTGAACACCAAGTGATATGGTAAGTTTAAAAAGCTCTTACGACCCCCTAACAGTGAGATGTTCTCTTGTCATTCAACAAGTTATACAACGAGTTCTGATATGCATATCAGTATATGCATTATTAACAGCTTAACCTCTAGAACATAATTCATCTTAAGACGAGCATCCTATTATGTCGAAGTACCCATAAACGAAACAAAGCAAGTATAGAACTTAACATTCATTTCATATCTAAATACAATTCAAGTAGCGATTATGCTACTCAAGGAGTGTATGTTTCAAATTTCGAAACGAACGAGAAAAACAAAACAACAACATAACTAATATCTAAATGATCTAAGGCTAATCAAAGTTATATTTTTTATATAGTTAAGTATCATCAAAGTAAATAAAGATCTTCATCTTTCTGTAACAAACTTAATATACATATATCTTATCCTAAAACATCTTCAAAAACAAAAAAGATTCAAGCGTAATCATTTTTCTAACAATGAAAAAAACACTATTACCTAATGATCCACATAAATATATGATAAAAAATATATTACTTGAAAAATAAGTCAAGAAATAAGATTGAATCTATGGATAATCATCCTTGAATCACTAGCATAAAAAGCGCATCTTTAACTGGTTAGATTCAAGTCAAACACACATCAAAAAATAAAAATAAAAAACTAACTTCAACTTAATCGAATACAATTACCGAGAAAAAATTAGTTAGCTGATCTAGAAACCCAGATATGTTATATAAATGTAAAAAAAAGATTTATGATAATAGCCTTTTCAGTGTGGTTCATTTTGCTTCGCAAATCAAACCCATATCTGTTATATAAATGTAAAAAAAATATTTGTATACTAGGAAGAAAGAAAGACGAATGATGAATGATGAATGCATCCATTATTTTAGACCAGGATGAAAGATGAATGATGAATGTTGGGGGAGACGATGATTTGGAGAGATGAATGATTTAGGGAGATGATGACGAGGATGAAAGATGAAGGGCTAAAATATAAATGTGTTATAAAAGTATAAATGTGTATGGACTACCCTCGACTACAAAACAAAAATCGGACTTTGACTTTGTCAAAGGACCTGTAATAAGTATAAACAGTGAAAAAAAGGACCCCCAACGATGAAAAGGCCGGGTTTTGTCCCAACGCGATGCGTCTTGCCAAGTTTAGGGACCAACCGTGTATTTTAGTCTAATTTAAAATATGGTAAATAAAACATTTGATATGTACCTCTTGAACCCTATTCATAAACTTTGAAGTAGTTCTTTGTAAATGGTTCGTAGTAGTTTCAGAGATATTACTATCCTGATCACAAAAGACAACCTACAAACTCTTTTTACTTTTAACTCTTGAAACAGCAACGTATAGTTTTCCATGTGCGAAAACAGGACGTGAAAAGTAACTGAATGGGACTTAAATTTATAAATAGGTAGATTTCAGTTGTGTTATGTCTTACACGGGTCAAATCAAAAGTTGTACTGAATGGGAATAGGTTAAGAGTTGTCCAAAGTCTATTTGTTAGAGCATACAACCTTTTAAAATGCTTAAACTGATAGATTTAGGGTATTATGTATATACGTTATATTTGAAAATATAATTAATAAATTAGTTAGTCATAAAAAAGCTATGATATAATCACTAAAAAATTGTTTCCTGAAACAAAAGCTAAGATACATAGGTGCATCCAAAAATTTGACTACTTCGTAAAAGATAACTATGACCATAGACATCTGGAAGTTTCTTACTCCTCATATTTTTTCTAAATATATAATTTATTTAAAAATCCCCGTCTATTTGCCATTAAGCCTATTCTCATTGCTCTAAATCAAATATGGCCTACTTCATAGAAGTAAATGGCTAAATGTGAAATGTAGCCTCCATTTTCACATATATTGGCATCCCTACTATGTTTAATAATAGTTAGTGGTACATGAAAATAGAAAAATGGTTGTAAATTTAACATGCTTGCATACGTGATATATTTCAAAACCACACTCTTCACATGTGTAAACAACAATCTTCATCAATGGTTTTACATCTGAACATCGAGTCACAATACTAGATATCTTGGCGTGTTTTCGAATATTAGAAGCCCTAATCACCCTTATAGCAAATGTTTGACTATTTGAAAGAGCTTGAATGTACAATTCACTTGTATACCATAAAAATGACCTTAAAAACTTACTGTAAACTGTAATCAAAGCTTTGTAACACGTTCACAATCGCCTAACATGATAATATACATGCCTCAAAAAATAAGCACATATACATAATTCATTTCAAACAAAAACTGTGAAATACAATATGGATCCACTCCCATTCATTTTAATTTTGGATATAAAATTTACTAAGTCACGTTCAGAAGATACACACATAAAAAAAATTAGCTATGGACCCTTTCAAATATTTAGAAGGGTACTTGGTTACATTTTGAGTGAATCATCACAAAACAGCGTTTGGGAAACCGATAGTAAAAATTCATAATGTACGTTTTTTCCCAGATGTTGAAAATGGTGTGAGGTTGTATCGTGTCTTGGTGGTAGACTTATCTCTTCCCCACAATAACACAACTTATGTCATCGGATCATAGCCTTCGGGTTTTGTCGTTAGATCTCCCAATACATAGTACATAGCCTCGCCCTACTTTCCCATCAACATTGCCACCTTTTCTCATGTTCTATTGTCGTGCCCAGATCATGAACCTGCATTTATCACAGATTTTGTTCATAAAATGACAGTGTTGCAAGAAACTAATTTACAACTATGTTATTAAAAATTGTGTATTTGTGATTCCAACCTTTTACTAACCAAAAGATCGATTTTTATGTTTAAAAGTTTATGTATCACGAAATTAGGAGTTTGTAGCTAAAATTGTAGCTAAATCCCTTGTTTCCACCCGAACATGTTTTGACCCGTTAGTCCATTATTCGACCCACACATCTTGCCATTCCGAGAGGTTAACATAGCAAGAAAATATTTATTTACTCTTTGGATATACCTGGTGTGGATTTCTATCTATAATGGACTGCTCCTTGAACTTGAGTTCATTATAGAGTTTAGGGATTCGTCCATCAAAACTTTAACATCACATTCTGTTTTGATGCGGTGATTCAATCCGCCGCTTTGATTATTCGTCCATACTCCTTTAGAAGACATTATAGTCCCATCCCAATCGTGGATTCTCAATATTATAGAACTGTAAAACCTAATTGGTTTGAGTGGATATGTCTTGGATCTCTTCAAGTAGCGTCACTTTAATTGTGTGTAATTTTTTTTTTATATATAAGTGATAAATCATAGATTGTATTGTCTTTTATAAGTAAAAGTATTTTAATATAACAACATTACTTATTTTGTAAATTTCTATTTTTTTAAGCAAGACCAAAATTTGACAATTTTCTTTTTACAAGTACTAAAGATTATCATTACATATTATATACACGGAGAGAGATTATAACCGTACATTAACATATAAGATAGCATTTTAATATATGGGATGGGATATTGGTACCCCTTCTAAACTACAAGTAATAACCCCTCCCCCTTCCTTTGTCCTAGTTTTTTTATTACTCTCTTCGTCTCAAAACTATTGTCAGGATACAAAAATCACAAAGTTTAATAAAGTGGGACCACGGCAATTTTCAACCACTCATATAGAATATCCCCCTACTAAATTCTCTATTTATTACTAAAAATGAAAAGCGGACATTTTTTTTAAGACATCCAATAAAGGAAATATGGACTATTAATTTGAGACGGGGGTAGTATAAAACTGTGAAGTAATAAAAACGGAACAGAAAATATAAAGTTTGATAAGACAAAAGTAGTAAACATAAAAAATACGGAACAGAAAACCATAAAACATTGTTTTGTCCTGTTAATAAGGTGAGTAAAACTGCCCAAAAACAGTTCGGATCATAAATATAAAGTTTGACAAGTTAAAAATAGTAAAAATTCAAAAACGGAAAAAATCATAAAATTGTCTTGTCGTATCAATTAAATGGATAATAAGGGGTGGGAGAGATAAAAGAGTGTCAAAGCATCTTCAATATAAACATTAAGGGTGCGTTTGGTATGTTGCCATGAATCACAATGGGTAAAGGTTTGGATATAAGGTGGGGTCTACGAGGTATGAAAGTTTCATACATTGCCCTTTTGAGTATTATGGAGTATGGAAGATATGTATCTTTCAATCCCATATTTGAAAGATACACATCTTAACCAAACACTTATAATCATATCCGATATGATTCCCTCATTCCATTCCCCCCCACCAAACGCACCCTAAATATACCTTTTGCACTAAAATAGTGCAAAATGTATCAAAATTCATCTTCAATGTAGGCATTAAACCTTGCACTAAAATAGTGCAATGAATAGTAATCAAGCAAAAAACACTATATTTAGTACAATGCTATTCATTGCACTAAATACTATTATTTGATTTTTTTTTTAATTGTATATATATGTATATTACTTGCTTTAAAGTACATTTAGTGTAAGATTTAATGCTAATATATTGGAGTAAAACTTTTTTAGTACAAGCATATTCTTTAAATGTGCTTATTTAGCATTATGATAATGCAATTTTTTAATGTATACACTAAAAATGCGCTTAGGGGTATACTGATAGTACCACCTTTAATATATTGAAGAGAAAAAACAAAAAATTTGTATATAAAATGGAAAACGCGGGTTGCCAAGATTATGACTGTAGTGTTTAGTGTGACAAAGAAGACTGAACATGTTAGTGTAGACTGAAATATATATGTGTAATCAAATAAAGATGAGTACATTGGGGGATGCTTCCTCCACGAACGGTTGAATACAAACAAAAACTAAATTAGTTTCTTATGGTCTTTGGTCTTTTATAAATTCATATCCTTTTCAACACGTTTTATTGTCAATGTATATATAAAGCTTTACATGTTAGATACATCAACTTAACTCTTCACTCGTCATTAGCCACATAAAACATCTACTTACAAAGAGCAACAAGATGGTTAGGGCACCTTGTTTCGACAAACACGGAATCAAGAAAGGTGCATGGAGTGAAGATGAAGACGCCAAGCTAAGAGCCTATATTGAAAGATACGGCCACTCTAACTGGCGTGAACTTCCCAGATTAGCTGGTATGGTCTACTCCTCATCTTCTTTAACTTTTAGATGTCAAACCCTTATTACAATCTTGCTTATTGATTTGTACTTTTTTGGTTTCTCTTGTTTAGGTTTGTCTAGATGCGGAAAAAGTTGTAGGCTACGATGGATGAATTATCTACGCCCAAATGTGAAACATGGGAATTATACAAAAGAAGAAGAAGATTTGATTGTGTCTTTACATAACAGATTTGGGAAAAAGTAAGTTCAAATGCTTTTTAGTCCCTTAAATTAATTAAATTTGTTCAATACTATAAACGGTGTTTCTAAATGAACTTATGTTGTTCTATCCACAGATGGTCAATGATGGCTGCAAGATTGCCTGGACGTAGCGACAACGAAATAAAAAACTATTGGCACACACATTTAAAAAACCGGGCTCCAAAAGCTCAACCTGTATTCAAGATTGAACAATCTGAAATACCTGAACCCGTAGTAATTAACCCTAAAAGGTATCCGGTCACAAAGCCCGACTTAAAAACCCAACAAGAGGTTGACATTTTATTGGCAGTATTATCATCTGATTCACCATCATATTCCTTGACCAGTAATTACTCGTCACAATGTTCGTTAAGTGTGTCAGATTATGAAGTCTCTAGTGATGTTACACCACAATTTTCCGAACCATCTGAATATTCATGGATCGAGCCATATTTAGCGAACAACAATAGCGTGGAATCATCAAGTGATAATATGTTATCACCTTGGGGCTTAAATGATGATATCATATCCCAGGCTTGTTTGCAGGATTTCATCATGGATGATGTGCGTTTATGGTCAACTATGGATTGATACTTGTAATCTAATCATAGACCATTCATAAGTTAATCATCTGTTTATATTGTCGCTCTTTGTCTCCATCTATATATATATAATATATGGAAAAGGGAATTGATTTAGAATTTGATTGGGACACTCTATTTAGTGCATACCATACTTGTACTGTGTTTTTAGTGTGCTATGTATATTTGTACTGTGAGTATCCCAATCAAAATAAGACGTGTGCAAATCACTACCCGAAAAAGTTGCTAGAGGATTGAATAATTTGTATGCATACTGCCAGGGGTTGTATTATCAAACCTATAATTTGGTACAATTTTCTTATCAATTTATTTTTCTACATCCGTGTCCAATCTAACTACTAACTGATCCGTGTACATAGAATCTGAAAGGGGTTTTGAGTTGAGAAGAGATTTAGAACACATTAACTGTGATTCAAAATGTAAAATTTGAGCAGATACACAAATTACAATCTTAAACATAATTTCATTACTTTGAATCATAGTTACAAAATTTCGTGAATTAGTTATATTTATTTTCGATATCTATTCTCGATTTAAACCCTTTTATGAAACCATATAATGCCTGCATCATTCTAAAAGCAAAGTAGATAATAAATATACATTTGATACCACTATAATTGGCGTCTTCTTCAAAGAAATAAATAAATAAATAAATATTTAATTACATACATCGTCCGTGTGGTTTACACATATTTTTATTTTTCATCCTAAAACTTCAATAATTACCCCAGCCATCCTTATACTTGACCTTTTGTAACTGGCAAGTCCGACCTTTTGTAATTGGCAAGTCCTTTGACCAAACGACCGTTAGTTTTTTCCATTAAGTCTAGTCATGTGCTAGTCACATGAGGGCATTTTAATCATTGCACGGGCATTCATCTTCAAAATCAATCAACTCTATTTCCTCAAATTCATAGTGTCACACTTTAACCTTCAATCCAAGAAACACATTTTGTTCCATCTATAAAACACTCCTTATTCCTCAATCATTCCTTCCGAATCAAGTACAAAATCAAAACCCACCAAAAGCAAATAAAACATGATTAAAATAAAAACTAGGTTTGAAGCAAACACAAATATGTGCCTTTCATAACATGGAAGGAGGTTGAATCATGCTCGCCAAGCAAACATTTTCACTTTAGGCGGAATATGTGCCTTCCATAACGTGGAGCAAATTATACTATCGACAGCTGAAAGTCTTACCTGATTAGCGAGTCCAGATAAGCATGTCTTGTAAGCGTCTCGAACAATGAAGTCCCCATGCTTTGTGGCAAGTACAAAGAGTTTCTTTTGCAATTGTACTCGGAAAAAGTCTATAATAAGAGCAACATCCTAGTCTTGTCCATTAATTGATTGGCCATTTTAATAATAACATTTGTCAAACAAGTATTTCTAATACTTTGTGAGACACAACAATACTCAACTACATTATATTTTCATAAATGACAAAAATGCCCTTTGTGGTTTGGTTTTGAGCAAAAATGGTTCATGTAATAGTGTATTTTATTTACTTTCCAAAAACATTCCTTTTAAATTACAAAAAATCTCCCTGAAGATTTTTACGAACCACAATAAAGGTTCGTACGGTTTATTCACAGAAATGGTCATTGGGATTTATTTGCTTTGCGAACACAATCCTTATAAAAAATTGCAAAAAATCCTTAATGTTAACATACACTTACAAAGACAGTCCCCGTGTTAAAAAATTTAAATCCCTACCGTTGCTTGCAATTATTTTAACAGATCCTTAATTAAATCGTTAATGAGGAGGATGTAGGGTGTTAGAAACACAAAATTTATTTTATTTTATTTATTTTTTTGTGGTTTTTCAAGTTTACCAAAGATGTTTCACCCCTTTTATTTTTAGTTTTCAAAACAATAATGTTGAAAATGACATTTATCTTTATATATTACATTAGATGTGCTTTAAGCTTATGTACTATATCTTTGTATGCTATACTTTATATGTGATTTCAAAAACGATTATTGAGTTAAATCGAGGAAATGCTTGTTTAACGGAGAACTTTTTCATGTAAAACACACGCCTCACAGTGAAGCAAGGGTAAAATAAGCACATCTAGCACGTAAAATTCCCGCCCCGCTGCAATGCGGGGGAAAACCACTTGTTTACCAGCATCCCACATAGTCTCCTAGCGTATAAGTTCTTGACCGGAACATATACTACGTGTAGACTATTTTGAGACAAGCCAGGGGAGTATTATTCATATTTGTAGTGCAACAAAAAAAGGGAAGATGTTATCTTATAATGTTTACTAAAACATATATTCAACAATTTGTGTACTTGTCATTTCAAATTAGAGCAATTTGATTTATAAACAAAACAGAAGTTGAGATGAACCATGTAAAATTACAACAATTGAAACTCAAAGAATAAAAGAAAAAAAAAAAAGATTGCAAGTTGAATATATTCGTCTAAAGAACTAAGGGCCCATTTGGTTAGTGGGTTATCAAAGGAGGGATTGGATTTGTGGAGTCATAAACACGTTTGGTACAATGCTAATAACAAATATTAATACATGAGTCCCAAATTTCTATTTTTGACCACATAGGTGACTTTTCTGATTTTTTATGGGTCTCATATTTCTCTCACCTTCCCTTCTCTATCTCTCTCTTCTAGCATATAATTAAATAACATTTTTAATTTTAAAAATTAATCTAACTACGTAGTTAATTCAATAATAATATTTTTTCTCTCTTTTCATAATTACACTAAATCCTAACCCAAATCCAAATCTTAACCCGAATCCAAGTTCTCTTATAAACCAAACGGACCCTAAATATGCTTTAATGTTGTAAAAGCATATGCTATGACACCTTTGGTGCAATAATTAAGTTCTTGAGTTAACTACATAAATGGACTATGTGGTTTGTTGAGCTTTACAGATTCAATCTATTTTTCAATTTTGTTATAGATCCAATCAGTGTGGTTTTGACTTGTCTCGGATCCAGTCCAATTTGCTAAACTTTGTTAGTTTGACCGTTAAAGTAAGGCTATATTTGTCTTTTTATTTGTTTCATTTAAAAAACATGTGGGGTTACACCACCCATCTCATACTCATACCCTAGAGGTGGCAAAACGGGCGGGGGGCACGGGTAACGGGCTAAACGAGCACTAGCCCAATGGGCACGGGCTTAAACGGGCACGGGCTTAAATGGGCACGGGCCAAACGGACTCTTGTTATACGAAGTGGTTTAGAAAAGACCTAAAACAACAACAAAAATGGTCAAACTTAACACATAATTTATATTTGAGTAACTAAATATATTATATCTATAAGTTTTTCATTAAAAACAATTTAATGTTTGAAAAAAACATATGCCCATTATATTCATTTAACTTCTAAATAGGCAATATATACCCATTTCAAAAAAATAGAAGGATAAATGTGCCCAAATCTTTTAAAAAGTTGCTAATTTAGCCCAATTTTTATTTTGGGCACATATTGCCACCACTCATACACAACCCAACCTTTCTTTTGACACTTTATCTCTCTTCATTTACGGTCCATTTCTCTTTCTCTCGAAACATCTGGCCAGCCACAACCACTATCGTCTGCCACTGCCTGCCATAACCACATCCGTCGCGATATCAATCACTATCTATAGCCTGCCACCACAACCTCTTACTCACACACACCAAGATCCGACCACCACTTCCATTAACGTCATCACAACTTTATAAACTATAACAAAACCCACCACCACACTCATCATCGTCACCATTTTCTCCCGCCACTACCTACTGCTGCCCCACCCTCATAACCACCCGACCAGATCTGGAATTCACCCCCACAATCTCACTTGCACACCCACTTGTCTTTTTTATATAATGTGGTTGTGTTTAGATCGATGATGATGGCTGTAATGTTTTTGGTATTGATGATGAAGATGGTTCTTATAAGGGTTTTAATTTGTGTTTGATTGAAACAAAGATAATGCTTTTTATGGGTTTAGATTCGATGATGAAGATGGTTGAATAGTCTTTCAAGAAGATGTTGTCTAAAAGAAGGAGAAGATGAAATGTTTGATTAGGTTTTTGTATTAACTAGAGAAGATGAAGATATGTAGTTAATAGATTTTGTAAATAATAATAATAATAATAATAATAATAATAATAATAATAATAATAATAATAATAATAATAATAATAATAATAATAATAATAATAAAGAAAGTCCAAAATACATCCCCGCTTTTACTGCTTCGCACCATACATCATTCTCGCAAAATTTTCAATGATACATCAATTCGTTAGTAAAAGTTAACCTATATACATCCTCGGTTAAAATAAGGACTAACGGTGCAAATTATTTCTCCTTATCTCCTAACGAGATAGATAATGTTTACACCGTTAATCCTCTTAGTTAACGGTATTTGCACCGTTATTCCTTTTTACGCTTACTTCGCTTTTTATGTTCTTTTCTATTTTTTTTACGTCATCCGCTTTTTATATTTTCACCGCTTTTTTCGCTTCGTCTTTTTACGCCGCCGCTTTTTTTACGTCATCCGCTTTTAAGTCTTTATCTGCTTTTAAACGTTACCGCTTTTTACATTTTCGCTCATTTTTACGTTTTAATTTGTTTTTATGTTTTCGTCAGATTTTTACGTTTTCGTCATTTTTCACGCTTTCATAAGTTTTATCCATTTTATACACTTTTATTGGTTTTCGCTATTATTCTACGTTGCTCATTTTTATGCTTTTATCCGCTTTCATTCATTTTATACAAATAATATGTATGAAACGGATAAAAATGTATGAAATGGATAAAAACGTATGAAAATGGATAAAAATGTTTATGCATCGATTTTAAATAACGATTTTGACCCATTTCTGGTCTGAAATATCAAAAGTGTAAAACACGAAAGTTGTCCGGAATGATGTTTTACATCAAGACTCGCGAGTTTTAACCTGAAAACTCAAAATAACGGACGAAAACGTAGAAAAGGACGAAAACGTAAAAAAGCATTTAAAACGTAAAAACAGACGCAAACGAAAAAACATACGAAACGTAAAACGGCGAAACATAAAAAACGGGCGAAACGTAAAAAATGGAAGAAAACGTAAAAAGGAGTAATGCAAGTACCGTTAACCCGTAAGACTAACAATGTAAACATTGTCTATCTCATTAGGAGATAACGGAGAAATAATTTGCACCGTTAGTCCTTATTTTAACCGAGGATGTATAGGTTAACTTTACTAACGGAGCGATGATCCGTTGAAACTTTGCGAAAGGGATGTATGGTGCTAAACGGGAAACCAATGGATGTATTTTGAGTTTACTCTAATAATAATAATAATAATAATAATAATAATAATAATAATATAAAAAGATGAAAATGAGGTATTTTTGTCATTTTATTTGACTAAACAACAAAAATTAACAACTTTGGGCAAAATAAACTGGATCCGTAACATGTGATTGGACCCGTAAGGTTACTGAAAAATGGACTGAATCCATAAAAGCCAACAAAACAAAGGGACCATTTATGTAGTTAACTCTAAGTTCTTTTTCTTTCTTTTTTTGAGTAAATTGCATTTTTGGTCCCTAAGGTATAGCCAAATTGCAGCTTTCGTCCATAACATTTCGAAAGTGCAGCGATAGTCCTTATTTTGAAGGGTTTGTTGCATTTTTGTTCCTAATCTGCAATTTAGGGACCAAACATGCAATTGAAACTTCAAAGTTTTAGGGACTAAATCTGTAATTTAAAGACTAAACATGCAACAATACATTCATAATGGAGACTACCACTGCACTTTCGAAACATTAAGGACAAAATCTGTAATTTGTTCATACTTTAGGGACCAAAAATGCAATTTACTCTTCTCTTTTTTTAAATCGTAATAATTTAGTTCAAGATCCACTATTTGCGTTTGATGGCTCGTTTATGACAACCTGACAGAGTGTCCAACATTACATGATATCAGCACTTATACGTCATTGTAACTATTTTTTTTTTTTTTTTTTTTTTCCTTGTTGTCAATTCAGTGTTAATCATCTTATAATAAATCTTAAAATACTACGTTTAATAATAATAATAATAAAGGATGTGCAAATAACTAAATACTCAACGGTGTTTGATATTCGACTTTGAATATAACCTTTTGGATTTCGATTTGGGTTACACACAAATCAAGTTTTGAATATGTTACTTACTTTAGTTTGAGTTACAAGTTGTCCCGATTTAATATGTATACATACTTACCCTGGATGGCCATAGCGAGTTACAAAACCAACTGTAGAACGGGATTGGATTATTCTGTTTCAAAACACGAAAGAGCTAGATAAAGTCAAATTCTATTCAGTTTCAAAACATATGTTTTTCAGGCGACTTCCATAAGTACTTTGTATTATCTAAAGTGATTACGATGGTATGATTTAATGACCCAAACATGTAAACTAATGATGTTAAGTTGTTAACGATTATTGACAGATTAAATATTCAATGCAAAATACTACTCCCTCCGTCCCAAAATATAAATCCGTTTTGACTTTTCGTATCAAATTTTAACCATAAATATTTTTGTTTGTATTATACCATACTTGATAAAACTTATACCAATGAAAAATACATTTAAAACACAATCCATTCATATATTTTGCATCAAGTACTATATGATACAATCAAAAATATATACGGTCAAAGTTAAATTCAAAAAGTCCAAATGGACTTAAATTTTGGGACGGATGTAGTATGTTCTAGAGTGTATAAATATATATTTTCACACTACAATATTTGTTGTTACTCTAAACAGGTTGTACACTTGTAGTCTTGTACATAAATAATATTTTTAAAAGACGGAGACATTTAACATACCGGGCCCCGTTCTAGCATAGTATATTAGTATATGAATATGAATCTTACATAATTAATATTATCTTTGTATAATATTAGCAATTTAAAACGCGTTCGCACTTGTATAGTTGTCGTATTGTGAACTTAAATTGATTGCATAATTAATTGCATCAACGTTTTGTATGTGATTAAAGCTGTGAAGATCCTGGACTATAAGAATAACAAAGCTATAGATGATGTATATACCAAGCTAACTTTTTATCTGAATTTTTTTAATTTAACTAGTTGGTTAAATCTACGTAAAACTTGTTCCAACTGAATAAATAATACGTAATGGGAAACACACAAATAAAAAAAATTCGAAGGTCGATGTGGTCTTTCAGCGCAATTAAAGTCAGTACTTATGGTCTTTTTTTAAAATTGATATATTCAATATATGGAACCACGTTCATATTTGCACATATATAGTTATATACAATCAAGAAATATTAAAGGTTTACTAGTTAATATAGACATTAAAAAAGAGATCTACAGAGATCGAGAGCTAGAAGATAACAATATGGTGATGGCACCATGTTTCGACAAAAACGGAAGAAAGAAAGGTGCGTGGAGTGAAGACGAAGACAACAGGCTAAGAGCCTATATCGAACGAAATGGTCATTACAATTGGCGTGAACTTCCTAAACTTGCCGGTATGATCTAGCTACTTAACTTCCATCTTTTCCTGAAGATGTTCTAATGAATTATACACTTGCTTAATTATATGTTATTGTTTGGAATTTCTTTACTTTAGGTTTGTCTAGATGTGGGAAAAGTTGTAGGCTACGGTGGAAAAACTATTTATGCCCAGATGTGAAACGTGGGAACTACTCAAAAGAAGAAGAAGATATCATAGTCAGTTTACATAACAAGTTAGGCAACAAGTAAGTTCGAATAATAAAATATTTCATTGAACAAATTTTATAATAAATTATAAGTAGAGATGTTTATGTCCGCGTCATCTAAATAAAGTTTTGTTGTTATATCTATAGATGGTCCAAGATCGCTGAAAAACTGCCTGGAAGAAGCGACAATGAAATAAAAAACCATTGGCATGCACATCTGAAAACCAGGGCTCAAAAAGATCAAAGAATACTTACGTCAAAAAATGAAGAAAATGAAGGTCTACAGACCGATAAGACCAACCCTAGAGTAAGTCCAGCTAAAAATATAAATGTAAAATCTGAAGAGAAAGTTGTCACCGAAGTACCAACCAAATCATCTTCGCAACTGCCATCAATTTCTGCAACATCATCATCTTCGTTTAGTGGTTCTCATTATGCAACTTCAACTTATGTTTCACCACAATCATCCTGTTACATACCTGAAGGAGATTTCTGGACTGAACCGTTTGTTGTAGACAACAATAGCATCTACTCAAGTGATATTTCGTCATCACCTTTGGGTTTAGTTAACGATTTTCTTCCAAACTTCTTGCCAAGAAATGTTCCTTAACGATACGATTTCATTGTCATCGTTGGATTCATATTTGTAGTTTAAACACAATTTGTAAGTTTAAGTGCATGTGTTAATACAATAAATGAATAAAACCTTATTCTATTTAACGCCTTTACGCTTTTGTTAATGGCAAATATAAAATGTATTAGAGATCCGTAAAATAGGACCCTTCCTTGTCAGAGCGATTTGGGCTATTCTCTTTTTCCCTAATCGACTTTTAATTTTAATCGACTTCCCTCCCAATCTTTAACTATCTGACCCTAAGTTTGATCTTGCTTCTTTGTTTGATCCTACGTACGTTTGGGTTTGCTTTAGATTGTTAGGGTTTCGTTTGTGGTTAATGTATTTTTAAGGTTTCTCTTGATCGCTACTTGTAGGGTTTAATTGATCGATCATCCTTATTGTTTAAAACTTACAATCGCGTTTTGTTAGGGTTTCGTTTATTCATTACTTGACTGTTGTTGCGATCTACAAACTCTAGGGTTTGTGGGTCGTCTTGGGATCACATGACGTGCCTTTTTGGTTACGTGGTGAGTTAGTGGTTTTGGTGTTGTTACAACTGGTTGAGTAGGTGACGTAGGGTGTGAATGTTTTGGGGATGGAGCGAGGTTTTTGAGCTAAATAGGGGGTGGGGTGGGAGAGGTCTTAAGGAGAAAAGTGGTGGTGTATCTTCTACGAAGGTTGTCAAGGATACGTTCGTGCTATCCTCTTCTGTTGAGGAAGAATATGTGGATGCTACAGTGAATACTGAAGATTTGAATGTGGGGCAGACACCGACTAGCCCTAATGTTAACCCAAAACAGGTACTTCTTATGCTAATTTATTTACTACTAGTCTGAGTAGGAAGGCTATGAATTTTCTCACCTTATTTACTTCAGGGGAAATGGGGTTGTCGTGGTTGTTCCGGTGGAGTCTATTAGAGCTATTAGTGCACGGTTTGCTAATATGGTATATGAATTCTTTTTGGGAAAGCTTGTGGCTTACCCCGTTGTTGCTAACTATGTTAAGAGCACTTGGGGTAAATATGGACTGGTAAAATCAATGCTTAACTCGTCCACCGAGATATTCTCATTCCAGTTTAGCTCTATGGATGGGTTGGATACAACGTTTGAAAATGGTCCATGGTTTATTCGTAACAATCCGCTTATTCTGAAAAAGTGGGATCTGAATGTGAACTTATTAAAAGAAGATGTGGGTAATGTTCCGGTGTGGGTAAGCTTCATGGTGTCCCTGTGACTGCTATTTCTGCTAAGCTTGGTACTTCTTTGATGTTTGATTCTTACATATATGACATGTGCACCCAATCATGGGGTAGGTCAAGCTATGCTAGAGTAATGATTGAAGTTCGAGCTGATGTCTAGTTGAAAGATACTATTGTGGTGGCTATGCCTAAACTTTTTGAGGAGGGGTTTTATACGTGTATTGTTCGTGTTGAATATGAGTGAAAACCCCCTAGATGTGTGTGGTGTAAGGTTTTGGTCATATTCGTAAGGAATGTCCTAAAATCTCAAAGGGAGTGGCGAAAAACTTGAAGAAGCCTAGTCAGGCTCCTAAACGTGTTCCGGTTGGTCCGAAATTGGGTTTTAAACTTGCAAAAGAATATAAACCTGATTAAGAAAAGCCCACAACCAACTCTAGTAAGAAGAAAGGTGTGGAGCCTACTAAAGAGGTTAGTAGTTCAAACCCATTTGATGTGCTTAATTCGGTTGATAATGATGGAGAGTTGGGTACCAATGGGGGGACTTCAAATTGAGCTAGTAATGGGGAAAATTCTAGTGGCTCTTCGTTCTGGAATGTTGAAACTAGTAGCACTAGTACTAATCCTATTGTTGAGAAAATTGGAAAGCTTGAAAAGCTAATTATTGATGGAAAAGTTACTCGTGGATGATGATGGTAAACCTCAAAAAGGTTGATTATCCGGGTGATCATGTTAGTGAAGATCACCAGTGAGTGATCTAAAGAGAAGGAGCAGATGCGTCACTAAGCCTAGTATTTCTTCCTCTACTTGTACTTCTTCAACTAAGGTGGGTAACTCATTCTCTAAGGTGGGTAATGCGGTTGTTTCTGATATCGACGATGATGAAGTTCTGGAATATCTTAACGAGACTAATTATTTTGGTAGTGGGGGGAATGAGAGGAGTATTTTAGAGCAATGGAAAGATGGTACATATGACTACAATGATTATGAAGATGATTACTTTGATGATTGTGGTCTATCTGCAACCCAATTAAAGGCTGCTGCCATCCATGACATTAGCCTTGGATAGGTTGATTTTCCCTTGTTTAGCATAAAGATTGATGTGTCTTAGTTTATGCTTGTTTTAGGTGGTGTTTGTTTGTGACTTAATTGACTTAATATGAAAAAAACTGAATTCATTAAGTCATATGAAAACTGTTTGTTTGTTACTTAATTGAGAAATATGACTGAAAATATTAAGTAATAAAACTGATGGTGTTTGCATTAAGTCGTCTCTTAATTAAACATGACTTAATAATAAAAATTAACAAACAAGCCCTTAGTTTTAGTTGATCATTTATAACATGTCATGAATGATTTAATGGTTGTTCAACCGCTTGCTTGAGGTTAATGTGGTACTTCATGCACATTCCATTGTACTTACCTGTTTATTTGGAGTAATATATTTTACCGGGTGGAAGACCCTTTACCAAAAAAATATAAAAATGTATTAAGTAAAAGTTCAAGTAAACAAGTTTTAGACTTATTTTTTCATTTGACGAAAATCACTTAAGGTATAAATATAGATCTTGTATAATGATCAAAGAAGATTTTATCATACATAATGCAATTAATACTTGCATACATTTATAAACTTTCACACAAGTTTACTAAAACTTTATTTTAAATATTACTTTTATTATAAGAAAATGTTTTAATCATTCATTTGACTAACTAGTCAAGTATCTTCTCCTTTGAGAATTTGTTCAAATCATGCATAGAAGTATGGATTTACCAGTTGGTAATAATCAAAGATTAACCATCTAGAAGGTATATTTCCTTTTGAGAAGTATATGTAATGCAATCTTGTATTTAAAAAGTTATTAATTATTTTGGTAGTAATCCAAGATCAAATGAGGAAAGCATCAAATATATGGTTGCATGAAAACACTACTAGCCTCATTATGGTATTATGTTTTTAGCAATTTAAGAAGAAATCTTGGCCTTCATTCCTTTAATTCTCATGCATCACAAGAATAGAAATATTTCAAACAAGACATGAATAATCCATCAAAAGTGGCTAGTGAATTGGGCATACATCAGAGTGACGGATCCCTCATAAAGGACAGATCCCTTAAAAGGGATCCATGGATCGTCGTGGTCTGTTAACCAATGTTTTAAAAATCGCGCCTAAGGCGCTCGAGGCTCTAGCCTTTGGGCTTTTTTTAGATCGAGGCTCACGACATGCATGAATCACACAAGAAGTGGCCTTTGCGCCTTGAGGCTTTTTGCGCCTAGGAGATGTAATGGGTTTGGGGCTTTTTTCTAAATATTAAGATAAGATACATGGGCCTTATAAATTATATACATGTGCCTTTCAAGTTATATCTAATAACCCTAATATGAAAAAGAACTAAAACACATAATCAAGTGGGTAACTATAGATTCAGATCATTTAACAAATATGTAATCTCTCTCACGTCATAAGTTTATATCTTGAATTGATTTTTATTGATTGTTTATTTTATTGATTTGTAAATAATTTCATAAGTTTATTTTATCTTCAAGCATCACGTCATAGGGTGAGTACTTGTATGATTTGTAATATTGAACTGATTTTTTGTTTATTTTATTGATTTTTTTAACAAGTTACTTTGTTTCATTGAGTTTGTGTCAATAAAGAATGTTTATAGGCATTCCAAATTCGGATCAATAATTTATTAGGGAGCTACTGTAAACCACTATTATATATGTACATGTTATTATTGTATTTGTTAAGTTCATTCCCAAATTATGTCATCCTTTAAAATGGCCAAACCATGACGATGTGCTTGTTTTAACTGTATGTTTAATTCACATCACTAGAAGATGGAATTCTACAAATGTGCAGCAGTCATGATACCATGTTAAACAATGAATAAACTCTGTATGCTCAACTTTATTAATCATCAATTATTTATAAAGTATATATGAGAAGCAATATTAAAACCCTAATGGGCCTTAATCATACATGGACTTGGGCCAACTATCTATTGGCTAATAATTTAAAGTTATATTTAGATTAACAACGATAACACAAAACACGTACCCAATTTTTTGTGAACATCTTTTCAGAATGCAAATCAAGTCATTACTTGTTAGCTCGAAGAGGTATGCCCCAACACATACAGACTACTAAGTCGATCACCATAATTAAAAAACTGAATGGTCTACGTGAGATGGCAAGGAAAGACAAAATACTGAAAATGATGAGGACAAGATAAATGAACTTGCAGAAGCGTGGGAATGATAATGTTGTTCCCTTTTTTTTTGGTTACAAAGATTAACTAACGTGAACTGACCAACTTCATACTTAGCAAAGTAAGTTTAAAAACATTTAACACAGATAAACAATTTAATAAAGATTCACACAAGTATTTTCAACGATTATATTCTTTTAGAAATGAATCGAATAATTTACTAAGATTGTTTGGGGAATAAAAATCTAAGTTGAATGACAATTGTTTGTTGATCTCCTCACTAACTTATACATAAACCAAAGTTAACATTTAACTAAGAACTATGCTAACCACTGAATACGCTCAGAGACTTAATTCTATGGAGGATTAAATGCTCTTAAATGTGTTTCACATTATTGCAAGAGATAAGATTTACTCTTTTACTACATTCTCTTATATAGGTAAAGATATGGGTGGATACATGTGGGGTAATAAGGACGTATCAAGCATTTAACTGTGTAACACCCTTATATTAAATGCCTATGTTCTTTGAATGTGTCCTCTCACTTTAGAGAACAATATTCTTTCTACTAACTCTTGTACTTTCTTTGACATGTGTTTTTCAACTTATCTTCCCAAAAAAGTTTCCGCCTAAACATTCAGGTACTTAGATATTTTTCCTAAATATTTAAGTTTAGCATGCTTTTGATTGTTGAGGAGATCAAAGAGATTCAGTGAGTTATTGTCATTACTCATTGACTCCATCATCTTTTTTTTAGGTTCAAGGCTTCACTTACCGAGTTCTGCCTCAAGAGGTGATGAAACTCTCTTAGCATTTGATGAACTCTAAGGATGACTCTACAAATGTTGACTCATTCAAGGACTTAATTTGCACAAAGTATTTTATGTTCAAATCCAAGTCAGATACTATTTGGCTCTAATTGGCTCAACAAATAAGAAGACACATATAAGGACGAAAACATAACTTTAAGTGGACTGGTTGAAACCTAGTTCAGTCGATTAACCTAAGTACTCCATAATTGTCAAGACACAATGTTTAAATGAATCAGTTGAAACCTATTTCAATCTCAGTTCACCTAACTAAATTTTTTTTTAAGGATCAGTATCTTTTAGCAATGCTTTAATTTGGTTTTTTCTGTTCTGGGAGTTTTAATAGAAACAATATGGTGAAAAATCATATTATAACAAACATGTAGCGAAGAAAGGTGCATGAGGTGAAGAAGAAGACAATAAGTTAAGAGCCTACATCGAGTGATACGACCACTTGAACTGGAGATTATTTTCCAAGTTTACTGGTATAAAAAAAGGAGGAATGTTATATTTACAACATTCTTACATACAACGTTTCACACAATGATGTGATAAAATCATTTGTCCAATCAAAACAATTATGAAAAAGAAAGAATCTATTCGATTGAACAATTAATTTTCTCACATAATTGTGTGAAACTTTTTTTTGGAAACTTTCTGTGAACATATCATTTCTTTCAAAAAAAGTTGACGTGTTTTTGAATTTTTTTTCATATTTATTTGAATACTAGACGAATACCCGCGCAAGGCGACGGTGTATAGCGGCAAATAATTAAATTTGCGAAATAGTAATTCTGGTTTGACCCTTGATGAAAAGCGTGTGTTTTTTGAAATACAAAGCGTGTGTTTTATTAAAACTAATATAGTGTTTGTTTTTAAAAAATGTCAGGTTTATAAGTGATCAAGAAAAGACATAATTTAAGTTGCCAAGTTTTTAAAAAGTTGTTAAGTTTAAGTGGTACTTACGGGTAATTTAGGCAAACTACATCAATTTAAGTTTTCATATTCAAGATTTCAAGATTCAATATTGGTCATTTATGCTTTACTAGACGAATATCCGTGCAAAGCGACAGTGTATAACGGCAAATAATTATACTTGCAAACTTGCGAATCTGGTGTGACCCTTGATGAGGATCGTTCCCTTGATTTTCGGAGGCCCTATGCTATAAATAAAAGTACGTTGCATTACTCGACTATTTTGAACATATTCACTAATGGACCAAAGGCTTAATTTTCACATGAGAAATATTGACGTTTATGATATTGTGATTTATTGTGTTTCAGTAATGAATATGTTTAGGTACTTTGAATATAAGTTGTTGTATTAGATCAATATATGTCAATAGGTGTTTATATGGTAATTAGTCAAGGTTTATTAAATTTTAAGTTTTAAGTAATTCACTAATCAAGAAATGGCATGCACCCTTTATAAGTAGTAAAGATTTGCTTATCATTTTTGACATATCTTGCAATATTAGGAGTGTCAAGAAGCGGAAAGAGCTGCAGGTTGACATGGATGAATTACCTTCGCCGGAACATGAAACATGGATATTTTACAAAAGTAGAAGACAATATCATCATGGATTTACATAGCAAAATTGGTAACATGTATGTTTTAACCGGTCGCAGAGCTTGAAAGTTTTACATGGGAAGGAAATTCAAAATACAAATTGTGGGAAGGTAAAACTGAAATAAAAGGTTTTTAAACATGAAATGTAGCTTATTATAAGATATTCCCTTCGTCTCATATTTATAGTTCACATTTCTTTTTTGGGTTGTCCCAAATTAATTGTTCACTTCCAAAAATAGATAAAAAAATATAGATCAAGTTTACCATATTAACCTTATTTGAGGTTATTATTACAAACTTTAAGGAAGTTATAAATTAATTGGTTAAGGATAAAATTGTCTTTTGTGCAAAAAGTAAGAAAGAGAAAGTTATAATAATAATGTTTTTTTAAACTTTGTGTTTTTTGTCTGTGGACAATTATTTTATGACTGAGAAAGTAATTATTCTTGTTTGTGCAGATGGTCAACGATAGCAGTAGAGTTGTCGGGAAGAAGTGACAACGAAATAAAAGACCATTGGAATACACATTTGAAGAAACTAGCCGGGTACCTGCGCGTTGCGGCGGCAGTTACCCGTGTATAGATTTTTATAATAGATAGGTTGAGACAAGGTTCGGTTTTAATGGTCTATTACAAGCTTTTAATGGACTGTTATAACTTACAAGTATGTATCAATGTTAGAATTTAAGAAAATTATGGGCCATTAAAAGCTTTTAAGGGCACTTATAAGACTTTCTAGGCTTTTAATTATATGTGCATGTATTGATTTTTCATAATAAAAGTAAGACAAATATTTCTTATAATGGAAATGTTTTTGGTCTTACAATTTTAAGACTACCTCTTTTAGCAAAGTCCCAAATCTATTATAAAGTAGTATAAACTAGTCCAAAATGATCAAAGTATCAAACAATGCTATAAAATACAGGTGTTGGAACACTTGAATTTGATCACGATAACCCTAAAAAATCCTATGGATACAATAGATCTTAAACTCCATAATAGGGTTGAGCATATTGGACCGAAAACTGAATCGAACCGAAAAATCAAGCAGAATCGGACAAAACCGAACCGAACTGATCATATTCGGTTCAGTTTCGTTTTTATATACTAATGGTTTTCGGTTCGGTTCGAACGAAAACCGAGAAAAACACACTTAAACCATATAAACCAATCCGAACCGAAGCGACCATATTCAGTTTAGTTTTGGTTCTATATACTAATTTCGGTTTCGGTTCGATTCTTGATTTTCGTCGGTTCGGTTCAGTTTTGGCATGATGCTCTCAGGCCTACAGTCCATAAAGATCAGGAACTTTCACTACAAGATAATAGACATTAGTGACAGAGGTTTTCATGCACAAAAAAGTGTCACCAAGTCTAACCTTTATAATAACGCATTTTAAAAGCGTGGGCAAAAGCCTAAAATTTTGAGATTTAATGATACTTTTTATAATCAAATTTGCCACAAAAAGTAAAAACCATGTACTCACTTTTTTTTTGTCAACATAAATAAACTTCTATCTACGCTTTCTTAAGCAATGAGAAATACCTAAAGTTTTTAGTGACACTACTTTAATACTTTTGGTGACACTTTTTTACTTTAGTAACACTAATTTAATTTATAGTGACATTTTTGTTATGCGTCACTAAATGACAATATTTTTGTAGTGTTTATTTGCAAGGTCGCCATCTGAATCATCTGTGTCCTCTTCTAGCAATGAACAAGGCACATACAAGTTGAATAGCTACGATTATGAAGTTTCAAATGACGTCGTACTAGATTTCTTCAATAACGATGCTGACACAAACTTCTGGACCGAACCATTTGTTGGGAATTCATATTGATTAAACCATCAATACCACGAGTACGCAGCGGATGGATCTATATTTAATGTTATGAATTAAAACACATAATTAAAACACATAAAATACTAACCTCGAATCTATTGAAAAATAGATAAACACCGGATCTTGATCTTGAAACCGAAGTGATTAAATTATCACCTCTAACGAATGCACACACTACACGTCAAACGAAGCACGTTAGGATGCTAGTGCTTGCTTCACGTATAACAAACTAACACCTTGTGTTATTGTTACTGGCTCAAACACAATTCGAATACCAAATAGGTATACGTTCGAATGTGTACAAAAAAGAGATAGAATACTAATAAACAAAGATACTAGTCTTTGTTTATATGTATTAATGTACGAAGATGACAAAAACCAAAACAATGAATATTTGATTATGTCAGCCGTAATATTGGACCAAGGAAGAAAAACGTGTTTAGCTTTTAGGTGTAATGAGATTGTATATTTCGTATCACAGACAATGAGGCCAAGGGGTGTTTATATAGCACCCCAACTTGTCTAAGAAGTCATTGTCTTTCACCTCCTTTAGTTAGATAAAAATGACACATAGTACCCCTCCTAGATCCTTCCATACCTGGCCACTTTGGAGGGAGGTCCGGGAGTTTCGTTTTTCCCACATCCAAGTCCATCTCTTTTTATATTTAACATATATTTAAATTAGTTAAATTATTTCGTGAAACATATTATACATTTAATAAATATACATAACATATACATATTAAATATATAATAAACGTGTTCTTCGTGTATACGTGTGTGCCCCGATAGGCTCACGTAATTCCCGGCCGTATAACTATTGATTTACGAGCGCATAACCAACAGCTCCCACTTGCGATCGTCACAATCAATAATGTATACTAACAATGCTAAGTGTCTAGCAACACCGCATTGCCCCCAGAAATACCTGAGTGTGGTTTCATAAAACAACAAGGTAAATGGTTTACAATTTTAAATTATCCTTTTGTTTCAGATACTTGTTGAACTATGGATATGGATCAAAGTCATTCCATATTGTTCAATTATTCATTTCTTTCGTTTAGAAATTAATCAAGATTACCAAACGTAAAACAAGTATCATCTTGATTTACACTTTGGGCACGGCCATGCAAACATCCGATTAATTCAAATGAGGTCCCGATAGTATCATACTCCGGAAGACAGTGGAGGAACAAATTCTATTTTGACTACACGTGTCATTCATGCGCTTCAACCAACTTCGAGAATAGCCTTTATAACCACCTTGTTCAGGGATAGCGTTTGACTATAGTCAAGAAGAAAGATCCACACATGCAAGACCTGCTTGCATCTCAAGTCAGAGGACAAATAAAATAACCATTTTCGAGATATCACTTAATGACGCCGATCCATAAAGTGATGACTCGTAGGTTTGGGGAAATCCAATATCCATAGCACGTGGATAACATGTGAGTTTGGCGGACACATCCTTAGTATTCATAGAATATAACCAATCTCTCACATTTGCCTTAATTCAATGATACTCCCATATCATTGATCGACAATGGACAATTTAAAGTAATAAATTACTTAAGGACTAAACATGCAAATATAGGACACAATTAATATATGAATGAATAACTCAAGTACCATGTATATTAATCATCAAAATAATAAATGTTTTATATATCCCATTATCCAAATACTAAAATCAAAACAGATTTACATGAGACTACTAAGCGAACGAAGTCCATACCACTAGCATGCTCAACATGCTTGTTCAAAGGCAACGCCTTAGTAAATGGATCGACTAAATTGTCATCATGTGAACTTTGTTAAGTACTACTTCATTATCTGCGATAACCTCACGGAGATAGTGAACCTTCCTTTTGTAATGCTTGGCGCCTTTCTGAGCTCCAGGCTCGTTGGCAATGGTTAATGCTCGAGTGTTGTCACATAGCATTTCCATAGGTTCTTTATTGGTAGGGACTACTCCAAGCTCATCAATAAACTTCCTTATCCAAATAGCTTCCATTGCGACACGAGCGGTGGTGTATTCAGCCTCTGTAGAAGACATCGCAGTGATGCTTTGCTTGGCACTCTTCCAGACTACAGCGCCTCCGTTTAGAACGAAAACGTATCCGGTTTGCGACTTGGTGTCATCCTTGTCGATCCGCCACCCAAAGATCGATATAACGGTAACTCTAAGCTCTGTTTGGGTCTCCACCGTAAACAAGAAACATATCTTTAGTATATCCGAGATACTTGATATGTTCTTCACAGCAGACCGCTGACACTCACCGGATCTACTTGAAATCGACTTGTTAAGTTACGAGCGAACGCAACATCGTGTCTAGTGCACCTCACCGCATACATGATGGAACCTACAACCGAGGCATAAGGAATCCTCTTCATGCGTTCCACCTCTGCAGTGTTGAGGTCCTGAGATTTTCTCAACTCAAGTTTTACTTGCATTGGGGTAGTTCCACGCTTGGAATTTGCCATATTAAATCTTTTAAGATTTTCTCAATGTATGCACTTTGACAAAGTCCAATCAACCGCTTAGATCTATCTCTGAGATCTTGATTCCTAGAATATATGCGACTTCACCTAAATCCTTCATAGAAAAACAATTTCCAAGATAGGCTTTAATAGCTTGTAACATTGGAATGTTGTTTCCATGATCAATATGTCATCAACATATAAGATTAGGAATGCTACATTACTCCCACTAGCCTTACGGTATACACATGGCTCATCAAGGTTTTGAGTGAAACCATACTTTTTGATCTCCTCATCAAACCTTTTATTCCATTTCCTAGATGCTTGCTTTAATCCATAAATGGATCGTTGTAGCTTGCATACACGGTTAGGATATCGTGGATTGACAAATCCTTCAGGTTGGTCCATGTAAACCTCTTCGGTTAAGTGACCATTTAAGAAGGCGCTTTGACATCCATTTGCCAAATCTCATAGTCATAGTACTGCTATGGCCAAAAGAATCCTAATAGCTTTTATGTTCATGACAAAGTAGAAGGTTTCCTCATAATCTACACCGTAGGTTTGAGTGTAACCTTTGCCACAAGACGAGCTTTATAGGTGTGTACCTTTCCATCCATGTCAGTTTTCTTCTTGAAGAGCCACTTGCTACCAACGGTTTTAGCGTTAGGAGGGAGGTCAACTTCAATCCAGACTTCATTGTCTCTCATGGATTTCATTTCCTCGTTCATAGCCTTAAGCCATTTTTCAGATTCACGATCTGCTAATGCAACTTTATAGTTAGTAGGCTCATTAAGATCCCCTAACTCATGCTCCTCTAAATCACCGTATAAACACATTCAATCAGGGTGCACGTATTGTCCTTGAGGACCTACGAACAGAATGACTTCACTTTCTGGTTCAACACTTTCATGTTCAACCATCTCAGGAAGTTGGCTAGTATTTTCAGAAGGGTGAGTATCTTCTTGAATTTCATCAAGTTCTACGATCCTCCCACTTGCCTCTTGTGAGATGAGACGATTCTCAAAAACTCAAAGAAACCTAGCAACAAATACCTTGTGCTCAGGTGGATAGTAGAAGTAGTAACCCATTGTTTCCTTTGGGTATCCTACAAAGACACACTTAATAGATCTTGGTTCTAGTTTGTCAGGCGTGTCACGTTTCACAAATGCCTCACAACCCCAGACCTTTAAGTAAGACAGATTAGGGACTTTCCCATGCCATAGTTCATATGGTGTCTTTTCAACCTTCTTTGATGGAACCATATTGAGAATGCGTGCAGCAGACTCAAGAGCATAATCCCAAAAGGACATTGGTAGAGTTGTTTGACTCATCATAGATCTTACCATGTCAAGCAGGGTTCGATTCCTTCTCTCAGATACACCATTATGCTGTGGTGTACGTGGAGAAGAGAGTTGTGAGACAATCCCACACTTCTTAAGATGATCAATAAACTCTTGACTCATATACTCGCCTCCACGGTCAGACCGTAAAGCCTTTATGGTCTTTCCAAGTTGATTCTCAACTTCACTTTGAAATACTTTGAAAGTTTCAAAAACTTCATGTTTATGTTTAAGCAGGTAAACATAACCATATCGACTAAAGTCGTCAGTGAAAGTTAAGAAATAGTTGTATCCTTGTTTTGACACAGTTCTAAAAGGGCCACAAACATCAGTATGTATGAGTCCAAGCAGATCTGTAGCTTTCTCCGTTTTATGCGAAAAAGGCTTTTTCGCCATCTTCCCAGACACACAAGATTCACACTTATCAAAAGACTCAAGGTCAGTTGATTTAAGAAGCCCATCGTGTTGCAGCTTCTCAATGCGTTTCTTGTTAATGTGCCCAAGTCGGCAATGCCACAAGAATGTAGAGTCCAAGTTACGCTTGGATCTTTTACTATTAACAGAATACATAGAACAATCATTTGAAACAGAATCATGCATATCAATTTCAAAAATACCATTCCTAGAAACAGCATTAAAATAAAACAAGTTATTCATTGAAACTGAAATACCAATATCCGTAAAACAATGAGTAAAACCCTTGTCTTTCAAAAGTGAAACTGAAACAATACCCCTAGTAATACTAGGAGCATAATGACAATTGTCTAAACAAATTATTAAACCACTAGGAAGTGACAAATCAAAAGTTCCTATAGCTTCAATCTACCACGGTTTCCATTTCCCACGTCAGGGCTTAAAGCTCCGGCTTGATTTCCTACTTCCCGAGACCACGAGTAGTATTACGGATGTGAGTACCACAACCAAGGTCATATACCCAATATTTATGAGGAAAAGTATAAAGTTCTATGACGAAGATACACGATGTGCTAGCATTGCTACCCATTGCACTTCTTCGCGCATCAACTCGGCTAAATAGGTAGGACAATTCCTCCTCCAAAGTCCAATCGATGACAATGATGACACTCGGTGTCCTTAGCGTGATGCTCCTTTTTAGGTGGAGGGAATCTTGGCCTTGGGGCATAAGCATGCTTAGCCTTGCCATTGCCACGATTCTTGACCCGAGCACCATTATGCGGCTTCTTGTTCTTATTGTTCTTCGGATCCTTCCCGCTCTTATAGCAAGTACAGCAGAGCAAGATCTCTTTAGGAAGCCCTTGTTCGTGCGACTTAAGCATTGCATGCACTTCATTCATTGCCTTCCCATGCATTGCATATTATAATTCGTCGAATCCAAAGAAAGTCCTTGTTCGAGAGGTAAGAATCATGCTCACCGCAAGGCCGGATGACATGGGGTGACCAAGGCGTTCGGTCGATCTAGATAGCCCTTCATTTTCGAACATAGGTGCTAACAGATTGACCCTCCTCATGCTTACATGCATGAAAGGCCCGCATCTCAAGGAGTTCTGCTCGCTGAGCAAACATGGTCTTCAATTCCTTAAGCATGTTATATGCATCAAAGTGCTCTAGATTCTTTTGAAGTTCTGGAGTCATGCTTATGAGCATAAGACAACCTATGTCCTTGGATGCTTTAACCCATTGGGCATGAGCAGCAAGGACATCAGCATGAACCTGCTGATTAGGAGTTGGAGGAACAGGAGTGGCAGGTATGGGATGCTCCACATAGGTTAACTTATCCTACCGTGTGAGGACGATCCTCAAATTCGATACCATTCGAGAAAGTTAGATCCATAAGTTTTTCCTTTTCAAGGAAAGACCTGAAGATCGAATTGTTGACGGTTTGATTTGCTGCCATCTACAATAAAACAAAGTTCAAGTTTTTAGTATTTTCGATAATTAATTCTTTTACAAATTAACTACCCATGTTTTAATAAATAAAACAATTAATTTACTAAAGACTAAGACCCCTTGAACTCCCACTCATCACGGTAGTGCTTACTACTCTGTAAGTCTTGTGGGTACAAGAGGTAGGCGGCGTCGACAATTACATTACAAGTGCAATTCTTAGATTTATGAGACTTATGGCACTAGAGTACAAGCCGCTAGTGTCATGCATGTTTTGTCTCATCCTATGCCTCGGGATCAAGGATCTCACCCGCTTGACTCGATTAAGTCGTCCAATTAGAGAACATGTAAATGACTCTAGGTCTCACGCCGAGAATAAACACCTTGGGTTGCAATTCACTCACGTCCCACGAAAAGCAAAAGGCAAGTGCAAGTGTTCTCAAACTTGGATGGCATAGACTTAAATTTCAAATAGGGTATCACATAATTTTGACAAAACATGTATCAAAATTGTGTACAAAGAACATGCAAACATCTTTGTAACACAAGTTTGCAAAAACAATTTTTCAACTTATTTAGGTGTACTAATATCACGGGTAAAGAATGGTCAAGAGCCCTATATTGTACTCTACACGAGTCATAAGACCCAAGTTCTTCCAATAATTCCCACAAATGCCGAAACATATAGTGGGGCGGGAAAAGACCATGCAAAAACCCTAGATCTTGGTGTTACCCAAAAGATCATTAATAAGAGCACAAAACTTTAGGTATCATATAGTTAAAGTTTATTAAATCAAACGATATCCATCATGCTATATCCTGGTAGCTTCGAGTAATGATCCACACCCTCAATAGCATGATCGAACCAATGATTTAATCAAATCAAATTTCGATAGTTTATAGTCCGTTTAAGTGTAAAAACAAGTTTTACACATAACACATAACGGTCACAAGGAATTAAGTGTGTATATTAATGACAATAATTAAATCTCACGATATCCAAGAAGCTATATCCTGTAGCTTCGAGTAATGATCCACACCCTCAATAGCTTGATGGAACCCACGATTTAATTAAAAACAAGTTTCAATTTAAGTAATTAGTCTGTTTTTATTTCCAAAATCAAAAGCATATATGTAAACAAGTCACAAGGAATAAAACATATAAGCAATTAAAACAGACAGAAGAAGGGGTAGAGGTGAAGACAGACTCTAATGGAAAACAGTAACAAGTAATGCTCCAAAACTCAAGAATGAGTCTTCCCCAATTGGAGAATCTAAGGCTCCCACAAGGTTTTCGAGCTAGGTACCAAGTGGACCACAGACGTCATAGATCATGACCGCGTAAGCCTTAAGATCGGAAAAAGAAAAAGAATAATCCATATTACAATATCTTTTAATTTTTCCTAACCTCTTTTATTAACCATTAATATTAAACAAGATCAAGATTTAATTAAATGACAATAATGCATGTTATTGTCATAACAATTAATATATGTGTTTAATTAGCGTAGCAAGCGACTCTATGTGTAACCCATAACACCAAACGAGATGGCTCGTGATGCCACTGTTGGGAATTCATATTGATTAAACCATCAATACCACGAGTACGCAGCGGATGGATCTATATTTAATGTTATGAATTAAAACACATAATTAAAACACATAAAATACTAACCTCGAATCTATTGAAAATAGATAAACACGGATCTTGATCTTGAAACCGAAGTGATTAAATTATCACCTCTAACGAATGCACACACTACACGTCAAACGAAGCACGTTAGGATGCTAGTGCTTGCTTCACGTATAACAAACTAACACCGTGTGTTATTGTTACTGGCTCAAACACAATTCGAATACCAAATAGGTATACGTTCGAATGTGTACAAAAGAGATAGAATACTAATAAACAAAGATACTAGTCTTTGTTTATATGTATAATGTACGAAGATGACAAAACCAAAACAATGAATATTTGATTATGTCACCGTAATATTGGACCAAGGAAGAAAACGTGTTTAGCTTTTAGGTGTAATGAGATTGTATATTTCGTATCACACCACAATGAGGCCAGGGGTGTTTATATAGCACCCCAACTTGTCCACCAAGTCATTGTTTTCACCTCCTTTAGTTAGATAAAACGACACATAGACCCTCCTAGATCCTTCCATACCGCCACTTTGGAGGAGGTCCGGAGTTTCGTTTTCCCACATCCAAGTCCATCTCTTTTATATTTAACGATATTTAAATTAGTTAAATTATTTCGTTATTATATATTTAATAAATATACATAACATATACATATTAAATATATAATAAACGTGTTCTTCGAATACGCCATATTCACTAATTCCAACCGATAACTATTGATTTATAACCAACACCATTTACGTTGGACAATGATTTATGGTCAGTATGACCGCTTGTTCTCGCCTTTAGATTAGTTAATGATTATGACTATTGCCAGGATATGGTCATGGTTAACGAGTTTATGGTCAACTTGACTCGTATCGCCTTTAGATTTAGTTAATGATTATGACTATTGCCAGGATATATGGTCATGGTTAACGAGTTTTATGGTCAACTTGACAAGGATATATGGTCATGGTTAACGAGTTTTATGGTCAACTTGACACTATCATGACTATATCATATACCGGTTTCTCTAGAATTTCTTATGCATAAAACGTGTTAGCTAGCTTGGTGCAAAATGAATTCGCTTTGTAATTAAACGGTTTTATATAAGTTCTTATATCAAGGTGTCGATGTACCCATATTGTAAATTTGTAATCTGTTAACTTTTACATTCGTAATCTTTATAGATCAGAATAAAATCTTGGGATTTGAGTAGCTAATTTACAACAGTAATAATAACATTTATTTATTTTTTTATTTTTTAACGCAATAAAATGGATCAAAAACAGTCATTTTCACGACTTTCAGCTTCTGTCAACTACTTAAAAATGGAGTATTAATTAGAAGACCAAGACCTTGCTGCAATGGACCAAGAAACAAAGTCTACGTAAAATATCTATCAGTAAACTTTATACAATAAATGCATCACGTGGTCTCCCGCTAATGCGTAAAAATGCATCACGTGTTTGCATTTATTGTGTTGTTTTTTTTGGTGAAGGCATTTGTTGTATAAAGGAGGCAAACACTTGGATGAAACGTTCTGGTGTACCAAGAACCAAAAGTCAAATGTAGAAAAGAGGTAGAATAGACATCATTTAAAGAACGGGCCGGCCCAGGTGGGACTTTGGGAGCCTGATGGCCACAAGGCTATGGGTCAAAATGATGATTTTCAAAACCTGACCGCCCAGACGATTGAACCGGCTTCAACAGGAACAGGTCAATAAGCCGTGTTTTAGCAGCGATTGAACAACTAGACAACGAACCGGCCGGTTTTGCCATAACAGTAAAACTTGTTAACCCAAACTGCATCAGGCCAAACAATGTTAAACTGGACAGTTTAAAAGCTTTAAAAAATACTACTCTATAGCCGGGCCCGCTGAAAATGTACAGGTGTGTTTAATTTTAGAAAAGTTTTCTTAACTTTTTTAGTTTTTGCGATGAACTGAAAGAACTCTCTTTCTCAAAAAAACTTTTGAAAGAAAAATATTATAATATTATTATTATAATATTATAATAAAATCGAACGCCTGAACGATTTGAACGCCCGAATTACACTTGTTCTGAATTAAACATGTTGTTTGACAAAAGTTACCATTTCCCTCCCTAGCTCTGGCGATTTGGGTGATTCACTCATAAACCTAAATTTTTTCACCTAACCAATTCTCTAATAATCGTTTATCAATTCCCTCTAAAGCTGGATTAATTTGTTTGATCTTGTTTTGGTGCTGTGTTGCTTTGTGATTAATTAGGGTTTTGATTTTGGTTAAATCGGTTAGGTTTTCTTTTCTAAATCGCTGCATTAGGGTTTGGTGATCGCACTTTAGGGTTTTCTTATTCTATCGCTGCAATCATTATTATTATCTATATAACAATTATTGTTCCTGGAGCATCATTATGGGTTGATTATTGATTCGTTATGGATTATAAACCCTAGTTTTTAACTAGGGTTTTACACGGTTATTTTGAAGTTAGACGTCAGCTTCTTGTTTTCCTGGTTTTTTTTATTTTCTTGGGTTTGTTTGTAATGGATAATTTGGGAGAGAAGAACACCGAACCCGTATGTTCGATGCCAAGGATAACATGGTTAACGATGCAAGTGATTTTGAGCATGATAACGCCACACGCGTCGTCGGGTCAAGGAAACTTCCTTTCTTGAGCAAGTTTTATAACACCCAGCAGTGAACCTAATCGTTGTAGTGTAGTAATTAGGGTAAGCCACCGCATTGATATCGCTCTCAGGGAATAGGAATGCTAGTGAGAGTTACTACGCTAAGGTTAAGGTTGAGAAGATTATTTTGTATTTTTATATTTTATGAAATGGAAAGGTACGAATCTCGGGTATTGATCGGGGTTTTGGTATTTCACCGATTACTCTACTATTATCTAATTATCTAAACTAAGGTTGTGGGAGTCTATGTCTAATTAATGTGTGCTCGATGATAGTTTAAAGATGTGTTTACTTAGGTTGTATTACTCCTTAATTATCTCCTATTGATGGTTGAGTTGTCACGCCTTATTCTTAGTTGCATTGTGTCTAAAGTTGTAGGGTGCTGCTTCTCCCTAACTCTTTGAACTTACCAAAGGTCTCGCCTACAAACCCACTGGGATGATAAACTCTTACTCAAGGCACTCTTTGGATGGTTTAGCTTACAACTACTCGTGTAATTATATTCTAAGGTTCACAAAGATGAATCAAGCATTACACACAACGAATGACCTATCGCATTACTAGATCATTAATCAACTAAGATAAGAAACAACCAATCAATATTCAATAATTAAGTTTCATACTTCCTAAGCAAACACACAAATAAATTAGCCGGACATGGAAAACATGCAAGCATACACACAAATAATCAAAGACATAATTGAATTAATGAAGTAAATACTTATCTTAATGTAAGATAGGGTTTAAAACCCTAAAATACTGTACAAAACACCTTAGGTTCGGTTTTAGGTTTTCACTCCAAAAGACTCTCCTAAAAACTGAAAAATTCGGATTCTATATATAAGATTACATATGCGACGGCGCCACTTATGTTTCGTGACGCGCCGTGTCGCCGCTATTGGGTTTCGCTTGGCCACGTTAACCTCGGCGACGCGTCACCTTATGTCCGTGACGCCGTCTCTTTAGCTTCGACGCCGTTCGATTGCATCTAGCCGTGCGAGTAATGACGGCCTACTTTTTACAACCGGACGCCGCCACTTGAAAATACGAGTTTGGGTTCCAACCGTCACAACAATTTTCGACGGCGCCGCATTAGCACCGACGCCGTCGCTTTCTATTTTCAAAGAATGAGTGTCTCGATTTTGACTTTGGCCATTTCTTCATATATTCGCGCTTTTCGTCCAAATAAGTGCCATTTCAAGATTTTGCCTTCAAAAGACCTAAAAAGTGAAAAGGAACGATATTAAGCAATAACGGATACAAAAGTAATCAAATAAGGACTTAAACGACCCCTCAAAATGGTACCTTTTAAAACCTTATCAAAGCATGTGAAGTCTGTTTCACATGCATCTTTCGCTACTGGTTTGGGGAGTCACAACGATCCTATTACTGGTTTTAATGAATATCTTGGGCATCGTCCTAATGATGCTACAGGTGATGGTGGTGCGACGAACTCGTTGTCGTATGCATCACGAGGAAACACAAGAAATATAGTAGGAATGTTGTCGAGGATTCACATGTCTCGGTGTCGAGTCCTCACTAAGAGTAAGCATGATTTTATTGAAACTTTGTTTGGCGATCTCTTAAAACACTAGAGGATATTGATGCTTTCACCAAAGGTTCGATGTTGGTCTAAACACGGTGTGGGATGAATTGGATAATGATGTTCATAAGATGGCTAAGGATGCCGTCTTGGGTTTGTGGGAGGCTTTTAGTAGGGTGACCATAAGGCTAAATTTAATACCTCTATACCGCTCGAGTCTCCTATTGTCCAATCTATGGACATTAACACTAATGCTACATCCTATGTTGGAGCTACAGGGTTGAGGAATGATCAGCCTAGAGGTGATTCTGATTTTCGTCCCTTAGTTGCTGAACCTGTATTTGAAGGTGTAAACATCTCTATTCCCCGTAAAGTGGTTGAAAAGGTTAGTTCTCGGTTAGAACATACTTTATATGGCTATTTTGTGGGAAAGAGGATGGCGTTTCCCGTTGTTGAATATTATGCTAGGAATAACTGGGCGAAACATGGCCTTAAAAGGATTATGATGAATTCCAAAGGCTTCTTTTTCTTCAAATTTGATACATTGGCTGGTGTGGAAGCTGTTTTGGAAGGTGGTCCTTGGATGATACGCAAATCTCCAATTATTCTCAAGAAATGGTCTATGGATACTTGTTTGCGTAAGGAAGAATCGACTAGCATTCCTATGGGTTAAATCGCATGATGTTCCTCTTCAAGTTTTTGAAGAGGATGGTATTAGTTTGATTGCTACTTTTATTGGTAAACCATTATGCTTGATTCGTACCCCACTTCTATGTGTAAGGAATCGTGGGGTGAAGTAGTTTTGCTAGATGTCTTGTTGAGGTCAATTCGATCTTGATCTCGTGGAGGTTGTTACTATTGGTTTTCCTTCACTTTCGGGAGGGTTTTACTAAAGAGACTATCCGTGTTGAATATGAATGGAGGCCACCTGTGTGGTATATGCAAAATATTTGGTCATATTCATGATCAATGTCCAAAAAGGTGGTGAGTTCTCTGCTTTATCCAATTCACATGTTGTAACTCCCACCGTGGTTCCGAACAATGATGGATTTCAAACGGTGGGTAAGAAAAAGAGGAAGAAGAAGGGTAAAGCCAAGTATACGAATGGTAATCATTTTGTTGGTCCATCTGTTACTCAGAATGTTAGATATGCGCCAAAGGCGGCAACCAGTGAACCTACTAAGGGAGCTAATACTAGGGGTAATGCACCCACATCGTCGTCTATGTTGAAGTCTACTCGCCCTACCTCTCAGGATGGTAATATTACTACATCTAATTCGTATGCTGCATTGGTGAATGATGAAGATGAAGATGGAGATGCAGAATATGTTGCACATGAAAATGAAGAATCGGCTAACCCAATTACAGGTGAAACTTCATCTTTCACGGTAGTATTTGGTTAGCTAGTTTGTTTTGTTTCTTGGTTAAGTTCTTATGGCTTGTCATAAGTTCTAGTTTTTGTTTAATTTGCTTAATGCTCACCTTGTTATGTATGCTTTATCGCCTATGTAACGGCCGAGATACGGGACTTCACCCATATCCTTTGTACTTAAATGCTTTTGAGTAATACATTTACCGGGTCTTTTGACCTTTTACCCAAAAAATATGTGTGATTATTATTTTTTTATTTATTATTATTTTTTTTAATATCACTTCATTAGAAAACCAAAAGAATTACAAGAAATTGGTGGGAAGCCGAGACACTAGTTGGGCTCCCACTCCTTTCTGAATACAAAAGCTAAGTCTGTGAAAAATAAAAGCCCCACTCTTGACACTATTCGAGTGGCTAATAGCAACAGTCTTGTTACGTGAAATCGTGTCCAAAGCTTCCGTGTCAAGCTACCCAAATGTAGAGAAGGCAAATGGGATGAATTTGTAACCATTTTCTTCACATTTGGACACATATTTTTTTTTCTTCTCCACAACATATGTAAGGCCACCCGAACCCACGCAGACGCATCAATACCGCAAAAGGAGAGATTCCAATCACATCCAAACAAGCGTCCTTATTATTATTATTATTATTATTATTATTATTATTATTATTATTATTATTATTATTATTATTATTATTATTTTAATTCGATGTTTAATCATATTTTCGTAAATAAAACATATTCGTTACAATGTTTATTCCTTTAAATTGATTATATGTTAGCTTTAAACTTAATATTATCTATTTGTATGATTGCGCATTGCTTTTATGTTAAGTAACTCTACGAAATTTATTGGATTAGCATGCAGCTTTAGAGATTGGAAAAAATATACATAAAAAGAGATCATTAAAATTTGTTTGGCAAGTGTTAAAATGGAGGAAGTGAAATCAATATACTCCGTATTAGTTAAGTTTATTTGATTGTACAAGTAACAATTAAACTATTAAATTAATATAAAATGGGGCACTATTAAAGAAGCCCATTATTGCTGGATGATTTTGCATGTTATATACGCTTAACGATTCAAAGCTTAAGGGAATGGTTAAGTGATACAAAGTCTATATAGAGTCTCTCGAAGTGGTACACACTTTACTAGGAACAAGTTTTTTCGAGTTTTCTTTTACTTTTCTCGTTAATTCATTGGTTATGACTGAGACGAGTTCTTTTGAGATTTCAACAAACGATCCTTAGACTGTTTTGATAACATTTTAATCACGTCTTCTCCTTTTCAAAAATAGCACAATCGTGATATTTTTTATATCAACCGATTAAAAGTCCTGCTTTTATAAAGCTTTTGGAGAGATAGACGGTTTGATTTTCGCATGAAAGAGGAACATTTTGATTTGATTTTATACTTCCCGTAAAGAAAGCATAGTTTCAAACATTTAAATTCGATTAAGGATTTGAAGGAGTTACCCCGAGCACAAAATAATTTGAAAGATTTTGAAAAATCTTGAAAAGGTGCTCAAGATGATGATGATGTCTCACCAATTTTAAATGTAGTGCATTGAAGCGTACACTAGGGATTACCAATTGTAGGACCACAGTTTGATCAACTTATACAGGATATAAAGCTTGGTACAACAAGATAGCAAGGTGACGCGAAGGAGAAGAAGAGAAAGAAAAGAGAGAAAACTTTATTAATAAAAACACACACACTTACAATCTTGAGGCACACATACAAATGAGCTAGGTGTTGCCTTTAATACTAAAAACGCTATGCCCTAATGGGCTCTATTGTGGGCTTGGTGATGGACTTAGTTTACAATGGATTAAAGTAGCCTTATACATTATCTAATGACTTACTAGTTTACCAAGTCCATAGTCCAATTGTCTAATAATAACATAATTCTATCACACATTACAAAGATTAATGACCATCATTTTTCTTTAATCACTTTTCTTTAATGCTAAAAGTTATAGTTATAACAAGGGCAAATGATTGAAAAAAGTATCATACTTGCCATCATTTTCTTTTGTGGGTAGTGAACAAATTTTTTTACTTTTGTGGGTACTTTTTCTTTTAAATTTATCAATTTTAGGGTATTTTGCGAAATTATTGGACATTTTTGCCCCTCTTAGCTAATAGAAATTTTTTTTCCCGAAGGGCAAAAATTGTTGGAAAATTTAGTGCACTTGTAGGATTAGTTCACACCTTGTAATGGGTTAGAGGTACGAGTGTACACCCATAAGGTCCATGAACACCACGACTCTTATAGTGGTTTGTATTGGTAGTACTAGTGGAAAGTACCGCTGGTTTTCATCGATAAGCGGTGTTTCCACCGATGGCGGTGTTTCCATCGATAAGCAAGTTTCCACCGGGCGGTGTTTCCATCGGCGCTATGAAAGTACCGCTAGAGGTATGAAAGCATCGCTAGTGTTAAAGCATCGCTAAATGGCGATTACAACTGCTTTATGACCACCTTTAATTGGTCATGTAACCACTAACGGCTATAATGGGGATAGTTATGAGGTGATTAATGGGCTGATTAATCCTCATAATTCCATTTGAACGGTTGAGAGTAATCTCCTATAAATAGGAAATCTGATTATGCATGAAAGACACACAGAAAAACGATTAACACTTATAAGCGCAAGGGTTATAGAATTGTGTCTAGTTCCATAACTGCATTTGGTTTTATCCCAAGTAGATATTCGTGCAACCCAGGCATTAGGGTTGAATAGTTTACTTTGGAAAGTGATCACACGATTTCAAGTGATATCCCAGAACCACCTAGTGGTATTTGTTTCGCCGAATTGATTATCTTACCGCTCTAGGATCTATACGCCAACAATCAAAGTAAACTATTTTGTGATAATCAATGGCAACCGCCGAATGAACACTTGGCTTCAAACTTTTCCAATCTTGATAAGTTTGAAGGGGTGGACTTTAGGAGGTGGCGTAAAGATGCACTTTGTTTGTCAAGCACGAGTGTGGTGTATGTGCTACTACACCTATTCCCGATGATGGGGATGATGCTACTGTGGAGCATATCGGAAGGAGGAGCAAATGGGAGAATGATGACTACATATGCAGAGGTCTTATTCTCAATGGTATGTCCGATTCTTTGTTTGATATTTATCGAAAATTGAATCTTCCAAAGAATCGTAGGATTCCTTGGATGCCAAATATATGGTCGAGGATGCATCAAGTAAGAAGTTCCTTGTTAGTAATTTCACAAATTACAAAATGACCGATTCAAGACCGCATGGAACAATACAATGAACTTCTTGGAATACTTGGAAGGTTTACACAACACCAAATGAACATGGATGAGGCTATCAAAGTCTCTTGTGTCATTGACAAACTCCTCCTTCATGGAAAGATTTCAAGCATACCTTGAAACATATGAAGGAGGAGTTAACTCTTGTTGAGTTGGGCGGTCATCGCACATTAAGGAATCTCTCAAGATGCGGGATAATGACAAGCCAAAGAGTAGCAATGCTACCGACCATCTGTTGTCAATATGGTGGAGCATAACAACTCCACCTGTACAATGATAACAAAGGCAAACAAATATCATGATAACACAAAGGCATATCTTAACAAGAAGGTAACTCCTACTTGTTGGAAATGTGGCAAGACCGGGTCACATTAAAGGGACCGCAAAGGTGTTAAAATTGGTGGTAAAGCCAATGGATCGAGCACTAATGGTTCGGGGTGGTGGTTCACCAACTCCACGAAAGGTCGTAATATGTTTAATAAGTCTTTTGATTTATTATGTTACATATGTATCTCAATCTTTTATGTGCAGGGATGATGATGTTGCGTGGTGGGTTGACTCTGTGCAACAGATTCATGTGTGCAAAGATAGAAGTCGGTTCAAGACTTATGAGTCACCGAATGATGGTTCTATTCTTCACATGGGAAATGAGTCAACGACCTTGGTGCATGGTCGTGGTTGTGTAGATCTTAGGTTTAGTTCGGAAAGATTGTAACTTTATTTGATGTTATTCATGTTCACGATATCGTGAAGAACTTGGTTTCAAGTAGTGTTTTGAATAATCATGGATATAAATAAGTTATTGAACTGATAAATTTGTTCTTTCTAAATGTGGTGTTTTATTGGTTTTGGTTATTTATGTAATCAAATGTTCGAGCTTAATATTACCAACGACGTTGTTATTTCACTTTGTGACCACATATGATCGACCGATTCTACCTTTGGCATGCTAGACTTGGTCATGTTCACTATAAAAGGATGCAAGATATGTCTAGGGATGGTTTAATCCTCGCTTGACATGGACACCGAAAAGTGTAAAACTTGCATGTTGACCAAGATAACCAAGAAACCCTTTCGGGTGTTAGTCGTGAGACTAAGATCTTGAGCTTATTCACGATGACCGTGTGATTTGCATGCCACTCCTTCTTTGGGAAATAAGAAGTACTTTGTGACATTTATTGATGATGCTTCTAGATTTTGTTATGTCTATTTGTTACATACCAAGGATGAAGCATTAGATAAATTCAAAGTGTTTAAAATGTAAGTTGAATTACAACTTGGTCTTTGATCAAAAGATTAAGGATCGATAGGGAGGTGAGTACATGAATACTCAAGACTTTCATCTGTTGGAATAATCCATGAAACGATCGCTTTATACTCCTCAAAGAAATGGTATTTACGAAAGGAAAACAGGTCTTGAAGGAGATGGTTAATTCCATGTTGTCCTATTCAGGACCGAGTCAAAGGTTACGGGGTGAAGCTATGTTAACGACTTGCTATTTATTAAATAGGGTTCCCAACAAAAGGAACAAGGTTACCCTTATGAACTCGACTAAAGAAAACCCAACCCGAACTATCTCGTGGTTTGGGGTTGTAGGTTTGTAAAGACTCCACGATCCAAAGCTAAAGACTTTGGTGAAAGAGGCATCGATCGCATCTTTGTTGGATATCTTTGAGCATTCCAAGGCTTTTAGGTTCTATGTTATTGAACCTAATGAATATGTTTCAATTAACTCCATTATTGAATCAAGGGATGCACTTTGATGATAATAGATTCTCATCGGTCCCCAGACCAAGTCGAGGATTACTAATGGAACTCATGACACTGGTGTATCATAGGTCCTCGATGGTGAACCATCGCTGGTCCTCGATGAGGTTGTGGTTCAACAACTCGAACACGTGCTCGAAAAGAGCAAAAGGTAGGACTCCAAAATCATTTGGACCGAGTTTCAACCTGTACTTAGTTGAAGGAACAAGGGATGAGGTTTCGCATCAATACTCCTATTGCTTCATTGTTGAGGATGATCCCAAGACATTTGAAGAAGCAATGAAGTCCCGTGATATTGCTTTCGGAAAGAAGCAATCAATGATGAGATGGATTTCATCATGGGCAACAACACTGGTGTTGGTTGATCTACCTCCGTTGCAAACCTCCGTTGCAAATGGATTTTCAAAAGGAAAATGAAGGTAGATGGAACTATTGAAAAGTTCAAGGCTAGACTAGTCATTCGTGGCTTTAAACAAAAGTCGGGAATAGACTATTTTGATACTTATGCCCCGTGGCTCGACGGTACAATAAGATCAGCGATTGCTTTGGCATCTATTCACAATCGTTATTCATCGATGGATGTGAAGATGCTTTCTTGAATGGTGAATTGGAAGAGGAGGTTTATATGAACCAACCTCGTGGCTTCATCATGCTCGGCAATGAAAACAAGGTGTGCAAACCGATTAAGTCTCTTTATGGACTTAAGCGGGCACTAACAATGGCATCAAAAATTTGATGAAGTGGTTTTGTCTAGTGGTTATGTTCTTAACCAAGTCGACAAATGCGTATATAGCAAATTTGATGAATCCGCAAAGGAGTCATCATTTGTCTATATGTTGATGACATGTTGATCTTTGGCACCGACCAAAATCGATTGACCGACAAAGGAATTTTTGTCATCAAGGTTCTCCATGAAAGACATGGGGAGGGCGATGTTATCCTTGGTATAAGGATTAAACATGAAAGTAATAGAATTTCTATCTCTCGCCTCATTATATTGAAGGCACGAGGAAATTCAATTACTTTGATTGTACTCCGTGAGTACACCTATGGATACTGAAGTCGATGCCTAATAATGGCAAGGTTGTATCTCAACTTGAGTATTCTAGGTAATTGGTCACTCGATGTATGCCATGACTTGTACAAGACCCGATATTGGTTTTGAAGTGGAAAATTGAGCAGTATACTAGTAATCCTAGTGCTCATCATCGGCAAGCGCTTTGTGGCATCAAGTATTTGAAGAGAACTATGGATTATAGTCTCTCATATATCGTTACCCATCGTTGTTGGAAGGATACATCGATGCAAGTTGGATCAAGAACTCAAGACAATTGCCTACCAATGGCTAGGTATTCCTACTGGTGGAGGTGCAATTTCTTGGGCATCCAAGAAGCAAACTTGCATCACCAGCTCAACAATGGAATCAATTTGTGGCTTTAGCATTCTTTAAAGAAGTCGAATGGTTGAAAACTTGCTTCGAGATTCCATTGTGGCTAAACCTATAGCACCTATTTCTATCCGGTGTGATAGTGCGGCTACATTGGCTAAGGCTTATAGCCGATGTACAATGGTAAGTCTAGACACTTAGGTGTCGGACATAGCATGATTCGTGAGCTTATCATGAATGGGGTGGTATCTATAGAGTTTGTTAGATCTCAACAAAATTTAGGCGATCACTGACGAAGGGTTTGGCTAGAGACTTGGTTATAAAGTTCGCTAAAGGGACGGGTTTAAACCCAACTTAGTCATCGAATGTTAGACACCCAACTCCTCCTAAGGAAACTTGGGAGCTGAGTTCACTGTGGAAAGTCGAACATTCGATGGGATCGAGCACATGTTTTATTTACATCCTGGTTGTGCTCGAACTCTTTGAAAGGAGCATGAAGTCTTTACTTAATGGTTATATTTCTTTGACAAAGTGCTTGGCGGGAGGCGAGAATAAAGAGGAACCACCTATGTGAATGTTGAAGTTTTGCGCCTTGAAGCTTTTGGATTTTAGCTTTTACAACATTTATGAATTTGGATATGGACACATGGTCAGATAGTGTCGGGAGTCATAAGTGTTTGAAAACTTGTGTGTATTTTATCTTGGTATTCAAATGGGTTGAAGGGTTCAATTCTTAGAACACCACGATTCTCGAATATTTGAACGTGTAATTTACTAAGATAGAAATTCAATCATCGTGACATTTTCGTTTATGCACATGTTTTGCTTGATGTTTATTTTTCATGCAAAGGAAGTGAACTAAATTGGGAAGATTGCTAGAAAATTTAGTGCATCATGGGATTAGTTCACACCTTGTAATGGGTTAGGAGGTGCGAGTGTACACCCATAAGGTCCATGAACACCCCGACTCTTATAGTGGTTTGTATTGGTAGTACTAGTGGAAAGTATCGCTGTGGAAAGTCCCTTGTGGAAAGTACCGCCAGGTTTCCACCGATAAGCGATGTTTCCACCGATAGCGATGTTTCCAGCGATAGCGATGTTTCCAGGCGGTGTTTCCAATCAAGTGCTATGAAGTACCGCTAGAGGTATGAAAGTATCGCTAGTGTTAAAGATCGCTAAATGGCAGCTATAACTGCTTAACCCACGCTTAATTGGTCATGTAACTACTAACGACTATAATGGGGATAGTTATGAGGTGATTAATGGGCGATTAATCCTCATAATTCCATTTGAGCGGTTGAGAGTAATCTCCTATAAATAGAAATCGATTATGCATGAAAGACACACGTAAAAACGACAACACTTATAAGCGCAAAGGTTATGGAATTGTGCCTAATTCCATAACCGCATTTGGTCTTATCCCAAGTAGATATTTGTGCAACCCAGGCATTAGGGTCGAATAGTTTACTTTGGAAAGTGATCACACGATTCCAAGTGATATCCGGTAACCACCTAGTGGTATTTGTTTCTGCTAAATTGATTATCTTACCGTGTTCTAGGAGCTATACGCCAACAAAAATGTCACATAATACCTTAAAAAGGATGAATTTAAAAGAAGAGTACCCACAAAAGCAAAAAAATTTGTTCGCTACCCACAAAAAGAAATGATAATAAGTATGATACTTTTTTCAATCATTTGCCCTTATAACAATGAAGTGAACCCCTTTTAGATAATGGGTGGTTTAGTAGAAGACCCAATCAAATATCGGGATAAAGATTAAATTATGTTTTCATACGTTTTATGTAATGTTAATAGTAGTTTCGTTTTACTCACTAAGTCTTTATGACTTACAGTTCTACGTTATGCTTTTTATGTAGGTAAATGAAGCAGGGCTTGTAGATAGAAGAGGGAGAATTTTGAGAGAAACGGTAATGCTCATATGATAGGTTGAACGAGCATCTCTTACACTCTCTTGATGATTAACTTGTAATGCCGCAAAACGATTAGTAGTAGAAATAGATCTTTTGGTCCAGATGTTTTCATGTCTATCATTAGTGTCTTTGTGTATAGACGTTTTGAAACAAGTTATGACGTATGGGTTAAAAGGGGTTTTGGATATAAGCATTACACACCTACTTTTGGTTTAACGGGTTTCAAGTGTTTGTGATTATTTTATGACACTTTATCCGTGTTTCAAATCAAATAGGACAACTGCGTGTTCAGTTTCAGTATTGGGTATGTGATTAAGGCGCTTCATGTGCTTGGTTTGTGTTGAGTTTAAAAATGTCTCGGAAACCTTCTACGGCGTAGAGACTCTCATTCTCTACGGCGTAGAGGTGTATACAAAAATTTTGGGCGTTTCAAAGAGCCATCATCATCATCATATTCATAATCATAGATGGATTGCAGCACAAGAAGGCATATATGAATCAAACAAACAGTACCATCTCTAGCTATTAGCTATTGAGCTATGTTTAAGAGCATTTGGTGCCATAGCACTCCACTGACGCCATCCAACATGTCAAGGCGCTATGGCGCCACCACGGTATCAAGACGGACAAAGGCCATGGCTTGAGCCAAATTTGTGGCATATGCGAGTGCTTGCATTTCCATTTTTTTTTAATAAAAATTGTATTGCAGTGTGTGAAATTGTGTGGTCGTGGAGCTATATGAAAATGACGAGTGGTTTTTTTTTATTTGTTTTATTAGTGTTAGCACTTTTAAAACTTTGAAAGTTGTTTCATTTTTGTATTTTTATGTAATTTGTTAATTTTATTTTTAATGAGTAAAAGTTTAGTTTAAAAATTGGAAAGAAAATCACGGACCGACCATAGAACCCTGTTCAATAAGTGGAACGCATTAGCTGTCCGCTCTCAGAGAGGCATGAGTGCAGTTTGATCTTGTGGTGTATTCCTTTGTAGTGAGTAGCTTAACTCTGTTTTTAGTTTGCCAGCCAAGTAATGAGCAAAAAATACACTGAGTTTGCTTCTGCGCGCTAGATGTACCATATTTACACAGCCTGAGCCAAGTAATGAGCAAAAATATAGAATATGTTTCAATCACAGCTCTTGTGGCTGTTTGTTTCTCTTATTTTCAATATATATTTAACACAATGTCAATAGCTAGTTTAATTCCGAATGGTTTCAGCTAGCAAAATGCATCTGAAATGGTAATTAATATGATGATCTGTTGGGTGGCAGGGATATATAATATGTATATTCGGACGAGCTGAAGTTTCTCCATGGTTGCCTAGTGCTAGTGCTCATTCCTAGACTAGATGAATGGGTGAGAATGTTAGTATGCTATTGATTCCAAATGAATGTAGTTTGATGTATTCTGTTTTGATTGGCTTCTTTTGTGTTTGATGGGGTATGTCCATCCAAATGCAAAGTAGCTTAGTGTATGTACAGTTTACGTTTGGATTAATAATATATTTCACCCATTTTTCAAAAAAAAAAAAAAAACCAAGAAATCTACAGATAGTTAAATACCATGTGCCTCTGTTTGAACAAGTGAAATTAGGCTCTGTTTCGCTCAGTTAAATGTTTGTTTCAACCTTATATAGTAACGAAATTATAAAGTCAAAAAAATCTGTATAGAGTAACAAGAATCCATTCTTCTACATGAAAGTGTCGGTGTATACTAATTCTCAATGTTTTTATGACAATAATACAATCACCGATAACAAATTGTCACACCCATCTCCAGGGAAAAAAAATTAAGGACAACAATTTACATAATTCTATAAGCTTATAGTATAAGTCGCTATGACATATAGTATATCTAAAATCATCATCAATGGTTCCTCTAAACCCCCGTCGACTCGTTTTTCTGCTGCACCAACTGTTGAGTATCTGATAATTCAACTTCCTCAGCTTGCCAGTTCCGATCCTTCTGAAACATTAACTCGATTTGCTCCAATGATTTCCCTTTTGTCTCCGGAACCAACTTGTAAACAAAACCAACAGATAAAGCAGAAAACGCCGTAAAAATGGTAAACGTCCCTGCCATCGAAATTGCACGAGAAACCGAGAGAAACGACATTGCCACCACTCCACTACATACTCTATTACCTACTGCACCTAAGGCTGATGCTTGAGCTCGAAGTCGTAAAGGAAATATCTCTGACGTTATAACCCAACAAACTGGCCCGATTCCTATTGAAAAGAAGGATACATTCCCACATATCGCTAGAATCGCCAATGCAATCCCGAGAGACGTCCCTTTGAACAACGAAAGACTGATTGCTAAACAGCATAAACAAACGGTCATTCCCATTGTGCTCACGTATAGCAAGGGCTTTCTCCCAACTTTGTCTATAAGTACAATTGCGACCAAAATGAATGCGGTTTTAGCGACTCCAACAGCAACTGTCGCGGCCAAGAGTCTTGACTTGTCTTCAATCCCGGCGGTTTGGAGAATCTCAGGACTGTAGTATACAGTTGCATCTATTCCAGTAATCTGTTGGAAACACTGGATACCGAATCCGGTGATTAGCATTCGTCTTAGTGAAGGTGATGGAGTTAACAATTCTCTCCAAACAGCTTTCTCCTCTCGATTCTCTCCAATTCCCGCCCCAGCCGCCTTGAGGATCTCCGATAGTCTCTCTTCAACCTCAGCTTCAATATCAATTGTTTTCAACAAAACAGATCTTGCTTCGTCGATTCGGTTTTGCATCACTAGCCATCTGGGAGATTCTGGGATTATAAACAAAGCAAATGCTATAAATACTGAAGGAAGGATCCCAACTGCAAGCATTATTCGCCAGTTTATATGTGAATTAAAGCCAGAAAATGCATAATTCGAGACATAACCCAACAGAATCCGAGATTAATGAAGATTTCAGGAAGGAAGTGAATGAGCCTCGAGAAATCGTTGGTGATATCTCAGCAATGTAAACGGGCGATCATGACACCAAAGCCAATACCGATCCCGCTAAAAGGCGACCGATCATAAGCACCGAAAGGATGGAGCTAAGGTCATTATAAGTGCACCGATTTGGAAGATGATTGCAGCTATTCCCATTGTCCATTTTCGCCGAGGGCATCAGAGCACGGCCGCCACCTAGACTACCTAATAAGGAAATGACACTCAAGATTCCGACAAGGATTTCTTCTTGGAATTCTGTGATTTTAGATCTTCTTGAATGAATATGATTGCTCCACTCATAACACCGACATCTGAAGACCAAAATTGATTTGATCAGTGACATATATTGTATAATTCTTTAGTGATTTGTCAGCGGACATGAAAGTATTACAGGGAATCAGCATTACAATCAATTAAAACTAGCATCTCGCTAATTTTACTAAAGCTAAAATCAATCACATTTCATAAAAAGGGTTAATGTTTATTTTTTGGTGGTTGTTTTGTTGTAATGATTCCAAGTGTCTTTGACCCAAAGCTAATTTTTTTGATAGTTAGCGTTTAGTCGGAGGAAATACACATGTTTTCGAAAAAATATTTTGTAAAACAGGAATCGTGTTTAAATCGTAATGAGCCAAACAGTCTTGCAGGTTTGTCTCATGGAAATACAACAACACAAGCTAATGGTCAACAAGCTCACACAGCTGCTAGCATCTCAGTACAGAGGACTACTCCACACAAGACTTGTATACTACTTCATAACAGTTTAACTAATTGTAATAGAATGTAATGTAGTTTCGCAGTTAGTTAGTTTCTATCATTCTTGTATAAATACCACACAATGTACTCATTTCATTATGTTCAATACAATAATATTTCAACTTCCATTTCTCTCTCAATTAACTAAAATCGCTTTGTTACCAAAATATTCTTCACAAAACACAAAATCTCTTCTCCTAACTACATGGAATTTTATTTTATAAAAGACCCTCCAAATTTTACAAAATTAAAAATACAAACTAAAAAGATCTCCAGCTAAACGCACCCTAAGATTGTCTTGGCTTTGATTTTGGAAATATTTCACCAACAGAGTTATTTACACTAGGAAGTTACAATTCATAATATAAGGAAGTAAGAAATGGTTTACATTTGTCGCCATCCTATTTAACATCTTATAAGATGACACAATGTAAGACATATTGTTTGTAAAATCGATAATGTTTAAGTTACTAACGGGTCTTCGACACTTTGGTGTAGCTATAGTTATCAAGATTTACAAACCATTTCGTTTTAGGTTCAATATACTCAAAATGAATGTCCAATGTTGAAATTTCTTTCTTTACGGCAAGAAAGCTTTCTAAAACTAGAAAAAAGTAACCGGATACAATGCTTAACTTATTTGATCGAAACATATTTAGGCAAAATCTTCAACAACAACAATAATTCAATCTCATTTGCGAGGTATATATCATGTGAGGAGCTGAATGTGAGACAATTATACCCCTACCGAGAAAACCCAAGGTAGGAGACTCTTTCCATAAAACCTCCAGCTATATATATATATATGTGAAAGTGCTCATATATATATATATATATGAAGATGAATATGCTCATATATATATATATATATATATATGTGAAAGTGAGCGTAAATTATGTAAAACTCTTAACATTCTTCCCACTCTAAAATTATCTATAACAAAAAGCTAACAACATTTGACACTTTTTTATGCATAATGTACGTGTAATAGCATAACCACTCTCAATCTCACCTTAAAATTGCCTAACAAAAGTAAATAATCACATAGACAGAAAGAAGATTCCTACACAACTGGCACAAATGGAACCCCATACAATGTACTACATGCATCAAATACTTGTACAACTAACAAGTATATCCCAACACATTAAACGTCCTCCTATAAATTCGGCAAAGTTAGGCATTATGTCATTTATGTCTTGTAACTCACACAGATCAATGTCATGAAACATCTAACAACCAAAACACGTTTATCACATGAATCTATACAGTTTCGAACAACATCATGTTCAAAAGTAAAAACCAATATAGATTAAAGAACACATAAAGTTAAACCTTAAATCCAGTCAAAAGGTTGTAACACATGTTGAAAATAGTTGTACATTTGTGTGTCGGTGACAAAAACTTTTTAGGCTGGATTTAAGGTTTCATTAACCAATCAAAAAATTTATAAAAACTAAATAGAAAAAAGTACCATATCCAAGGAGAACATTGTTGAGTGATGCAAAAACAGCACAAGCAAACACATATTTTCTTGTAGTGCTACTCCTTTCCTGCTGTGTCTGCTTGTACGGTGCAACTTCCAAATCATCATCATTGATATACTCTGAATCCATTCTTCTGTACTTATTTTTAGATCCAAGAGGTACACTAGACATGCCCATATCACCACTCCCATTTTCTTGGACACCCATATTTAGAAAGTACAACTACTGATGCGTATCTTACAACTCGATCAACTATATTAAAATTCGTTGAAGGGTTTTTCAATTCGATATATGATGAGAAGAACCCAGAAAGGAATTGGGTCAACTCATCTCATTTGATCAGATCTGAATGAATCAACAAGTTGAATATAAATATTTAACTTTGAAAATTATATGTAACAAGTGGGACCCTTTGTTTGTATTTTAAGGTGTAGTTGTCAAGGGCAATTGGGAGAATAAAGAATGGTGAGACTTCAGTTATCAAGAGATGGTTATATATTTTAGAACCTTAAAAACTAAAACGTGTAAAGATGAAGAGGAGCTTTCAAGGTAACCATAGATGATGGCAACTACTTCTTTAGAAAAAAGGAATTTATATATTTTTATTTTGGTAAATAATATCATTACCATTAATTACTGTGGTAAATTTTTTGTTTCCGAATTAAGGAAATTCTTGAAAAAAGTTTACCCCGTAAAACAAATTCCTATTTAGGAGAACAAACGTTCACGCACTAAACTATACTAACATTATGATCGCGAACGCGACGATCGCCGAAAGATAAAATAATAGTGATTGGTGATAATACATGGTAATAGCAATGAGGCATCGGTAAGTTAATCAATAAGATGGATTGAGACATCTACATTCTCACTATATTAATCAACTCTATCTCCCAAGATAAATAGTTAGCCGTTTTTAAAATTAAAAAAAAATGAAAAAAAAAAAATAATAATAAAAATAAATCAACTCTGTCTCCGTCTTTCTTTTCTAAATAAATTGATCACTCTTAAAAATCATTATTAAATTAAAGCATAACATAACCAACAACTTAATGCACATTAAAAAGTTTGTAACATAAACTCAATCATAATTAAAGGGGGAGTCTAATATTGCACCCCATGAAATCCTTTTTTGCAGACCCATAAGAGCCAATCGTTAGGCCAACGATTAGGTTGTCTTTTTTTTTTTTTTTTTTTTTTTTTTTTTTGTGTTTGTGTATAATTTATATTTGTGTAATGTATATATATAGTGTTTTTATTTGTAGAGTATATATAGTGTGTATTTATTTGTGTAGTGTTTTATATGTATAGTGTATTTAATTGTGTAGTGTTTTATATGATATTTATTTTACGTTATCTTTTTAATTGTGTGTTTGTTTCCATTTAATTAAACAATAACATTAAAACATTAAACAAGTAAAACAACAATGTTTTCAATATTACAACGAAATCTCTTTCATGAAGATTATTAATGTCATCTATAAGTTTCATAGAGTATTACTTACCGACGTGCGTGATCAACCTGATTCTTGCCAATTCCAGGTGATCTCCAACGCTTTTATTTTTTGCTGCAACAAATTGTTTCACCAATAAGCGTGTTGATCGTTGTATCTTTAGTTTAGCGATTTGAGACTGCGTTGAAGAAGAGCTTCACCAAAGATTTTGTTGAAATATTTCCTTCCACACGTGAAGATCGACACCCATAGTCTTTAGTCCCAGGTTTGTTAGATGACGAAACAATTATAAGAAATGTATTCTAAACAAACAAGTTATTGATATATTTACGCAAATAAGCAAACGTTTAATTATTTACCTTTGAGAAGCGACACGATAATACTTGGACCACAGTCACAGGGTGGTGGGATGTTCTTTCAATTATTAATCCACGTTGACAACGACACAAGTAAGGATTTTGTTGTTCATCCTGGCCAAAAGAATTTGTATAATTATTCACAACATAAATTATTTATATGATGGTTCACAAAATTAGAAAACGAATACATAAATAACCAATCTTGTTATAGATTAATAGTTGATACATGGTTCACAAAATTACAATATAACTAGAAACTAAGATCAATCACGCCCGATGCGTAGTCGCCCAATGATCTTGCCATGTGTCCCACACGAGACTCTAACTACGAAATCGTCTCTCAATCCGTCAATCTCTCCTTGTCCAAAAGCTAAACGCCATCGAGAATGTTGTGTTTGTTGGAGTAACCCCAACAATTATAAAGAATGGCGGTTTAAACATCGTGGTGTTGTATGTGAGTCCATCGACATGATTTTGGATATGTTGTCCACAAGGCATATGACGTCGGGTGAACAAAAATATTTCATCCAGTTCATTTGTGTGGTCATTTATCCTAGGGTAATATGTATAACCTCGACATGCAAAATGTACTAACAGGAGTTGTGTCGAGTCAAATCACCACGATTAGCGCGACGTATCTTGTCTTGTGCATTGTATATCGTTTAATGCCGACACGTTATTCTGATCGCTTCTTTTATTGCGAGAAAGTATAATTAGGTGGTGCTACATGCGTTCGTCATCCGCTTCACAAAACGAACTCATTTTCTTTTAATCGCATGGCTTGTGAAAAACCATGGAATGAGTCTACGAATACATGATTATGCCTCGGACACTTGACATTCAATATCCAACCATTTTTACGTTTATGAAATTTATTAAGAATCCGAATGGGCGATTAATTTTAGCGGTCTTACTTTCTGCTTCAAGTTCATCTTCTAAACCTTCACGTCAGACGTCCCATATCTAGAACACAACAATTCGATAGAGTACTTATAGCCCTATCTGCTTTTACTTCTTCCTCGAACAATAAAAACCGTCGATTCAATGATAGATTTCACCCAATCAATTAAAGATCTTCATTCTGAACACGCAAAAAATAAAAACACAAGAACTTTTATTTTAACAAACTTTTATAAAAATACAACTTTATTTATTGTTACATTTTTTATATTAGTTTTATTTTATTGTTACTTTTATTTTTTTAACAAATTTTTTAACAAACCTTACATAAATTTACAAACCTTACGCAAATTCGTTTACTTTTGAAATAACTTTTTTAACTACTTTACAAATAACTTTTTAACAAACCTTTTTTTTTTTTTTTTTTTTTTTTACAAACTCTACTTTTTTTAACAAATAACTTTAGATTACAAACTCTACTTTTTACAAACTCTACTTTTAACTACTTTTTACAAACTCTACCTTTTAAAAAAAAAAAAAAAAAAAAAACCCGGTATTGAAAACCGGGTGCCGCCCACAATATACCAACTCAAAACCAACTGCATCCTACCCCATCTTTACTCTCTCTCTCTCAATGATACCAACTCAAACCAACTCTATCTCTTCTCTCTCTATTTGCTACTAACTTTCCGGCGAACTACAAATGTTTCCGGCCACGCACCACCGGATATTTTCACCCCATATACCAAACGATAGATCGGGAAAAGGTGATCATTTTAACATAGGGCACGTGCGGTATTTCTCACCGACGCGCCCTAGATCTAAAGTTTTAGATTCGGTTTTGAAGTTGGGGTAGGATGCAGTTGGTTTTGAGGTGCATGGTATATATGGATGCAGTTGGTTTTGAAGTTGGTATATTGTACGCATGGTATTTTTTGGTTTCGGTTTATTTTGGCTCATGGTTGTTCTTGGCTCATGGCAGTTTTGGTTGTTTATAACCACTATCATAATCAAGTATTTTTGGTTTTGAAGTTTATGATAGTGGTTAAATGAACCATTTCCGCCGTCGTTGCAACTCTTGGCTCATGGCAGTTTTGGCTCATGGTTATGATAGTGGTTATTTTTGTTTTCGGTTTATTTTGGCTCATGGTTGTTCTTGGCTCATGGCAGTTTTGGTTGTTTATAACCACTATCATAATCAAGTATTTTTGGTTTTGAAGTTTATGATAGTGGTTATTTTTGTTTTTGGCTGTTTTGGCTCATGGTTGTTTTGGCAAAAAATAAACCGAAAACATAAGCCAAAAAAATAAGCCGAAAACATGCACAAAAAAAATTCGAGATACGGCGATGATGATAAAAAAAAACTTTTGTTGATTTTCAGCGAAAATGATTTGGCGTGGCATAATCGAATGGCATGGCAAAATGACTTTGCAACCTTCAAATTTGCAGCCAAAATGATAAAACAATAATAATCTGAGTCTATTAAAAATCTCGTTTTTTATAAATTTTGCATGTCATATTGTAAAGTTTATTACCTCATTGGTATAAAATGGTGAGCTCGACATTTTCCCCTGGTTAGCTTCTTTGTGGTATGAACTGTGATTGCTGCTTCTTTGTGGTATGAACTGTGATTGCTGTGATTGCTTCTTTGTGGTATGAGCTGTGAATTGTGAATGTGATATTCCTTATAACGAAGGAAAGCAGCAGATTGATTGAGAATCTTTACTGTTAGTGAATTGCTTTATGCAGATTTGAGAATCTTTACTATTGTGAATGTGAACTTTGTCGATGAAAAATACTTGGCGATGATGATTTTGAGCCTAAAATTTTCCGAGGCGATGATGAAAACCGAATGGACGGCATTGCAACCTTCGAACTGAGCCTCAAAAATTTCCGACTACGTTTTTTTAAGTTTTAAAACTGATTAATAAAAATAAAATAAAACTTGTAAAAAGTTATATACTTTATTAGTAAAAAGAAATAAAAAGTAAAAAATCTTACTTTTATAAAAGAAATAAAAGAGTAAATGTAAAAAAAAAAAAAGACTTGTATAAAAAAGTGACAAAAAAATAAAGAGTAAAAGTTAAAAAAAAAAAAAAAAAAAAAAAAAAAAAAAAAAAAAACTTGTACTAAATGATTGGCGCGAGCTTTAACACCCCAAAATTTTTTGGGGTGCGAAGATAATATGACCCTAATTAAATTCTTTAATTGTATTTAATATTTATAAAATCATGATGTGTTTGTATTATATTATATTATTATATGCATCAAAAGTGATATACTTCGTACACTTGTTTGCTTTTTTGTAGGTTAAATGTGTTTATATTATATTATATGATGATGTGTTTTTATTATATTATATGCATTATAGCTAGTTTATTTTTTGTTTTGGATTGAGATTCTTTAAAGTTGTTATAACCATGACGGGTCATGTTTTTTCACAATCAAAAAGAGAATTAGGTCATTCACTGCCTCTTGTTTCTTTGTGAAGGAGCATTCTGGGCGTGTTAATCAACATTAGAGGATCACAATCCTTTTGTTTTTTAGGCGTGTTGTAGTAGCTTCTCGTATACATATTTATCATTGTCTTCGTTTTTGGTAGAGAGCCTCATAGCGTTATGCCATCTCGAACTTAGTTGCACCTGTAAGACCTTTTTTTTTTTTTTGCCTAGTTATGTTGCTTGTGCGTATGCTCGTTTGTTCTCCATGCTTCTTTTGATTTCATGCTTATGTACGCCTTTTTCATATCTGGTTCTAGCCGTATCTTTGATATTTCTATGGGTGTTCACGAGCTCTTGGTCTTATGCATATTTGTTTCATATGTTGCCATGTGTTGTATGCCCCTATGTGTCATTTGTCCTACTAAAGGTGACGCGACAACCTTTACCAAGTCCGAACGATTGTCGACCACCGGATCCGCTGGTTCGTGCCTGCTATGATTGCTTCACTTCTTAGTGAGTGAAAGATTTGTCCCCGGGTTTTTTTTAAATCCTAGACTAAAGAAGAAGAATTGTACTAACTTGCCGCCGGTTACTTTAGCAGGGCTTCGCATGAGAAGAAAGAAGGTATGGGTCGAATTTCTAATGAAGCGAAGGTTACTCTTTATGTTGACATTTGTCTCTTGTCTGTTTTTGTTCTTTATATGTTTTATGCTTACATAGTTTCTCATGCCATGTGTCATATGTGTTAATCTGAATAAACAGTAAAACGTTTATTAATATTTCGCGATCTCTTTGTGTTTTGTTGATATGAAATATAATGTTATCTTAAGTACAATTATAAGGATCGTATTATTTTTGTAAAGCGTTTACGTATAGCCATTTAAATACAAAATGTTGTAATTAATCGTTTGTTGTAATAGTTTATTAGGATGGGTAAAAAATAACCCATGTATCATATCCATAACCCATTAACCCATACCCATTTGATTAGATACAATGTATTCATTAGATCATTGAATCTAAGGAAAACCATGACCAACCCATAACCCATGACCCATAACCAAAACCCACAAGAAGAGGGCGTCGCGGATCCCTGGTTTACACTAGATGGATCCTCGTGGGAGGATCCGTGGGATCCGGAACGATGGCGGTGCTTATAAATGAGAAGTCGTTTCTTCATTCTAACTCACCCTCTTCTTACTAATTCTCTCATACTCTCATTCTCTTCTAACAAAAGATCACTTGATCTGAGAGTACTTCCTTCTTTCTTTCTTTAGTGATTCTCATATGGGTCCTTCTGGGCGAGATCACGAAGTTCTACAAGTCGTCCAAGCGAGGGTCCTTGATTGATTTGTTCCTCCGCAAGATTTCTCATAATCGAAGATCTTGTATTTGATATTTCACATATTTGTTGTGTAATAGTCGTGTTGGTTTGGTCCACCGTATTCTGGACTCGGTATTTAGCTTTGCACCGAGAAAGGTGTAAGCAACGTTGTGAAGGCTTCTCCGCCAAGTGAAGGAGTTTGTTGACATAGTGCTTGAACTCTCGAGTAGGTGACTCGGGGGTGGAGTAGGCAAGGAAGGTGTCTCTGAAATGAACCACACTATCATCGGTTTTGTCATTTCTATCCTTTGCTTTACTTTACTTACTTGCTTTATCATTAGATCTATACTTTCTACATCCATAAGATCTCACATATTAACGAATCTAAAGTTTTGAAACTAACGTTAAATCGGCAAACTATTCAACCCCCTTTTAGTTTTCCACATTGGCATCAAGAGTTAAGTTTATAAAAGTTTTAAAGTAAACCGTATTTTAAAAACTTTTCGATCACTATGGGTTACGAAAATTACAAGGAAGGCAATCTATGCAACGACCACCACTACTTGAAACTAATGGTTTTATATATTGGAAAATAGATTCGAAACATATGTGAAGTCTAAAGATATTGATCTTTGGTACATTATTGTTGAAGGCGATTTTGAGGCTACCTCGAATGATGATAAAGGAAATTTAGTTAACATACCTCATGATAAACTAAATGATGAAATGAAGAAAAGCTTTCTAAAATAGTGAAGCTAAAATGGTTTTGTATAATGCTTTACCCAAAAGGAATTGAAAGAATTTCTATGCTTAAAACCTCTAAAGAAATTTGGAATTCTTTAGTTGTAACTCATCAAGGTAATCAACAAGTTAAAAATAATAAAATTGATTTATTTGTTCAACAATATGAACAATTTTCAATATCGGATGAGGAACTATAGATCACTCATTTGCTAATTTTAATACTATTATTACATCTTTACAAGCACTGATGAATCTTTTCTAGCCGTAACCATGTTAGGAGATATCTAAGGCACTTCCATCTAAGTGGAGATCCAAGGTGACCACGATCGAAGAGTCAAAAGATTTGACAATCGTCACCTTGATGAACTCATAGGAAACTTAAAAGTCTACGAGCTTGTCCTTGCTAAAGATTCCGAAGCCTCAAAGGTGAAAGAGAAACACAAATCTCTTGCCTTAAAGCCAAAAAGGCTTCAAGCGATGAAGAGAACCTCTTGAATAGTGATGACGAGGAGCGCTATGGCGGTGAGGGACTTTAAAAGTTTTTGTAAGGAAGGAAGATACGTCAAACAACCGTATGGCGATAAGAAAGGCTTCGGAAAATCAAAGAGGACGAGAAGCTAAAAGATAATCGTACTTGCTTTAAATGTGGGACCCAAACCACTTTATTAGTAAGTGTCCCAAATGGGATGATCAAAAGGCGTTCGTGAGCGTGCACGTGGGAAATGAGCGATGGGAGGACGAAAAATTTGTCTCATGGCAAATGACGAGGTATGTCACGAATACTATAGTAGCTCATCACTGATGACGACTCATTGCATAATGAATATGACAAACTATGCAATATTAGCTTAAAACTAATTAACAAAACAAGCTTTTAAAATTCAAAACCAACGTTTAGATAAAGAAGTCATAGAATTAAAAGCAAAACCGAAGCGTCTAGAAAAGGGTAAAATAGCAAGTGGTGAATGTGAACTTTGCGTTCAACTTCAAACACTAGTTGATCAACTAGATTCTAAAGTTGCTAGAATGAGTACGAATACTTGGATATGATATTAGATAGTGTTAAACCGGTAACAACCAAAAGGTTTAGGTATTCAACAACTTGATCCATCAACTAGTGAAAACAAAGAAACACAATTTGTTAAGGCACTAGAAAACCGACCATGTTGTGGCGGATCCCACTGATCCCATCAAAGGGAACCGCTGAGTGTTAAGCCGGGGATCCGTGGGTCTGCGTAGCAACAAAGGTGGTAATAACGTAGCTTCTTCATCTAGAGCGAGTTTGTTATCGTTAATAAGAAGAAACCAACTCATGTCACCACTTAACAACCACCTCCAAAATATAATCCTATTTTGCAAGAAACAAAGCTCCATCCTTTTCAAATCCATCTAGGAGACCTAATAATGTTTGCAGAAGTAACCATCAAATGGGATGGAACCCAAATATGCAAAATGGTTTTCCTTTTCAAAACTTTGCTCCATGGAATACATATCACCTTATCCATACATGTCTAACATGAATGGAATGTTTAACACTAATGGACCCATGAACAAATGGGGACCAAACTTTGAGTTAATTGTTTTCTTGGGTGTGCTTAAAGGCCGACCTAGACCCGGATGAATGGGTCGAGGATAGCGGGTGCACGAGGCACATGACCGTGATAAAGATCTATTCTCCACATATGAATCCTTTAATGGAGGTAATGTGGTGTTTGGAAATAGCAAAAGTAAAATCATCGGTAAAGGTACGATTTCTAACAAATCTCTAACCATTAACGATGTGTGTCACGTAGAAAACTTAATTTTAACCTCTTAAGTATAGGAAAAATATGTGATAAAAAGTGCAATGTACTTTTTACCGAAACCGGTAGTAAGATATCAAAAGATGGCATAACCATAGGAAGAGGGATTAGGAAACATGGAGTCTATGTAATTAAAATCGGCAATGAACCTAAAGACAAACTATGTCTTACCTCTATGGATGATACTTCGACCTTATTGCATCGAAGATTGGGTCACGCCAACATGCGACTTCTTCAATCGCTATCATCCAAAGATCTAGTAAGAGATCTACCTAAGTTAAAATATGAACATCACTTTTGTGATGCTTGTAATGTAGGAAAACAAGTTCATTCTAGTCATAAAGCTAAAAACATGGTGTCTACAACTAAGTATCTAGAATTACTACATATGGATTTATTTGGTCCATCCGATATCCAAAGTTATGGAGGCAACTACTACACTTTGGTCATAGTGGATGATTACTCTAGGTATACATGGACAAAATTCTTAAAGAACAAAACGGAAACGTTTAATTATTTTGAAATATTAAGCAAGAAAATCCAAAGACAACTAGGAAGTCCTATAGTGTCTATTAGGACGGATCATGGTAGGTAATTCGATAATGAAGTGCAATTTGGAGCTTTTGTGACGCTAATGGTATTACTCACAACTTCTCGGCCCGCGACTCCACAATCGAATGGGGTAGTTGAAAGAAAGAATAGAACCCTACAAGAAATGAGTCGAACCATGCTTAATGAGCAATCCATACCTCAAAAGTTTTGGTGCAATGTCGTTGATACTTCAACGTACATACTCAATCGAGTCTTAATTAGACCAATCTTAGGAAAAACTCCATACGAGTTACTCAGGGCAAAAAGCCTCGTTAGATCACTTTAGAGTCTTTGGTAGCAAATGTTTTATTCTTAACACTAAAGATTACCTTACAAAATTTAATCCTAAATCAACCAAGGTATCTTTCTAGGTTACTCTCCAAATAGCAAAGCTTACGTCATATTAAACAAAGAAACAATGAAGGTAGAAGAGTCATTAAATATAAAATTTGATGAAAGTCCACCCAAACCCTCTCCACCTCTTGTCGATGACGAGATTGTAGAAAGTGAAGCTATAGTAATAAAGAAAAAGATAAATGAAGAAGAAGAACCTTTAAATGATGAAGTCATAAACATTAAAGAATCCAAAGATCACCCCGTAGATAAGGTCATAGGAAAGCTAAATGAAAGAACATTAAGGTCTCAAGTTCAAAACCAAAGTAGCTTGTTTTGTTTCGTTTCGACCATAGAACCTAAGAATACATGAAGCCATAAAAGATGAAAGTTGGGTAATGGCTATGCAAGAAGAATTAAATCAATTTGTTTCTAATGATGTTTGGACACTTGTCCCTCCACCTAGTAATCAAACCATAATAGGAACCAAATGGGTTTATAAGAACAAATTAGATGCAAACGGAATAGTGTCTAGAAACAAGGCTAGACTCGTTACCCAAGGGTATAACCAACAAGAAGGAATATACTTTGATGAGACCTATGCCCCCGTGGCTAGATTAGAGTCTATAAGAATACTTCTTGCGTATGCTTGTGCTAATGATCTAAAGCTTTATCAAATGGATGTCAAAAGTGCTTTTCTAAATGGTTTTATTAATGAAGAAGTATATGTAGCTCAACCTCCGGGCTTCATCGATTTTGAAAAACCTAAACATGTGTATAAATTAAAGAAAGCCCTTTATGGTCTTAAAAAAGCTCCAAAAGCTTGCTATGATAAACTCAAGTCATTTTTAATTAAACACAACTATACCATGGGGTTAGTTGACTACACACTTTTTACTAAGAAAAGAGAGTCACATATACTCATAGTGCAAATATACGTAGATGATATTATATTCGGATCCACTTGTCAAGACATGTGTGATGATTTCTCTAAAATCATGCATGACGAGTTCGAGATGAGTATGATGGGAGAACTTAGTTTCTTTCTTGGTCTACAAATCAAACAAGTAGAAGATGGTATCTTCTTTAATCAATCTAAATACATAAAGGAGATGTTAAAGAAATTCGGTCTAGAAGAGTCGAAACCAATTAGGACACCAATGTCATCCGACACCAAACTCACAAAAGATGAAGACGGCGAATCCGTGGATAATACTAAGTATCATGGCATGATAGGTAGTCTTCTCTACCTCACGGCAAGTAGGCCGGATATCATGTTTAGTGTTTGCTTATGTGCTAGGTTTCAAGAAGACCCTAAAACATCACACCTAGAAGCCGTAAAAGAATATTTAGATATATTAAAGGTACAACACAATTAGGATTATGGTATCCTAAGGCACGGGAGTAGAAACAATTGTATATCAGATTCGACCATGCGGTGATTATGTTAAGCGAAAAGTACAAGCGGGTATTTACTTTTATGGGATGTTGCTTGACATCTTGGTTTTCAAAGAAACAAAGCGGCATTAGCAATATCAACAACCGAAGCCGAATCGTCTCCGCGGCAAAGCATGCCAACAAGCACTATGGATGAAACAAGCGTTGTCGACTCGACATTCATCTTAGTGACATAGCCATTTTATGTGACAACAAGAGTGCCATAGATCTAAGCAAGAATCCGGTATTACATTCTCGCACTAAGCATATAGAGATTCGTCATCACTTCTTGAGACAATGTTCAAAAGAGGAACATCTCTATTGAGAAGGTAGTGTCGAAGACAACATAGCCGACGTCCTCACCAAACCGTTGAGCGGGAACAATTCAACCTACTTGCCTTGGTCTTGGTCTCATGGAACAAACGTCGTAATTTACTTTTTGACTCTACAAGGTATGTAAACACTAGCCTTCTTCTTTCTGAGTCTAGGATCTCTATTTCACGCACAACTCACAAACAATACGGGAATTTTCAAAACCCAAGATAAGTTTTTCACTTATATTTTTTTTATATCTTCCTTTCAAAAGGATAAAACGTTTGTATTTCACAACATAGAAATCTCTTTTCAAAATGCTTTCTAAAATGATACTTCTTCCCATATCAATTTCACAAAAGCAATTTCTCACGCCTAGGACAAATCGATTTTTCATTATTAATACAACGTAAAAACCCGTTTTCATTGCATCTCATGTCTTTTGAATGCTAATGGGGACACATAACCAATATGTGTTTTCGGGTACAGCCACAATGAATAAGGAGCATTGGGAACACTAAATTACGTACTCAAGTACTAAATACGTGTTTACGGGTTATCTCATATAATAGTATGCTTTTCTACTTCTAGTTTATTTTCTTTTTCTTAGGATTCGAGATAACCGCAACTCCAAATAGTTTGCATATAGGCACACACTAGGCAAACATGTTTACAAAAGGAAAATTTTGTGTTGCACGGATCACGGACCCGCGGATCCCACCTTCATCTTTGGGCGGATCCCTCGAGGAAGGATCCGTGTGATCCGTGAGACGTGTCGCTTTTACCTTCTTTTTCTCACTTTGGATGAAAAATCCACATTTTTTGGAGTATGTCCTTTAATGCTTGTGTTCTCATGATCACATGCCTTAAATTCATATCTAATCATTAGATTTTAATCCGCATTTGGGTCAACATTCATTACAATGCGTTGTTTTCTATATAGAACTCCCAAAATGCTTGCATATTCATCTAATCTTCACAATTAAACAACACCATGTCATTCACAAGCTCTTACAACTTAGATGAATCACCTAGTACCAACAATCATCTTCATTAAACCCAAACCTTTGTACTTCCACCCTCCAAAATACCACAATCAAACTCTAAGATATCCGCACGGATTAACATCTGATCTTGTTGCTTAGGAAAACCATCATCATATAGCTCATCACCATTAAATAGCTCACCACAAGATGCTTCCATTATAGCACCTCCTTCATCACCAACGAGTACACCTACTTCATCACCAAATCACTCACCACCTAAAGTCACTTTTTTGGAACTCCTTACGACTCCAACAAGATCTCAACAACCAAAACAAAAAGAAATAGCCTTTTGACACCTCCAACTTCTCCAAACACAATATTGATGATCACAAACATCACCACCCTTAGCTCCCATTAAACTACAAGAACATCTAAGTTCTTTTCCACCACCACTTCCAAACATTTCGGACTTTGATCCGTATTTTCCTATTTTTCCACCACAACTTCCGCAACTCACAAATCAAAACAACCCGGAAGACTTCCGTACTCATTACCCACATCATTTACATTGTGAACATTGCCAATCCACTAGAGAAATTGCAATAGAAGTTAGGGAAGAAATGCGATTCATACTCAACCTCATCCTTGATAGCATCAATATCATTACTCATCCAAACCTCCATCCATAACCTTATGCAAGTATGGAAGGAATCATTACTACTATTTTCTATTTTTTAGTACTTTTTCTTTTGGAGTCATTTTCAAGAACAAGTCATGTTCTTATTTTTACATGCTTGTAGGTGGCATAAATACCACTACACTTTGTTGCTTTATTATAAGGCCTTGTTTACATACCTTGGCTCCCAATCTTGATTCTCGTCAATCACAATATTATTTAAGCATGTTACTAACCTTTCTCTTTGTAGGATTTTTTTTTCTTCACTGACGCCCCAAACTAGGGGAGCTACCGTCGAGGGAGTAAGCGATCGTGGACTAATTTTCCACACTTTTATTTCTTGAAGGGTTAACTTTTGTTTCGACAAAAGAGGAGAAGAAGTAAAACTTAGGGCTTTCAAAACATACATCTATTCTTAAGTTTTACTCATCATAACATTATGTTTTGTCATCAACAAAAGGGGATATTGTTACTACAAATAAACCGTAAAAACGTTTATTAATATTTTGCGATCTCTTTTGTTTTGTTGATAACAAATATAATGTTATCTTAAGTACAATTATAAGGATACATGTTATTTTGTAAAGCATTTACATATAACCATTTAAATACAAAAATGTTGTAATTAATCATTTGTTGTAATAGTTTATTAGGATGGGTAAAACCATAACCCATGGATCATATCCATAACCCATTAACCCATACCCATTTGACTAGATACATTGTATTCATTAGATACATTGAATCTAAGGAAAACCCATGGACCAACCCATAACCCATGACCCATAACCAAAAACCAATGGGCAAAGAGGGCGTCCACGGATCCCTAGGTTTACACTAGACGGATCCCTTGTGGGAGGGATCCGTGGGATCCGGGAACAGATGGCGGTGCCCTATAAATAGAGAGAAATTTCTTCATTCTAACCCACCCTCTTCTTACTAAATCTCTCATATACTCTCATTCTTTTCTAACAAAAGATCACTTGATCTAGAGTACTTCCTTCTTTCTTTCTTTAGTGATTCTAATATAGGTCCTTCTAAGGCGAGATCACGAGCATTCTACAAGTCATCCAAGCAAGGGTCCTTGATTGATTTGTTCTCCGCAAGATTTACATGGCGAAGATCTTGTATTTGATATTTCACATATTTGTTGTGTAATAGTCGTGTTGGTTTGGTCCACCGTGTTACGGACTCGGTATTTAGCTTTGTACCAAAAAGGTGTAAGCAACGTTGTGAATGCTTCTCCGCCAAGTGAAGGAGTTTGTTGACATAGTGCTTGAACTCGGTAGGTGACTCGGGGGAGTGGAGTAGGGCAAGGAAAGTGTCCTTGTAGCCGAACCACTATAAATTGGTTGTGTCATTTCTATCCTTTGCTTTACTTTACTTACTTGCTTTATCATTAGATCTATACTTTCTCTACATCCATAAGATCTCACATATTAACGAATCTAAAGTTTTTGAAACTAACTTTAAATCGGCAAAACTATTCAACCCCCCCCCTTCTAGTTTTCCACAATATGCTTTCATATCTTCCTCTGCCATGTAACCTTGCATAATCATGCATTCACATAATTTTTGTGCACTTTCACACTCATACATACACTTGTCGGAGGTCTACCTGGAAGCAGTCTCTTTACCTTCGAGTTTACCCAATGGTAGGGGTATGATCTGTCTATATTCTACCTCCCTTATACACCGCTTAGATGGGATTGAGTATCGTTGTTGTACTTTGTACACTCTTTATATATGTGAAACGCCCGACACTTGCACATTTTTTTAAAACTGACTAAGCATACATCGTGTAGGCTTTTCATCCTATATGTCGTATACACTTGAACAGACGTATACACGTATACATCTCTTGGGGTATACGCTGTATACACCCTTCAAACCAGGCTTGTAGATTTTTTGTACTTTTATTAATGACCACTTTTCGCAAATACCAAAACTCAACTAACTAAAAAAAGAACATATATAAACTTATCTGCAAACTAAATACTTTCATAATTCAATGGAAGCGTGTTTTCTACATATGCCAAACGCCCCTTTAAAACTTGAAACTAACTAAAATACATGGTATCGACTACAAGTAACTTGCAAAACACTTGACATATACCATGATAACTTGCTAATTGACTTAACACTGAAATGACACTTTATTTTGGGGTATTCCAGGAAGATAATATGAGATGGTGATGAGAAGCTCGTTACCTAACCCACGAGCTACACCATTTAACCCATTACGCCACATATAACACATAGCTTGGTCTCAACTTGCATACCTACATAAAACATGAAACTAAGACCGGTAAGTCCTTGTAGCTTAGTAAGATAAAGGATATTGAACTGAAGTATAAACTAAAACATAAACACGAATGTAATCTTAATGAACTAAAGCATAAGCTTGATATTTATGCATATAACTTTTGTACATCTTGAACGACTACCACATATAATTACATGATAAGCACAATGTCTAACCGGTTCTAACTTCATAATTGGCATGAATGCGTAAAGTTCTATTCTGGTTAAGTGCATATGGCACCTTTCTAACTGGATCTTAGGCTATTTTTTTTGAACTGGCTACTGACTAAGTTATAAAGCTATATCTAAACTAATTTCTGAACTAAATATGTTGTATCAAACTACATTGGCTACTAACTAGATTATAAAGTTATTTCTAAACTCGTTACTGACTAAATCAAAAGTTATATTCTAAACTATTTTCTGAAGTTTGAATCCGATACTAACAATTTAACTGATTCGTTAACTGATACTGAAGCTATGTTTGAAACTACTATTTAAATTGAATGCATAAGGCATGATATTGAATGAATACATATAGTACTATACTGACTACATAAATCATGTTACTAACTAAATAATCGAATACCACATAGGAATCTCGATTGGGATATTCTCGTTGTGCATTTTGAGCAATCACATAATTAAGCCGAATATGACTAAGATTGAGCGCATCTTGAACTATTACGAGTGCAGGCTGTTTCTACATGTAATCCATGTCTAAACTGAGACTGAGCTAAATAATGAGGCTAAGCTATAACATGATACTGAGGCTGAGCTATAACTTGATATTGAGGCTGAGCTATAACAAATACTAGTTTCTAAGCTAATCTTCGTATTACAACTATTTTATGCTATAACTTGAAACATAACATACTTTGAATATAACTTGTAACATGACATAACATACTAAAAAGAAACTTGTCTAATCTATTAAACATGTTAACTTGAAATCCATTACTCATCTGAACCATGAAATGCAAGCTATTGCATTCTAAACATGAACAATATGCTATTAACACATAAATGACTATGTAAAAACATGTGAAGGAGTAACTATAAGCATGGGAACATGAACTATAATCATCATGAACTTGCATAAACATGATATCATCTCTTAAACATCAAAATACATAACTATGCAAACATTCCAATCTGCGTGAGTTTAGTTACACCATAATGACTAACTTCTACTATAAATCACTCATGAGACCAAATTCATAAGAAAGTATACTCTTATTCCTTTCCTCGACGTATGGCACATGATAACTACAAATAGTCCCGATATATTAGTGTTAATTTCCTATTATGCTCATCATTTGTATCATTTACTTGAATATATACTCTTATTCGTGAATATTTCATTTCAGGTTAATAATGAGTATAGGAACGAAGAGACGCGGAATTGGAAGGTTATTAGTGAAAATACACAAGAGTATGCTGACCAGACAAGAGTTACGGCTTAAATCCTTACTCTACTTACGCCGTAACATGGATTAACACTAGAAGAGCATGGTCAACACTTTCCAAGGTTACGGCATAACTCCTACACAAGTTACGCCATATACATATCTCCAAGACTTAGAAGAATTTCGTGGGCAAAAAAAGCTACGATGTAACCACTTTCATGGTTACGGCGTAAAGTGGTTAACGAGAGTTCTACGTTCGTAACTTACCTTTAGGTTACGTTGTAGTTTAATCACTGAGGATAAGATCGTCCTAGATTCAAAGGTTACGGCGTAACTAACCCTAGAGGTTACGCCGTAACTTAGTCGTCGAGACTATAAATACAAGCCCTAATTCTGCATTTTCACATATCTTCTCAACACACAAAAACCATAGAACGATTCAGGGCTTCAGGGAGGACGAATTCCAGCAGCATACAAGTCATTTCCAAGGAAGAATTCACATCATACACTTCATAAGTTTTAGTATTTCATATTACATTCTTGTATTTAATTCATGTCTTCATTCATGATGTTAAACATTGAATTTTCTGCATGTTTTAATATGATTGGCTAAACACCTTTGGTGTTAGCCTAGTTATGAAATTGTTATTGTTATGATGTAGTTTTCTCGTTTTCATATTGATTTATATGTATGCTTTCTTTGCTTATTTTGAGACGCCCTCGTTTTGGTAGCATGGAAGTTTGGGTAGTATTTAGGAAGCTAGGAGAATTGACCATAGGACCCTAGTGAATCAGGTTGCGAGTAGTGGTAAGAATTGACCATAGGAGTATCACTATCTTGCATGAGAATTTTACCCAACGATCACCTTCCAAACGGAAATGCTTAAGAAGTTAGGGGAGACCTAAGATCCGACCGGCCGGGTTTCATTAAATAAGTCTTAGATCGTAGCGGCACTTAATGAATCTTCCATAGGGTATACCCACAAACTCTTGTAATCATTAGGTTACGGAATAGGACGCTATGGAAAATAGGCTAGACAAATTGATCATAGGATTCTAGCGAATTTAATCCCCATGTGGAGTGATAGAAAAAATTAAATAGACAACGTAGTCACACCATAACAAGATTTGTAATTAGGCTAGCACATTTCTCTCTATTGATTCATCTTCCACTTTTATTCGCTTTCTATTTTATTTCATTTCATTAGTTAATTAATCAAATTATAAAAACCCCTTTCTAAAACCAATTACACTAGAACTTAAATTAGATCCACACGCATAGCTCTTGGAGCGACCTCGGCTTTACGACACTACACTACACTACACATTTTGCACCGCCTGTTAGTGCATTAGGTAGACGAGACTTTATAAATATTAAAACCTGGTCATAAATCCTGCATCAACACACCTCAAACAGAGCTGATATTGATTTTATAAAAACTCATTTGCTACACCTTTCAGAATCTGACTTGTTGTAATAAGATTCGTTTTTTGACCCATTTAAAATCTGAATTCGCAAACAATTCCTTCATAAAAACTGTAGTAGACACACATAGCTTTTCAGAAACTTAAGCGATGACTCAATCTACACTATGATCAATTTTAAATAATTTTTCTAACATAACCCAAATTTCAGAAATTTATTTAGCAACAAAAAACACATATATTCCATTAAAGAGTGTTTGGGTTAATTTGTAAAATCTTATATAACCTCATAATGAACATAAACCATGAAACTAACACAAAAAGCATAACATGATTTTTACATGAACCCGTGAAGATACCTTATCATCATTCGAATAACCAAAAGCCAATAATCCTTGAATTCATATAATAATTATATAAAACACTTAGATGTCATTTGAATCTCCATATCTCCACTTGATTCATGATGCGTGCCAAGCAGTCGAGCTAAATCACTCAAGCACGCCACTCGTGAATGGCGGACCGTAATCGACTTAAAGCGCTCAAGCACGAATGCAATGAAGATCGGGGAGTATAGTGTTCCCGGTCGTTATGTCGGCAAAGCTATGCAATGGATTATCAAGCGTAAAGTGATCGAGAAATTTGAACGAAAAAGGAGATTGTGAATTATTATAACTACAGAAAAAAGACATAAACTACAATGGCTTAAATGCAAATTAAAGGAAATTAAAAAGATAAAAAATATTAAATAAACGCTATCACTATATTTAAAATGATGAACGTTTAAAACTTAAAACTTACGTTTAAATAAAATAACGTAAACGTACAAAATAAAAAGTGAGATCTAAGAAATAAAAGTCCTAAAAATATGAAAAATACATTTTTACAATCCTAATGATAAAAGAAAATATTTGGAAAAAGAAAATTATTTTTATAACTATTTAATTAATTATTATTAATTAAAAACTATTTTTAACTATTAAATAATAACCTAAAATACAAGAAAGTAGGAAACAAAGCTATAAAAATAAAATTTTGACTTAGAAAAATCTAAAATAACAAAATAGAATTTTCAAAACTATTTTTGTATTTTTCTGATTATTTTTCTATTTTTTTATGAATTTTAAACTATTTAAAACTACCTAAATTACTTAAAATTACAAATTTAACTAAGAAAAATTTAGAAAAATATTTTTTTGTCTTTTTATATTTATCTAAACCTAAGAAAAATGAAAAATTATTTTTTTGAACCTTTTCTTAATTATTTGTATTTAAAGCTAATTAAAATGCTTAAAACTAATTAAAATCAAGAAAAATAGCAAATCAACTTAGAAAAATCTGAAAAATTCAGGAAAACTCTAAAATAATATTAGGAAGCTAGGAAAATTGGAAAACAGGTGCTTATGTGCAAGAATATGAAATCGATGTGCCAAGTGCTTATAAATAAGCACTGAATAAGCTAAATGGAGACCAACAAGCATCAACTGTTAATGAAGCTCTAATAAGCTAAAAGAACACAAATGGAACAAGTTTTAACTATCCTAATCCTCTGAGATGCACAAAACACAGATTTGATGATATGAGCTTTAAGCTAAAAACAGAAAAAGGGGTGCCTACTTTGAGCTAGAATATAAGCACCTAAATAAGCTGGAGACTAAAAAGCAAATGCTAAAACTTAAAGAAGACCTGGTTGAGAATGCATAAGCCAAAAATCAGACCTAGGTGAGCTCAAATGAGCTTTTCCCAAGCACAGTAAAACACGCAAAATCCTCATGCAGGCTCGATGCCTCATGAGGGCATTTAGCACCATTTTGATAAGCTCTTTTGAAGCTTCTAAAAATTTGGTAAAAATCTGAAAAATTGCTAATAAGAAACAAGACCGGTGAAGATTTTAAAACCATAAGTTTCATTGATTTTGACCGAAATGAATCCAAGAAAATTCACCCTATTTGAGCCCAAAACCGAGTTTATGCATTTGACTTTTTAGCAAAAGCGAATTGTTGACTATTACGAGCTTTGATCTTGATTTATGGATTGATTATGATCTATATTGATGAACTAAGACTACGCAATCTATGGTATGGTATTTTAAACACAAAATCGATTTTGATATGGCAAAATAACAACGGATAAGCCATAAGGCGGGTTTCATGGGAATTTTGACTTTGAAGCTTTGTAGGCACAAGATAAGGCGATATAAACTCAAATAAGGTTACTAAGCATGAAACAACAAGAATCTTGTCTTTGAACTACCTAAACCTCTGATCAAACAGCAATTCCAAACACTACTTAAATGAACTTATAAACCAATTTAACCAAGCTAATTACTGATATAGATATAGCAGATACTCAAAATGGTTTTAAATACTCTAATTATCATTAAATAGACAAAATTAAACTAGTGATAACCACAGATACATATACAAATGCAAATTGCAAATTTGCTTGAAAATGAAAAGTGAAATATAAACTCACATAGGTCCAGCTGTTTGCAGGCATAAAACCAGAGCTAATCACACTCTAACCTAATCTATTTAAACCCAATATCACCACTGCATCAAACCAAATCAGCTTCCATTTCAAATTGAGCCCATAGTTGACTTTTGTTGACCCTGAGTGAAAAGGCCTTAAACTGTTTCCAAAGCTTGTCAAAAGCTTAAATAAGCTTGATTAAACTTGTTTAAGTGAGAAAAGAAGCTATTGGAAGCTTAAATATAGGAGCATGAATTTGAAAATTCCAACAGTAAACACAAGAATAAGAATTTTAACCAAACTTGAATTTGATCCTTAAAACAGATTACAATGTTAACATATCTTGAGTTTGAATCTTAAAAACAAAAGATTACATAATTTAAACTAAGCTAAGACATTTTATAAAGAAAACGACATAAAGAAAAATCTTAAAAACTAACTAACTCCTCTCTTTCTCTTCTTTCTTCCTTTTTATAGCTTCAAATGCTTTCTCTCTCCAACATGAGCAGTTCCCACCTCCATTTTTGACCATTGGATGAGTTGGAAGGATTTTGGCCATAGATTTGGATTTGGCGCCAAAATTGGTTTTAACCTGTTAGGGAGATTGAGTGAAGGAGGAGGGGGGTAATTAATGTTATTTGGAGTTGTGTGGAGGTGGGGGGACATGGAAGGGATAAGGTGAGGAGGGGGGATGGTTTGGTTGTGTGTAGCAGGGGTGAAGCAGAAGCAGTTGGGAGGACAGGTTTTTGGCGCCAAGGGTCTAGTTTGACCAAGTGGGTAGACTGACCAGGTTTAATAATAAAGGGAGGGTCCAATTTAGATAGGCAGGGGTCACTTGGTTTGACAAGGGGTCCAAATGGGTTTAAAAGGTCTTAATTACACAAGGACTAGTTATGCAATTTCTGAAACTGTAAGGACCAAAACTGCCAATATCTCAAAGTTGATCCAAGGGCTGAAATTGACAAGTTCTAAAAGTACAAGGACCAATCTTGACATTTTTCAATTTTCGAGGACCAATTCGCAATTTTGAAACTTGGAGGACCAAACTTGTAATTTTCTCAAACTTTTATATTTTTCACCAAAGGACTAAATTTGACAAGTTATGATTTAAAAGGACCTTTGGTGATTTTTCTTTTGAAATTTTGACTCGGGGACTATTTTGACAATTTTAGAAACTTGGGGGTGAAGCGCCAATTATGCAAACTTTGCTCATTTTCATCGATTTTAAACATTTTGCATCGAAACATATAAAATGCAATTTTGGAATATTTTCGATATTTTGATGCATTCGAGCATTTTAGGCGTTTTGCGATTCGGTTGACTAAAAATGATGAGTATTTACACTCATCAATCCCCACTAAACTATTGCTAGTCCTAGCAATCTTTTGAGAAAACATAATGGATTTGAAACTCTTTACCAAAAGCCATTACTTACGGGTAGCCAAATGTTTTAGTTCAAGTAAGAACCATGGTACAGATAACCATGTGATTTTGAGCAAACCACCGACTTTCAACGGTTTGATTTTGTCTTTACGAGCCGTTTGCTACGGACTAGCCAACTCTTAGATAAATTATCAATATTATCTTTGGTGAGTTGATTACCAATTATGGTTTTTCCACGCCTTTACCACAAGCCATAAACTTGCGGGCTGTGACTCTTCACTAATTAAAGATATGGTGAGTTGAATACCATACAATTTTGGGCAAATTGCAAGCGTCAACGGATTTGATATATCTTTACCAAGAGCCGTTTTCTCTGGATTAGCCAATCCTTTAGTTTATTAGACAAGGCGGATGATAACCAATGAGTAAGTGCAAAACACTTACTCAAAAAAAAAATTGGCCAAAACGGGAATTGGGCGGTATAATTACATGATAAAATTAGTGAGAATTCCCCCACACTAGAAATGAATATTGCCCTCAATATTCAAAGTACCGGCGGTTATGCGAAACAAAACGTAAAGGGAAATACTACGGCCATTATTTAGAAAGTTTTTTTTTTTTTTTTTTTTTTTTTTTTTAGAAAACTTATATATATATAATATGTGGGCAACTCCCACACTAAGGTGGTACACACGGGTGAAAACCCATGTTAAGCTCTTTTTTTGATTACCGAGTCGCTAGCTTGACTCGACCAAATTAATTGGTTCATGGGAAGCAAAGTGGAAGAAACAATCTCCATCGGACTTTCATTCAAGATGTTTGGACAAACATTTGAAGCACGTGAAAGTTCCACACCGATGAGATATACATAGAACCGGCTCAAAAATGATAAGTGAAAATGCTGGGGTCAAAGATAGTGTCTTCATTCCGAAGGAGTGAAGATGGAGAGAATGACAAGATATTTGAGGAAAGGAAGAAGGTCTTGATAACAATCAAGATCCATTCTTCATCCTCGAAATGTAGACGTGTCGGGAGGAAGGGTGAGGTAGTATCATTAATAAGCAAACTCGTATGATAGAGTACACCTTCCTCCGAGCTAATTCATCCTCAAGATCAAAGCGAAATGATCATGTTCGGAGGAGATATGTCATGAGAGAGTTCACCGGAGAACTCTTCATGAAGAGAATCATTCACATTAAGTGAAGTTGTGAACTCTTGTTCCATTGTGGGCTCATCACTATCCTCGATCGAGTATCAAAGAGTGGATTCTCGAAATTGAAGTGAATTCAGTCGAATTCAAATAGAGGATTGGTGAAAGTAGCTTTGAATGTTTCGGGAACAAAGTGATCAACATTCTCAATTGAATTGTTAGGGTGAGAGGTGAGTGAGCGATCATTATCAATGAGACTTTCGGTCTCTCCCGGATCGGCTTGAAATCAAAGAGTGGATTGATGTGAGTGAGTTCACGGAGAACTCCTCAAGAAGGGATCGACATCAGTTGTGGAAGTGATGCCTCAGCGTACTCGATGTTTCCATAGGAAGCACAATCTTCGCTAAAATCGGAGAAAGTTTCAAAATGATCTTTTGAACACTCGAGAGGAAAGAGAATCACACATATGATCAAAGTTCCTGTGACTCTCTCGGGATTGGGATAAGGTTCTCAACACTAGACTTTATGAATTCGTCCGATTCCTTTTCGGAGCAGTGTCAAGATGCTCATCCCCATGTTCGAGAGAGTGAGTGAGAGCTTGGTGTGATAGCAGTTGTTTGAGAATGAATCTCAAGCTGGCGGGATATCATTGATGAACTTGATGAATATTTATAGAATTGAAGGATATCAAGTGTATCCTCATCATCATCGTCATCGAGGATGAAGCGAAATTGAGCTAGATCTGGTGCTTTTCTTTTTGCGATTGATTCCTTAATAGATTTTTCAAGCGCAATTTTGGAATTTAATTTAGCGACTGCTCTTGACTAACAATTCTTCCATGGATTTTGGATTATCTTGGGAATGTTTACATTCCTTCAAATCTTCACTAAATCCAAAAGATCAAGGAAGATTTTGAGGAAGTGGATCGGTGAGGTGGTGCCCGATTCATTTGGTCTTGTAGAGGTTGGTCATGATCTGAAGAGTCGTAATTGTTACAAGGAAATGGATTCCTTGTTTGACAATCGAGCTAAAGTGAGGACCTCCACAATACTCACAACATAAAAGCGATGTGGTGGGTAAGGATTTTGGTCATAACCAAAACTGAGTCACATGTGTTGTAGTCATAATTGTTATCGGGAACACCGCTCATAGACAAGCGTGTTTCCGATTGACAATCGAGCTGAGTGTGAACCACCACGGTACTCACATGATAAAATTCTTGAGTCTCACGGTGTGGTAGGCGATGGAATAAATCGGTTGTGTTATGGTAGGAATAGGGATCACAGGTTATAGACGGACCCGTTTCACGACTCCACCATGCTACAAGGATAACCGTAGGGGACAATTGCCACCATTATAAGGACTACCACACCATTGACAACCAAGAGGGTGAGGATAAGACATAGAAAGAATCAAAGGTTTTCGGAGGGTAGGGATGAAGAATCAAAGATGTGAGAGGGTAAAGATGGATATTTTGGATTTTGGATAAACATGTTGCAAAACAAAGAATGAAAATCTTTTTGGATTTTGATTTTAAAGAGAATATAAACACATACGGATGGTATAAGCAAGGAGTGAATATCCAAATCACTAATCTGCTAGACGTAAGATAAATCAGCACAGCTCCCCGGCAGCGAGCTATGCAATGGATTATCAAACGTGTTTCCCCGGGTCGTTATGTCCCAGCGAGCTATGCAATGGATTATCAAACGTAAAGTGATCGAGAAATTTGAACGAAAAAGGAGATTGTGAATTATTATAACTACAGAAAAAAGACATAAACTACAAGGGCTTAAATGCAAATTAAAGGAAATTAAAAAGATAAAAAATATTAAATAAACGCTATCACTATATTTAAAATGATGAACGTTTAAAACTTAAAACTTACGTTTAAATAAAATAACGTAAACGTACAAAATAAAAAGTGAGATCTAAGAAATAAAAGTCCTAAAAATATGAAAAATACATTTTTACAATCCTAATGATAAAAGAAAATATTTGGAAAAAGAAAATTATTTTTATAACTATTTAATTAATTATTATTAATTAAAAACTATTTTTAACTATTAAATAATAACCTAAAATACAAGAAAATAGGAAACAAAGCTAGAAAAATAAAATTTTGACTTAGAAAAATCTAAAATAACAAAATAGAATTTTCAAAACTATTTTTGTATTTTTCTGATTATTTTTCTATTTTTTATGAATTTTAAACTATTTAAAACTACCTAAATTACTTAAAATTACAAATTTAACTAAGAAAAATCTAGAAAAATATTTTTTTGTCTTTTTATATTTATCTAAACCTAAGAAAAATGAAAAATTATTTTTTTGAACCTTTTCTTAATTATTTGTATTTAAAGGTAATTAAAAATGCTTAAAAACTAATTAAAATCAAGAAAAATAGCAAATCAACTTAGAAAAATCTGAAAAATTCAGGAAAACTCTAAAATAATATTAGGAAGCTAGGAAAATTGGAAAAATAGGTGCTTATGTGCAAGAATATGAAACTGATGTGCCAAGTGCTTATAAATAAGCACTTGAATAAGCTAAATGGAGACCAACAAGCATCAACTGTTAACAGAAGCTCTAATAAGCTAAAAGAACATAAATGGAACAAGTTTTAACTATCCTAATCCTCTGAGATGCACAAAACACAGATTTGATGATATGAGCTTTAAGCTAAAAATAGAAAAAGGGGTGCCTACTTTGAGCTAGAATATAAGCACCTAAATAAGCTGGAGACTAAAAAGCAAATGCTAAAACTTAAAGAAGACCTGGTTGAGAATGCATAAGCCAAAAATCAGACCTAGGTGAGCTCAAATGAGCTTTTCCCGAGCACAGTAAAACTGCAAAATCACATGCGGGGCTCGATGCCTGCAGGGCATTTAGCACCATTTGATAAGCTCTTTTGAAGCTTCTAAAATTTGGTAAAAATCGAAAAATTGCTAATAAGAAACAAGACCGGTGAAGATTTTAAAACCATAAGTTTCATTGATTTTGACCGAAATGAATCCAAGAAAATTCACCCTATTTGAGCCCAAACCGAGTTTATCGATTTGACTTTTAGCAAAACGGAATTGTTGACTATTACGAGCTTTGATCTTGATTTATGGATTGATTATGATCTATATTGATGAACTAAGACTACGCAATCTAGGGTATGGTATTTTAAACACAAAATCGATTTTGATATGGCAAAATAACAACAGATAAGCCATAAGGCAGGTTTCATGGGAATTTTGACTTTGAAGCTTTGTAGGCACAAGATAAGACTGATATAAACTCAAATAAGGTTACTAAGCATGAAACAACAAGAATCTTGTGCTGAACTACCCTAAACCTCTGATCAAACAGCAATTCCAAACACTACTTAAATGAACTTATAAACCAATTTAACCAAGCTAATTACTGATATAGATATAGCAGATACTCAAAATGGTTTTAAATACTCTAATTATCATTAAATAGACAAAATTAAACTAGTGATAACCACAGATACATATACAAATGCAAATTGCAAATTTGCTTGAAAATGAAAAGTGAAATATAAACTCACATAGGTCCAGCTGTTTGCAGGCTTAAAACCAGAGCTAATCACACTTTAACCTAATCTATTTAAACCCAATATCACCACTGCATCAAACCAAATCAGCTTCCATTTCAAATTGAGCCCATAGTTGACTTTTGTTGACCCTGAGTGAAAAGGCCTTAAACTGTTTCCAAAGCTTGTCAAAAGCTTAAATAAGCTTGATTAAACTTGTTTAAGTGAGAAAAGAAGCTATTGGAAGCTTAAATATAGGAGCATGAATTTGAAAATTCCAACAGTAAACACAAGAATATGAATTTTAACCAGACTTGAATTTGATCCTTAAAACAGATTACAATGTTAACATAACTTGAGTTTGAATCTTAAGAACAAAAGATTACATAATTTAAACTAAGCTAACACATTTTATAAAGAAAACGACATAAAGAAAAATCTTAAAAACTAATTAACTCCTCTCTTTCTCTTCTTTCTTCTTTTTTATAGCTTCAAATGCTTTCTCTCTCCAACATGAGCAGTTCCCACCTCCATTTTTGACCATTGGATGAGTTGGAAGGATTTTGGCCATAGATTTGGATTTGGCGCCAAAATTGGTTTTAACCTGTTAGGGAGATTGAGTGAAGGAGGAGGGTAATTAATGTTATTTGAGTTGTGTGGAGGTGGGGGACATGGAAGGATAAGGTGAGGAGGGATGGTTTGGTTGTGTGTGAGGGTGAAGCGAAGCGATTGGGAGGACGGGTTTTTGGCGCCAGGGTCTAGTTTGACCAAGTGGGTAGGTGACCGGGTTTAATAATAAAGGAGGGTCCAATTTAGATGGCGGGGTCACTTGGTTTGACAAGGGGTCCAAATGGGTTTAAAAGGTCTTAATTACACAAGGACTAGTTATGCAATTTCTGAAACTGTAAGGACCAAAACTGCCAATATCTCAAAGTTGATCCAAGGGCTGAAATTGACAAGTTCTAAAAGTACAAGGACCAATCTTGACATTTTTCAATTTTCCAGGGACCAATTCTGCCAATTTTGAAACTTGGAGGACCAAACTTGTAATTTTCTCAAACTTTTTATATTTTTCACCAAAGGACTAAATTTGACAAGTTATGATTTAAAAAGGACCTTTGGTGATTTTTCTTTTGAAATTTTGACTCAGGGACTATTTTTGATAATTTTAGAAACTTGGGGGTGAAGCGCCAATTATGCAAACTTTGCTCATTTTCATCGATTTTAAACATTTTGCATCGAAACATATAAAATGCAATTTTGGAATATTTTCGATATTTTGATGCATTTACGAGCATTTTAGGCGTTTTGCTGATTCAAATTTGACTAAAAATGATGAGTATTTACACACTCATCAATTCAAATTCATGATTTAACATATAACTATCACATACCTTAAATTTGGGGAAGAACTTGAAGTCAATTGAAACCTCTTGATTCTTGTTATCAACATAATCCTTGTTAACCTTGTCAAACCCTTGCTAGGAATTCATAGAGATTATGATTTGTAAATAATTCTTCAAAGTGAAGAAAGTGTTATCCTCGTGTTCTTTGATATGTGGCGTGGGAGCGAGAGGAGTATTACTCCATTAGTCGAGTTTTGTGATAAGCCACAATGAATTTTAGTCATTTACACTAAGTTTAGCACTTTAAAACACATAGTCCATGTGATAAAACTATGTTGTAATACTTGTCCAAACTAGTTATCTTATCTTTACATGTCAAGTTCCATTACTATGTTATTAATTAGTCAAATGATACTTTTCTATTTATTCCACTAATATACTTGACGTACCCAATAACATTTTAGATAATTCTATTACTATTTTTTTTTTTAAATTCGGGATGTTACAACTCTCCACCTCTTGGATAGTTCGTGTCCTTACAAAATTTTGTTTCTGTAACTAGGGATATCCTTTAATTTCTCATAATCATGTATAAATACTCGCCCACTGGGCTTTATTTCATGTCTGTATTTTGGCATATAATTGGAAATCCACTATTAAGGATCAAAATATATTTCATTTACTCTATATAATGACTAAAATTATCAAACATGTTTATAAAGAGTACTTGTACTCGTGTTGTAATTCCTTTTCAAGATTGTCTGAAATCTTGGAATATCTTAACTATCCTTTGAAAATACCTTAATAATTTCATAATATTTTGTATTCTGGGATTAGCTTGACTATTCTTTTATAATAACTCAACCATCTCATGAACTCGTATTAAAAGAAATGATTTGTCATCACATGAATTTACATTAATATCACTGAGATCCACATCACGGAGTTACTGCTTTTCATAGTTTGTAATCCTATTTTATAACTCTTATCTAGGAACTCTCTTTACTTGCATCGTATTAATCCATTTTGATGTGTCTTCATTCCATTTTCCATAATCCTTTTCACGTATTACGATCAAGTCCGAAAATACTAAAATTCATGTTCTATATCTGTTTTGTCATATTCTATTTCATTTTATAATCTTTCACGAATTCTAGTCAATTATGAATATGTTGAAACATTTGATTCTAATGCATATAACATCTAACACATAAGCGGTTTATTAAGCTTCCGAGATATTTCATGATCTCGATAACTTCATGTCATATCGTGTGAGTATTCTCATTGATCGAGCATGAACTCTTAGATTATCATAATCTACCCCAAGATAAAAATAAAGCGTGTCATCTAACTACACATGATGCAGTGCGAATGCTAACTATATGATACTATGCTATCAAGGCATACTAATCTTTATATGCATTCTATATCTTGAATATCGATTCATGATCGCTATCCTTATCGATGTCCGAAAACATGTTATGCACTACATGATGTAACACCCGAAAATCTTAATGACGGAAGACTAATTGGGTGTTACTTGAATGGAGATCATAGTCAATAATTATAGAAAAGCGACTCAAAAGAGGCGTTTTATTAAAATAGTTATCATTCATCGAAAACTCATAGTTTGTTACAAAATATTGTAAATAGATCAAGTGTTTTCCCAAAAGAAAGATCATGAGTTTGAAAGAAATGATAACTTTTATGTTTACACCACCGGATAAGCCTTGCCATGCCCCATTCCGCACCTTGGTCATAATCTTCACGATTACGAGATAACATGCTTAAAAGGTCAACAAAATGTTGAGTGAAGTCCATAGGTTTAAAATAAGTTGAACACAAGTATAAGATCATGATCATTGTAAACTAACAATATCATAAGAAAATATCACAGTTATTATGCGCTAAGCTCATGAAACCAAGACTCAACTGCATACACGAATTACGGTGTAACGTAAATATGCCCCAAAGGAGGTAATAGCCAATTACCTAAAGAAATTCGATATAGTGCGCCCGGTTATTTCTCATAACCAAAGCGGGTTCGTTATTCCCGTAGTACTATTCACGATATCTCGTTCACTCGCGGTGACTAATGGTTCATGATCGGGGACTTGTGGCTAACAACTTAGGCAATACCAATAATCAAGAAGATGAAGCATTTATGAAAAACCTTGTGTTCTAGTTTAGAGCATGTATCTCCCTCGCGGGGTTTATAAAAATAAAGTAAAAGCGAGGCTATGAACTCGCCTTGATGATAATGCACACGCAAAAATAGATCAAGCACAATGTAGCGGAGGTTCCAACTCGAAACCTAAAATGATGAGATGGCGAGTCTCGATAAATGAGCATTTTGGTTCGCGACCAAAATAATAGAGCATTGAATATTCTTATTCAATAGATCATTGGATTGTCGATCCAATAGTGTGCGATCGTGATTAACGTTTAAGTTAATTTATGTGCTACATTGCCTTAATTAATGATCCTCACTTACGCATAAGTGAAATGTTCCCCCGTTGTGATCTTAATAGATTTGTTGAGTGTTTTAACGTGTTTGAATAAATTCCCCGTGTGTTTTATCGGATTTGATATATATAATTATAATCTTATAATATATATATATATATATAAGTAATACATTTACCGTTATCCGAAATAAAATACTCATAAGATCAAAATACTCGTTTTTACGAAGTTATTATGGGTTTATAAGTTTTTCCTAAACTTTTCCCGAATTTACACTTTTTACCCTCGAGTTACAAAAAGTACAAGTTTAGTCCCTATACTTTTAGAAAATGACACTTTTCACCCGAATTATATTTTATACCCAAACTTTCAAAAATGACATCTTTAACCCTTGGTAAAACTGAATTTACAAAAACAGCCCTCCAAGTTATGTTTATACGCTTTAAACCTTCACTTTTCACGCTTGTCACATTTAACCCAAAACTTATATTTATACTAGTTTGAGTTAATTACATATTCGATCCTTGTAGTTTTCCATGTGCACATGCACACGTGCATGCTACCCTTGTACTTTCGACATTGACCTTTTCAGCCCCTAGACTTTCATAAAATACTTGTTCAACTTATAAATGACCCTTTATACTCTTAAATATGTTACCTTTTGACGTGAAACTCATTAGTTTTGCAAATTCGGTCAAAATACTTTTGAAATAACGAAAACTTTGTGTAACTAGTACAAGCTTATCCTAGCTTATCTCTTTAGCTTATTAGCTTATTTTGATCACATTAGGCGGGTTAGATCATTATTGGACTCGGATTGGGCTTAATGGGCTTGGTTATTGGGCTTTAGGCCCGTTTAGTTTAAGCGTAGGAAATAAAGGTGTACAGTGTTTTCTATAGATTTGTGATGTGTTCTTAACATATTAGACTAGTATTAACGTGTGACCTATGTGTCGTGATCAAGCAATCGTTTATTAGATGGTGCTATAACATGTATCGTGCGAGAACAAAAAAATGTAAACAAGGAAATGAAATGGAGCGAGTTGGGAAGACTTACTTCACTCAAAATGAGTGGTGATGATCTGAGTGAGATGTGAGCGAGAAGAAGTGACCAACGAGAACCCCCTTGTTCTCCTTATAATGTTACCCGATTACTAGTACTCTTATGACTTCCACAAAATCCCTTACTTTGCTCCTATTTCACTCCGATGGTCTCCACAGTGGACAAATTTTTGAGTGAGAGATATGTTTAAGTTTTAGAAGTTCATGTGAAGAAAATGTGTGCATATCGTGTGTTTTTAAAGAGAGCTCAAGCATGGTCTTTTACATTTTTATATTTCTCTAGTCTTCCTAATCCTAGGCTTATAGTCACATGTTGTATTAACTTTGTTTATGTTTGTGTGCATGTTTCTTGGCGTGGGAATGATGGTAGCCAAGATGGTGGCATGTTCAAGGTTTTGTCAAATCATTTGAGACATAGTTTCCATTGGTTTTAAAGTCGAATGGGTGGTCAAAGGACATTTAGGTAGTATTTTATTGGTTTAGGGTGGCTTAGTTTAAGAATTGTCTCCTTGTTTCTCTTGATCATGTACACACGCAAGCTTTGGGATCCAAGGGAAAGTTTTAAATTTTCTAGCTTGGTTTGGTTTCTTTGTTTGCTCGGTTCCACGAAAGAAACACAACAAAACAAAACAAAAATCATTTACTAACTCTTTTAATGTGAACTTGGGCTTGGGGTTTTGATCCGTTTAACGAGGCCCATCAATAAGGAAAGATGGGAGTTGGGCTCCCTTTGTGATCGTGAGCTAAGCCAAGGCCCAACAAGAAAATGGTGTAGCTTTGGGTCCGATTCTGAGGCCCATTTATGTGTCGGGTTCGGTGGTGAAAAGTCCAATGAGTTCCGAGGCCCAATCTGAATTTTATATATTTTATTATAATTTAATTAGTAATTTTACAAATTTTACGTATTCCTTACATATTTTAGAATTATCGGGATAGTGGGAAATTTATTTAGATCACAACAGTATATTTATGAGCGCTCGATTGCGTTGATCATGCATATGCCAAATGATATGCAAATGTGATGTTCGAGAAAATTTCATGACGAAATAGATCGTGATTAATTCTTGATTAAAGCGTTAAGTACATTGAAATTTTCCGGAGCTTACGGTACCTACCCTTAAGAGAACCGCGTCCGCGATTAAACTCATGAGAGGCTTGTCATGGGTGATCTAGATGAGCGGTGGGGATACTTGGAGCGCATTACATCCTCGCGCTCCCGGTGAACTCGCACCTCGTTTCTTATGATTCCATCGAACTTTAACGATAGGAATGCGGCTTTGCTTAAGCCTCTTAACTTCTCGTCCATGATCTCGTTGGTTCTTGACAAAGCTAAGTTTGTCATTGAGTGGATGTCCTTGAGTGAGTGCGACTAGAGTTTCATCCGAAGACACTTCTTGAGATTTGAGACATGGAGCGTGTCATGTACTCGGCTAAGTTCTTGGGAAGATCAAGTTTATATGCCATTGGACCAATTCTTTGAAGAATTTTGAATGGTCCGACGTATCGAGGTTTGAGCTTTCCTCGTTTTCCAAATCGACCATCCCTTTCCGGTGATACTTTGAGCATTACGGTCTCCGACTTGGAATTCCATTGGTTTTCTTGAACATCTGCGTAACTCTTTTGTCTATCTCGAAATTGCTTGCAATCTTTGCGAATTTGCATTATCTTTTGTTGTCTCTTGGACAATTTCGGGACTGTAAGTTGTACTTCTCCAACTTCCGCCCACAAATTGGCGATCGGCATTTTCTTCCATAGAGTGCTTCAAAGGAGCGGCTTTAATCTTGGCGTGGTAACTATTGTTGTAAGAGAATTCACGAAGGCAAGTGCTTATCCCATCCTTTTCGAAATCAATCACACATGCTCTTAGCATGTCTTCCGAGTTGGATCGTTCTTTCACTTTGTCCATCTGTTTGAGGATGGTGCGCGGTACTCATATCTAAGTTGGTACCCATGGCTTTTGAAGCGTTTGCCAAAATCTTGAGGTGAATCGGCTATCACGATCGGATATGATTGAGATTGGTACACCGTGACGAAACAATCTCTTTGATGTACGATCTAGCGAGTGTAATCATCTCGTCGTTCTCCTTGATTGGCAAGAAATGAGCGGACTTTGTAAGGCGGTCTACAATAACCCAAATGGTGTCAAAACCATTAGAAGTTTTGGCAACTTTGTGATAAAGTCCATTGTGATTCTTTCCCATTTCCACACGGAAGTTACGGTTGAGTTAGCAATCCGGATGGCTTTTGATGTTCGACTTTAACTTTCAAGCATGTCAAACATTCTTGGCGTATATAGCGATATCGGCCTTCATATTAGGCCACCAAGACAAAAGCTTTAGATCTTGATACATCTTGTTGGGACGGGATGTATGGAATACTTCGATTTATGTGATTCATGCATGATGAGTTCTCGGATACCTCAAAGTGGAATCCAACTTGATTTTGAAACATAGCATTCCGTCCGATCTCTTCACGAATCCATTCTCATTCTCCGGCATGCCATAAATCTTCTCATTCGCTTATTTTCTTCTTTAAGAGCTTGATTTGAGCTTCAAAATTTTCGACGGCGGTGAATTGATTACCATTCCCAATGATCTCACTCTAAGTGGCTTAGGCGATCTTTTACGCTCAAAGCATCGGCAACAACATTTGCCTTTCGGGATGGTAGCGGATCTCGCGATCATAATCACTAAGCAATTCGAGCCGTGGCGTTGGCGCATATTCAATTCCTTTTGATCTAAGATGTGTTGAAGACTTTTGTGATCGATGTACACTATACATTTAGTTCGTCGAGATAATGTCTCCATAATTTGAGTGCAAATACCACGGCGTCAAGTTCTAGATCGTGAGTAGTATAATTCTTCTCATGAGTTTTGAGTTGTCGTGACGCATAAGCAATCACTTTGTTCCTTTGCATGAGAACGGCGCCTAAACCCATGTGTGAAGCATCACAATATACTACAAAATCTTGACTCCTTCCGGTAGTGCCAAGATAGGTGCTTATGAGTTTGTTCTTCGAGGAGTTGAAAAGGCGATTCTTGATCGTCTCCCATTCAATTTCTTCGTTTTACGGGTTAACTCGGTCAATGGTTTAGCTATTTTAGAAACCTTGATGAATCTTCGATAATAACCGGCAAGTCCTAAATTGGCGAATTTGATGGGATTAGTGGTCTGGCCAATTCTTATGATTCGATCTTTGCGGGATCCACATGGATTCCTTCCTTTGTCAATCACATGACCAAGAAATTGGGTGTCTCGATCCAAAATCACACTTGGAAAACTTTAGTACAATTTTTCATCCTTGAGTAACCGGGATGGTCTTCAAATGTTCGCATGTTCTTCTTTATTACGAGTATATAAGAATATCGTCAATGAACACAATGGCGAATTTATCCGAGATAAGGTTTGCGGACTCTATTCATGAGGTCCATAAATCACGGTGCATTAGTTAAACCGAATGGCATTACTTGGAATTCATAATGGCCATATCGAGTTCTAAATGCGGTCTTGGGTATATCTTCTTCTCTTACCGTGGCGATGATATCCGGATCTTAAATCAATCTTCGGTATACACTCGAGCCTTGTAATTGATCAAACGGATCATCGATTCTTGGTAAGGGATAGCGGTTTTGATTGTGAGCTTGTTCAATTCTCTATAATCGATACACATCGGAATGATCCATCTTTCTTCTTAACGAATAATCTGGAGCTCCCGGGGTGAGAACTTGGTCTAATGAATCCTTTCTCGATAGCTCTTCTAGTTGTTTGGATAACTCTTGCATTTAAGGCGCTAAGCGATGCGGTGCTCGTCTACTGAGAGTAGCTCCGGGAATAAGATCGATTTGAAATTCGACTTGTCGGCGGTGGAAGTCGGGTAAATCTTGAAACACCTCGAGAAAATTCCTTGATTACTGGTACATCTTCTAGTCGTTTCTCTTGAGACTTCTTTTCCGTTACTTGAGCTAAGAAGGCATAACATCCTTTTCCATGTACTTTATCGACTTTGCACGGGATATGATACTTAAGTACTTTCTACTTTGATCTCCTTGGATGACTAATGTTTCACCGTTGATCGGGATATGAGCGGTTTTCGTCACAAACAATCCTAGCGGTGTTTGGACAACCAATCCATGCCAATTCGACATCGAAACTTCCAAGTTTGATTGGCAAAAGATCTATGAGGAACGAATGATCTTGTAATAGAATAGGACAATTACGGATTATGGTGTTGGTTCCTATTATTTTCCCATCGGCAAGTTCTATCTCGTAAGTTGTATCTAAGACGGTTGGGGATATTTCAAGCAATGGTGCAAAAGTAGTAGATACAAAACTCTTATCGGCTCCAGAATCAAACAAGATTTTTGCAGAATGATTGTTAAGAGAATACGTACCCGTCACAATGTCAGGGTTCAACGGTGCATCTCCATCTCCTAGCATGTACACTCTTGCACGCGCATTGTTTGTTTGAACAACATTTAACTTTGGGCATTGACTCTTGAAATGACCCGGTTCTCCACATCCATAGCAGTTCATGTTTGTCACAGTGTTGCCTCTTCCAGGGTTTCGACAATGTTTACCTTGATGACCTACCTTGTTGCACTTATCGCACTTCACGGTACAAGGTCGAAATGGTGCATCAAACATCGGTTACACCGGGATGTGGTCCTACATACCCTTTTCCGCGATGGGTGCGGCATAAGCCCTTGCGGCTTCTTGCCTTCGGTTTTGCCGATTGTGGTGTTGATTTACATTGTGGTGATATTGATTGTTGTTGTTCCGATTGTTGTTGTTGGATCGATAGTGGTTGGAATTTGAGGTTTTCGATCATCAAACTTTCTTTTGTTGTCACTTGAGCCTTGTGCATTTGCAAGCTTTAGTATTGGTTCCATAAGGCGGTGGGATACGATGACAACTTCTTCAGCAGTTTTTGGCTTGAGCGATGACATCTCCTTCGATGCTTGAGGTAAACCTCGATCATAGCTTCAAAAGTTTTTCATTGGTGGGAAGCAGATGAGGACATAAAGCTCTCTCGTGGAATCTCTTGAAGTATGTCTTGAGATCATTACCTTTAGCGACCAAGTGGTAATACTCATCTTGAGTTTCTTGATCTCGATCCTCGGGCATCTTGTTTCATTAGCGATTGTTTGGATCGACCATGAAATCTTACAAGCTTCTTCCATTCCAATTGGTTGAGCATGGCCTTTCCACCAAGATAACGCATCTTCTAACAAAGTTCGATCATAAACTTGACTTTGCAATCATTTGTCGATCACTTAGCGTAAATCTGGTCTCGGTCCTCTCAAACCAATGAAGTAAACCAATAGCACCTTGATGCCCTTGAAGAATGTCGACTGCGGTTCATGAATTCTTTGTAATTACACTTGCGAGTTAAAGTGGACTCACTTTGATTTGAAGTGTTAGTTGCATTGAGTTTGCCATTTCAAGAAGGCGTGCGACCTGCGACACGATTCTCTTGACAATGCGGCGACTTGACCTCGCGTCTTTGCTGAGCGACACGCTCGACTTGACCTCTCGAGCAATTCGGGCATTCTCGACTTCTTTGCAATTTCGACTTCTCTTGCAATTTCGACTTCACGTGCCTCTTGGGCAAGTCGTTCGACTTCAATGCGTTCGGCTTGACTTTAGCGATGTCGGCGACATGTTGAGCTATAGTGCGCTAACACTTTCGGCGACCATTTTACGAATAGTTGCGGGAGTGATGGTGGATGAGGTATCTTTCTTCTTGACCATTTTCTAAAATTTCCAGAATAAATACCAAGGTTAAGAAATTATCGATCGATGATAAAATTGATTTCATATCCTATATTTCATAATAGTCCAGATTACCACTTTAAATTAATGATATAATATGAATATGATTTTTTTTTTTTTTTCATAATATATATATATAAGGACATAAGGATTTGTTCAGTAGCACATCACGGGAATAATAACATAATATTAGAATAATAGAAATACAACCATGGAATACATCGTTACATAGTTTGTTCACAACCATAAGTTACATCATCATAATACTTGTTCCAAGGTTACAAACCAAAATGATACAAGCCTTAATGCCTCATATGGCGGCTTTATGATACATACTAAGATAAAGATGACTAGGATCTACGCATCTCCCGATGCGCCATCCCGACGACGAATCTCCTCGACCATAGCTGTCAGGTCTCGAATCTGCTGCTCACGGGCTCGGTCTCTCGCCTCGAGGTTATCAATCCTCTCCTCCAGAATAGCAGTGTGAGCATGAGCAGATGCAAGCTCGTGATGTAGGACTCTTTCTCGACCCAAAGCAGTCTCTCTCAAAGTGCTAGCATCACGAATAGTAGTCTCCAATCTCCGAGTCAATTGGTTAACGGCCTCTCTTGCCTCCACAATCTGCGTACTCATCATATCAAACACGATCTCGATGGAGTAGCGACCTACCACGAGGTTCTCAACTTCTTCCTCCAAGCTCTCTATCCTCACTAGTGGAATCTCATCATAATGTGCCATCAGTTCATTCAGTTGATCTTCGTGCCTGATAAGTCTTGTAGCCAACAGAGGAATAGTGTGGTGCCTTTGGTTCACCGTGCAACGGTATGACCGGTAGTGCGATGGTCGAGCTTTCTCCAAGCTCAAAGGAACTAGGCGCTCCTTCCTCTTCTCTCCAACGTCTAAGTAAAGGTATTAAGAATGACCATCTTCTAGCACGGATTTCTTCCTTGGCGGCCTCGTTGTCCACTTGAGTAGGCTTTTCGAGGATCGATAGTGATGGTGGATAGCATTTGATCAGAGCGGTAAAATTGGCTCACTAAAAGTGTCCAAAGGAGGTGATCTTGTAGGTGGTGATGAAATAGGAACATAGTAGTCGGCGGTAGAACACGATGAAGTGGCGGTGGTGGTGAAGTAGCGGTGGGTGGAGCAATGAGGTGGCGGTGATGGTGGCGGTGGTGGTGGTGGTGATGGTGAGTGGTGGCATCACATGAGTCATGGTGATGGGTCGCACACGCTTCCTAGCGGTGCGTTTGAAGGTCTTACCATTAGGATGCGATCTATAAGGTACTCCAAACGGCTCGGGTTCATCGGGCTTAAGAACACGAATCATCGTCGGCGGCGACGAATAGCTTGAGCAGATGATCCGGAAGAATCGATGAAGCGAGTCGGTGCTTCGATGACTTGGATGATTCATCATCCACAAACATCTGACGGTAGCCATTCTTGCGACTCATAATCTTGATCTAGGGTCATGGAAGCAAAAGCATTGTACTCTTGAGGATGGCGGTCATAGCCGGAGCGATGGGAGTTGAACGACTTCACCTTCTTCAAAGGTTCGGTTTAAATCAAAGCAAAGAACCGGTATGACAGATCGGGATGGTGGCATAGTGGCGATCGTAGAGGACATGGTGTCATCCATCTCGGTGTCGAGGACGACGGAACAAGCGGGTGGGATGCGAGACATGGTCTTGTAACAACCCATAAATTAATGTAAGTAAATGCCAAATAATATAATTATTTTAGTTAGCTAAGCAAATCTCCATGCCTAACTTAAAATGAATGTCATTTACTTATGATCTAGTGATGCATCAATCCTAATGCATAGGCGGTCACGGAAGGGCGTAAGGCGGTGGTGTAAAATAGTCCCGTTTAAAAGTGCGGTTATAGTCCAAATGATTTTGAAAACTCTTTGGTTCTCTATAACCTTGGCTCGATGCCAATCTGTAACACCCCGAAAATCTTAATGACAATGGAAGACTAATTCGGGTGTTACTTGAATGGAGATCATAGTCAATAATTATAGAAAACGACTCAAAAGGCGTTTATTAAAATAGTTATCATTCATCGAAAACTCATAGTTTGTTACAAAATATTGTAAATAGATCAAGTGTTTTCCCAAAAGAAAGATCATGAGTTTGAAAGAAATGATAACTTTTATGTTTTACACCACCGGATAAGCCTTGCCATGCCCCATTCCGCACCTTGGTCATAATCTTCACGATTACACGAGATAACATGCTTAAAAGGTCAACAAAAATGTTGAGTGAAGTCCATAGGTTTAAAATAAGTTGAACACAAGTATAAGATCATGATCATTGTAAACTAACAATATCATAAGAAAATATCACAGATTATTATGCGCTAAGCTCATGAAACCAAGACTCAACCGCATACACGAATTACGATTATACGTAAATATGCCCCAAAGGAGGTAATAGCCAATTACCTAAAGAAATTCGATATGGTGCGCCCCGGTTATTTCTCTATAACCGAAACGGGGTTCGTTATTCCCCATAGTACTATTCACGATATCTACGTTCACTCGCGGTGACTAATGGTTCATGATCAGGGGACTTGTGGCTAACAACTTAGGCAATACCAATAATCAAGAAGATGAAGCATTTATGAAAAACCTTGTGTTCTAGTTTAGAGCATGTATCTCCCTCGCGGGGTTTATAAAAATAAAGTAAAAGCGAGGCTATGAACTCACCTTGATGATAATGCACACGCAAAAATAGATCAAGCACAATGTAGCGGAGGTTCCAACTCGAAACCTAAAATGATGAGATGGCGAGTCTCAGTAAATGAGCATTTTGGTTCGCGACCAAAATAATAGAGCATTGAATATTCTTATTCAATAGATCATTGGATTGTCCAATCCAATAGTGTGCGATCGTGATTAACGTTTTAAGTTAATTTATGTGCTACATTGCCTTAATTAATGATCCTCACTTACGCATAAGTGAAATGTTCCCCGTTGTGATCTTAATAGATTTGTTGAGTGTTTTAACGTGTTTGAATAAATTCCCGTGTGTTTTATCGGTTTGATATATATAATTATAATCTTATAATATATATATATATATATAAGTAATACATTTACCGTTATCCGAAATAAAATACTCATAAGATCAAAATACTGTTTTACGAAGTTATTATGGGTTTATAAGTTTTCCTAAACTTTTCCCGAATTTACACTTTTACCCTCGAGTTACAAAAAGTACAAGTTTAGTCCCTATACTTTTAGAAAATGACACTTTTCACCCAATTATATTTTATACCCAAACTTTCAAAATGACATCTTTAACCCTTGGTAAAACTGAATTTACAAAAACGACCCTCAAGTTATGTTTATACGCTTTAAACCTTCACTTTTCACGCTTGTCACATTTAACCCAAAACTTATATTTATACTAGTTTGAGTTAATTACATATTCGATCCTTGTAGTTTTCCATGTGCACATGCACGTGCATGCTACCCTTGTACTTTCGACATTGACCTTTTCACCCTAGACTTTCATAAAATACTTGTTCAACTTATAAATGACCCTTTATACTCTTAAATATGTTACCTTTTGACCCGAAACTCATTAGTTTTGCAAATTCGGTCAAAATACTTTTGAAATAACGAAAACTTTGTGTAACTAGTACAAGCTTATCCTAGCTTATCTCTTTAGCTTATTAGCTTATTTTGATCACATTGGGCCGGGTTAGATCATTATTGGACTCGGATTGGGCTTAATGGGCTTGGTTATTGGGCTTTAGGCCCGTTTAGTTTTAGCGTAGGAAATAAAGGTGTACGAGTGTTTTCTATAGATTTGTGATGTGTTCTTAACATATTAGACTAGTATTAACGTGTGACCTATGTGTCGTGATCAAGCAATCGTTTATTAGATGGTGCTATAACATGTATACGTGCGAGAACAAAAAAATGTAAACAAGGAAATGAAATGGAACGAGTTGGGAAAGACTTACTTCACTCAAAATGAGTGGTGATGATACAGTGAGATGTGAGCGAGAAGAAGTGACCAACGAGAACCCCTTGTTCTCCTTATAATGTTACCCGATTACTAGTACTCTTATGACTTCCACAAAATCCCTTACTTTGCTCTATTTCACTCCGATGGTCTCCACAAGGGCCTAATTTTTGAGTGAGAGATATGTTTAAGTTTAGAAGTTCATGTGAAGAAAATGTGTGCATATCGTGTGTTTTAAAGAGAGCTCAAGCATGGTCTTTTACATTTTTATATTTCTCTAGTCTTCCTAATCCTAGGCTTATAGTCACATGTTGTATTAACTTTGTTTATGTTTGTGTGCATGTTTCTTGGCGTGGGAATGATGGTAGCCAAGATGGTGGCATGTTCAAGGTTTTGTCAAATCATTTGAGACATAGTTTCCATTGGTTTTTAAAGTCAAATGGGTGGTCAAAGGACATTTAGGTAGTATTTTATTGGTTTAGGGTGGCTTAGTTTAAGAATTGTCTCCTTGTTTCTCTTGATCATGTACACACGCAAGCTTTGGGATCCAAGGGAAAGTTTTAAATTTTCTAGCTTGGTTTGGTTTCTTTGTTTGCTCGGTTCCACAGAAAGAAACACAACAAAAACAAAACAAAAAAATCATTTACTAACTCTTTTAATGTGAACTTGGGCTTGGGGTTTTGATCCGTTTAACGAGGCCCATCAATAAGGAAAGATGGGGAGTTGGGCTCCCTTTGTGATCGTGAGCTAAGCCAAGGCCCAACAAGAAAATGGTGTAGCTTTGGGTCCGTTCTGAGGCCCATTTATGTGTCGGGTTCGAGTGGTGAAAAGTCCAATGAGTTCCGAGGCCCAATCTGAATTTTATATATTTTTATTATAATTTAATTAAGTAATTTTACAAATTTTACGTATTCCTTACATATTTTAGAATTATCGGGATAGTGGGAAATTTATTTAGATCTGTACGGTATATTTATGAGCGCCGATTGCGTTGATCATGCATATGCCAAATGATATGCAAATGTGATGTTCAGAAAAATTTCATGACGAAATAGATCGTGATTAATTCTTGATTAAAACGTTAAGTACATTGAAATTTTCCGGGAGCTTACAATGACTATGCTTGAGAATTCACATGAAGCGGTATTCATCGCTAAATGCATGAACTAAATAACTAATAAACATGCATTGCGTACTGATGAACATATAAACATGCAATGCTAATATTTCTATATATAAACATCGAGTAATCAGTTTAACTCTAAGCAGCATCTACTAAATGTGGATACTTAAATATCTTAAATCATCGCTCTGATACCAACTTGACAAGGCCAACACTTGTACAGTTTTTTTCTTAAAACTGACTGATCATACGTCGTACATGCTTTTAGGCCTATACGCCGCATACACTTGAACAGATGTATACGCCATATACATCTATGGGGGTATACGCCTTATACACCCTGCAAACGAAACTTGCAAATTTTATGCTACTAGACTTAACAGTTAACACTGAAATGACACTTGATTTTGGGGCATTCCAAGAAGATAATATTAGATGGTGATGAGAAGCTCATTACCTAACCCCGCGAGCTAAACCATTTAACCCATTATGCCCCATATAACTTATAGCTTGGTCTCAACTTGCATACCTACATAAAACTGAGAATGGTAAGTCATTGCAACTTAGTGAGATAATCGACATGAGACGTAATGTATAAACCAAGCATAAACATTAATGTAATCTTAATAAACTCGATATTTTGCATATAACTTGTGTACATCTTGAACGACTAATACATATAACTACATGATCAAACCCGTGTCTAAACGGGTCTAACTTCATACTTGGCATGAATGCGTAAAGTTCTATTCGTTAAGTGCATTGGCTCCTCTCGACTATATATGAGGCTATTTTGAATTGGCTACTAAGCGAGTTATAAAGCTCTTTCGAATCGATTTACAAACTACATATGTTATATCTAACTAAACAGTTCTTGACTAAATTATAAAGCTATTTCTAAACTAGTTACCGACTTAATCAAAAGTAATATTTTAAATGTTTTATGAAGTTGAATCGATACTAAGAATTTAACTAATTCATTAACTAATCTCAAGTTATGTCCGAAACTACTATTGAAACCAGATGCATAAGGCATGATACTTGAATGAGTACATATAGTACTATATTAACTACATAAGTCATGTTACTAATGGAGTGCATAAGCACATTACATGACTTGCTAAGTGTGTAACATACATAACATGAAATATTACCTCACAGGTCATCATGATTACATGACATGATATGATGACCACTCAGGTCAATGTGATTACTTGAATTACATATATGATCACTCGAATCAACGTGATTACTTGACATGAAATAGTAATTCCCATGAAGGTTGTGAGTACTCATTATGTGGCCTATACCCTCTTGTACGGATGCAATCCGGGTTGTGACATGTTGAAAAGCAACATAGCTAAATCATATGAGCCAAAAGGTGTTATTCAAGCACTGGTACCCCACAAAGGAGTCGTGATTGGGAGATTCCTGTTGTGCCCTTTGAGCACCGCCATAACTAAACTGAATCTGACCGAGACTAAACTATATAGTAACTATTATAAGTCTGGAACTGTTTCTACATGATCTTCATGTCTAAGCGGAGATCGAAATGAATCTTGTCGAGCTATAACATGATATTAAGGCTGAGCTATAACTTGATACTAAGGCTGATCTATAACTTAATACTAAGGTTGAGCAATAACATGATACTGAGACTGAGCTATAACATAATACACATTTCTAGGCTAATCATCGTATTTTGACTATTTTCTTCTATAGCTTGAAACATAACATACTTCAACTATAACTTGTAACATTACATAACGTACTAAAAAGTAATATGTCTAATCTACTAAACATGTTATGCTGAGATCCATTACTCACCTGAACCATGAAATGCAAGCTATTGCATTCTGCACATGACCTGAGCACTTAAAATATTATAGATGTACAAATATGCTATTAACACATAAATGAGTATCTAAAAACATGACATGAACAAAGTATAAGCATGAGAAAATGAACTATAATCATCACGAACTTGCATAAACACATTATCATCTCTGAAACATCAAAACACATAACTATGCCAAACATTCCAATATACACCATTTTAGTTATCACCTTTAATGACTAACTTTGACTATGAATCAGCTCATGAGACCAGATTCATTAGAAAGTAGACTCTTATGCCTTTCCGACGACGTATGACATGCCTCAAATAGAGCTACGATTGATTTTATATGAATTTTATAAAAAATGATTTGTTGTACTTTTCTGAATTTGACTTACGGCAGTGAGACAAAATTTTGACCCATTTAACATCTGAACTCGCAAACACTTCCTTCATATCAACTATAGTAGACACATATTGCATTCCAGAAACTTTAGCGATGATTCAATCCAAGCTATGATCGATTTATATTATTTTTCTAACATGACCCAGATTCTAGAAATTTATTTAGCAACAAGAAACACATATATTCCATTAAGGAGTGTTTAGGTTAACTTGTAGAATCTCATATAACCTCGTAATTAACATAAACCATGAAACTAACACAAATCATGAATCCTCTAGTACTCATAATCATCATAACATGATTTTTAACATGAACCATGAAAATCCCTTATCGTCATTCGAATAACCAAACACCCATAATCTTTGAATTCATCTAATAATTATGTAAAACACTTAGATAGCATCTCCCCATATCTCCCTTGATTCAAATTCATGATTTAACACATAATTATCACATACCTTAAATTTGTGGAAGAACATGAAACCACTTGATTCTTGCCATCATCATAAGCCTTGTTAAACTTGTTAAACCCTTCTATAGTTTTGCTAGGATTGATAGAGATTATGATTTCTGAAGAATTATTCAAAGTGAAGAAAGTGTTATCCCCCATGTTCTTTGATATGTGACGTGGGAATGAGAGGGAGTATTACTCATTGAGTCGGTTTTTGTGATAAGCCACAATGGCTTTCTAGTTATTTGCACTAAGATTGACACATTAACACATATAGTCCTGGTGATAAAACTATGTTGCAATACTTATCTAAACTAGGTATCTTATCTTTACATGTCAAGTCCCATCTAACTATGTTATTAATTCCGTCAAAGTGAGACTTATATTTATTCTACCAATATAATTGACGTACCAAATAGCATTTTAGATAATTCCATTACTTTTTTTTTTTAATTTTTAATTCGAGATGTTACTATATGTGAGATATATATTAGGTGCCACGGTAATGACTTGAACCAACCAATTTGTTAATACAAATAAACCGTAAAAACGTTTGTTTATATTTAGCGATCTCGTTATGTTTTGTTGATAACAAATATAAAGTTATCATAAGTAAAATTATAAGAATACATGTTGTTTTGCAAACTATATACATTTGGTCATTTATATAAATCTTGTAATAATGAATTGTTGTAATATAATATGTAATAGGTTGGGTAATATCCAAGACCCATGACCCATACCCATGGAGCTAATCCATAACCCATGACCCATTGCATGACATCATGCATGAAATCATGTTAGGTATTATCCAAGACCCATGACCCAAAACCCATAACTCATTGTCTAGATACATTGTATCTTGTTTGGTACCATGGCTCATAACCCATAACCTGGTTTGCAACCCAAAATCCGGACTATTCTCGACCTGCATCGCCGGATCCTCAAATAGATCGCCGGATCCCTGGGTGAGGATCCGCTTGAACCGGGACGAAGGCTTTTGTGCCTATAAATAGTAAGCCATTTCTTCATTGTTCCTCACCCTTCTTCTTACAACTCTCTCATATATTATCTCACTCTCCTAACCTCTCGATCATTTGATTATTCTAGTAGTTCTTCTATCTTTGTTGTGATTCGAGCATATAGGTCATTCACGGGCGAGATCACGCTATTCTACAAGTCATCCAAACAAAGGGTTCTAGATTGATTTGTCCATCCACAAGATTTCGTAGCACATCTTGTAATTCATATTTCACATAGTTGTTGTGTAATAGTTGTGTAAAGTTTAGTTCTACCTCGTAGAAGAACTCGTATTTAGCTTTGTCACCAAAAAGTGTAAGCGACGTTGTGAGGCTTCTCCGCCAAGTTGAAGGAGCTTGTTGACATAGTGCTTGAACTCTCGAGTTGGGTACTTGGGGGTGGAGTAGGCAAGGAAGGTGTCCTTGTAGCGAACCACTATAAATCACTTGTATCGCTACTTTCTATCCTTTTACTTTACTTGCTTTCTTTATTTACTTTACTTATTGCTTCATACTATTTATCAATCCATACGATTCACATAAGATCGAATCTAAATCTTTGAAACTTAAATTAAAATCGGTAAAACTATTCAACCCCTTCTAGTTTTCCACACAATTGGTTAGTGAAAATTCGAGAACTTACGAATTTACGGTAGGCCAAAAGCTCGATATTAAAAGTTTAAACATTAACTTATAGAACAAAGAAATGAAATTTTCAAAGAGGTAAATATTATGAAAGCTGTGTTTAATAGTATTAAACTTTTATTACTTTTATTTAAGACTTGTATTAAAAATAAAAATAAAAAAATTAAAAAAAATAAAAACCAATAACTATCTCACATATTATAAGCCAGACTTGAACCAACAACCATTTGGTTAAAGAGTTTCTCAAAAAACAATAGATACCATTAGGACATAAGTCGTTTGTTGTGTATTAATGTCCTTATTATGTATCTATACTTTCATATAAATAGAAAACACATTTACTTAACTATGATTTTTTAGGTTGGCTAGAAATGATGGGTAAAGAAGTAAAAATGAAAAGAAAAAGAAAGGAAAGAAATTTATTATTATTATTATTTTTTTATTTCATGTTCTCAAGCTGAAATGAAATAAAAAAAAATGAAAAAAGGTTGCCTTCTCGAGTTAGAATGAAAAGAAAAGAAATTGGATATATTTATATTTATGCCATTTTAGACATGTTCATTTTATCAAAAGAAACGAATATGAGTAAGAGACGATAAATACGAAGGTTATATTGGGCAAAACTTTTGAATATAAAGAAGGCAATACTTCAAAGGGTAGATCGACATCAATTAACAATAAAACTAATATGGCATGCCTTCTAGCAATAAGGAACGAGCTATTTTTGATGATATAAGTTTAGTGACTCTTAAAAATTCGTTTGCAATTTTTTTTTGGGTTACATGATTTTCTGATTTGACATTGTAAGCTGACTGATCTCAGGGCGATTATCTTTTTGGATAGTTAATGGTTCGCGCAGGTGAACCTCTGTGGCCACAAGGGAATTAATTTTTTCCATGTTGGATTCGAACCCTTGACCTCCTCTTTGGAATGCTTGTATTTTTACTGCTTGGTCACCCCTTGTTGTTTTCGTTTGCAACTTTGAAGAAGTGGACAAGGTTTTCGAGAATAAGGGAAGTGATGGTAATGTTGTTAAGGATGCGACAAAGGTTGGAGACGATAGTGATAGTGATGTTGAAGATGTTTATGATGAGGCTGCTCAGTTTATTGCTTCTTCTTGTAAACGGGCTAGTGGTAGTGGTGATGTAAATGATGCTAATTTATGTGAGGATGACGACTGTGACATGTATAATGGTTACGAAGATTATGCATATGACTTAACTAAAGAACAAAAGGCATTTTGTAGGGTGTGAGACATTAATCTTTGTAGTTAATTTAGATGTTAGTTTACGTTTGGTGTCATCTATGAGTCAAATGTATTCTAGTGTTTAATTGTTTTCTTCTTTTTAGAAGTAGACGTGTCTGTTATGTTAGCTTTACCGCTTATGTAACAGGCTGAAATGTGAGATTCACTCGCATGCTTTGTACTTAAAACGTTTTCTGGAGCAATATATTCATCAGGTGTAAAAACCTTTTACCCAAAAAATAAAAAATAAAATAAATAAATAAATAAATAAACTCAAGATAATAAATTTTCAGTTTCAAGTTATTTTCTTTCCTTTCCTTCTAAAAAAACTCGATAACACATCGTAAAAGTTAAAAATTCAAAAAGCGAGTAATGTTGTTAGATTAAAACACTCATACTTATAAAAGACAATCCAAACTGTTATATATTTAAATACTTAATACAATTTAAACCACAAACTTTCTTAATTCTTATGTATTCTACACCCATATATACATATCATAAAATTGCACACAAATTGATGTTATTGTACATTCTCGTCGTTGTGCACAAGAGTAATCGTTTAGCATAAGTTATATTTTATTCAACGGCAAAAAAATAGAGTAAATTGCAAAAATTGTCGCTGTGGTTTGGCCAAATTGCAGGTTTCATCCATATCTTTTCGAAAGTGCACCCATCGTCCTTGTAATGAACTTACAAGTGCACATTTGATCCTTGACTGTAGTTAAATTACTAAAATACCCTCTTTGTCTTCCATTTCACTTTAGTCCATGTGAGAGTAATTTAGTCATTTAAATTTGGCCAGGGACCAAGAATGCATTTATAAGTTCTCAACAAAAACGTCGAGTGCACTTTCAAAAAGATTAAAAATAAACTTGCAATTTAGCTAAACCACAAGAATGATTTGCAATTTACTCCAAAAAAATATTACTGGAAAAAGTAACGAAAAGTTACACATCAGAATGTTAGTTTGGAACTTTGGATATCCCAACTAGCATAGAAAAATTGTCCGCTCTTTTATGCATCGCACAATATGTGCTTTTGGTTTGTGAATGTGTCATCACATCGGCAAGACTACCTTATTAATATACGACATTATTCTTATATGTTTGTTTAAGATTTGTTATATGTTAGTAAGCTAGTAGAGTAACAAGAAGGGTGCTCGGAGAATTAATGACCAGGTGTAACCTGGACTGACACTATTGCTTATAACTTTATAAGGGTGTTGGCTAGTATTGGGCTTCCAGAATTGACTTGAGAGCTTGGGCTAGGCCCATTTGCCAATGGACTTTTCTCCTCGAACAACAACGTTGGCACTGTCCTTTTTTTCTTTTCTCTCAAACATACATAAGGGTGCGTTTGGTAGAGAGAAATTCAGAGAAAAGAAATGAAGTAGAGAATATAAATCAGTAGAGAATTTTGTTCAATTCTAATGTTTGGTAACAACGAGAACTTGTAGAAATGAAAAAAATTTATTTAAATAATATTTTGTCTAAATAAAAATTCTTAAAAATATTTAAAAGATTATTTTAAAAAATATATCTTTTTAATTTTTTAAATTTATGTACTTTCTTTAAAAAAATTATTAAAAAAACTTATTTTTTAAAATGCATTTACTTAAAAAACTTGTTTTCTTATAAAAATATTTTTAAAATGTATTTATTTAAAAAAAAACTTATTTTTTTAAAAATAATTTTAAACTTATTTTTTTAAATAATTTTTTTTAAAAAAAATTTAAATTTTTTTAAATGTAATAATTAATCCATTTCTCCAATTTCTCCACAAAATTAAAAGAAATGAAATTACTTAAATTCTGTTCATTCTCAACTCTTCGTTTCATCAATTTCTCCAATTTCTCCGCTTTTTCATTTCTCCGACTTACAAAACACGAAATTAAAGTTTCATTTCCATTTCTCCATCTTGATTCTCTTAACCAAACACACGTGTACATATTGTCTAAATAGTATGGAAACATGCTCTTATAAGTACAGATAAATCAATGTGTTTGCTTTTATGAGGTAAATTTCGAATTTGAGAAAATGAATTAAGGACATTTGATAAGCCGAACAACATTTACGACATTTTTTAAGCCGAAAGATTCCAGTTTCAAATTCGTCGTTATTATAATGCTGAAGTGACTTTGGGTGCCTTGTTTTGTTTGTCTTTATAAATGTCGTAAACGTCATTTGTACCTATCTTTCCTACAACAGTTTAATGTCTTGTATACAAATTGAACACAATGTTTTTCTGTTTTACTATGTTTCATTTTCCTTTATCAATAATTGTTAAAGAATGCAGAGTTCTAGTTCTGATGTTTACAGGTTTTCTGTAGTTTTGATGCAATGATGTCAGATGTCAATTTGATTAGTCTTAGGTTTATAGGGGTCTTTCAATTGCTTTTCCCCCTTCTACTTATGCTTATTCATATTTTAAAAAATATTTATGGAGCACCATTAATATTGAAAACTATGTAGCAAATACCAAAACCCTAAGGCTGGACGCAGTAGACATAGACGATCGACTAACTCGATCGATCGAGTGTCGATCGTCCTTGATAGAAACATACCCAAGACCTTGATAGATCTTAAGCACTCGGAAATCGTTAGTGTTGCTTATGTAATCACAAGCAAACTAATAGAAGATCTCTACAACTTGGTATTGTAGCGGAAAATAAATACAAGTTATAATAACTAAGAACACTTTTGATCCTCTATGGATCTTTTATTATAGAAACTCTATGTTTCGGATAGAATACAAGACTTGAGAAACTTTAAAAAAAAAAACTTATCTATTACAATCTATCATGGTTTCTTATATAGGCAAGAAACCCTAATGAGCGTTGACAATTTACGCTTCTACTACTAAACTAGACTAAGCATGCATCTAGACAAGCATGCAACTAATCATATTGTTTTGTTAATCATTTTGTTTATTCCGATAAGCTCTACATGTCTGGCGCCAACCTATACATACGGTGACTTTTTACTCTAAAGCGAGCTTATCTCTCTCGTGGTTCCCACTTTCGGTGACAACACAATGTGCTGCTTTAACACTTCTTGCGAAGTTTAATTTCGCAGAATCCTTTCTTCTTCTGAGAATCATTTCTTCTTGATGAATCACTTGGCGAAATCGATGGATTACCTTAATTCCAACAATCCTCCCATAAATTGGAATTTGACTAGGTTAAGTTCGGTTTCCTTGATTGATCGATAATGCTGTTGAGGATTGTAACATTTTCCTTGAGGATTGTAACATAATGTTGGTTGAGCAATGAGTGTACAATATCTTGAGGATCAGCAACCAAGATTCAGAAGAAGAACATCTAGATGATGACTGAGCTGTGAAACACCAGATCTTTGCAGCAACATATGACATCTTGTACATCAAAACATATAAGTTTAATACTATTCTCATCACTTCCAGGTGTGTTAACTCCTGTGAGAGGTGAATCATTGAAATTAATGGATTTGATGTCTCTTTACCAATAGCCATTACTACTGGAGTAGCCACATGTTTGAGTTCGAAAACTATGGTACATTGAGAACCATCGATTTATAGCGAACCGTGAACCATAGAAGCAGTTTGTTTTGTCTTTACACGTAGCCGTTTGCTCGGGACTAGTCAATTCTTAGAATTGGTGAATTGAGCACCAAATATGGATTGATTGCCTTTACCACATGCCATATTCATGTGGGCTAGCCATTCTTGGATTCCAAAAGGAATAGACCATGGTGAATTGATGACCATACAACCCTCGTGATTAAGCATGGGTGGTTCGCGACCTATGATTTTGAGCAAACCATTACAACTATCATGATTTGATGTGTCTTTACCAAAGTGTACCCTTTGGACTAGCCATCTCTTTGACATACACAAGGTACATCCGGTGAGTTAAAGACCATCGAATTGGACAACAAACAAACATGCATAAAAGTTAGTTTTTTTTTTTTTTTTTTTTTTTTTTTTTTTTAACTAAGAAAAGGTTTATAACACTGAAAAAGCTTAAAAAGCAGTTGAAAAGGAAAATTAAAGACCTCATTTTTATTAAATAAACGCTATCACTATTTTTAAAAATGATGTTTTTGTGAGTTTTCTTTTTATGAAGGTCTTATACTTAAAAAAAATTTTACAAAAACAGACAAAGAACATAAATGATGCAAACTAAAATGAACAAAACTGGGTAGTGTAGAGAGTACCAAGTGTCCTGATATGGATGAAGAAGAGGCCTATTGCAGTTGTTGAAGTTGAGTTTTGATCAATCCCACGAAGCTAAAGCGAGTGCCTTTCATTTCCACTCGGATCCGGAGGAATTTCAATTCGACTCGACATCTTTTCCATAAGTCTTTTAGGCAAAGGATACTTTCTTCGGACAACATGCACACGGTGATTCCACCATAGTCTCAAGCACATGCACGAGGAGAGGATAGAATCTCCGGATGTAAGCTTCCACCGATGTGAGTTTTCCCAAATGGAAGATGCTTTGCTATTGGGAATGTGGGAGTTTAATGAACTTGAAGATCTCTGGTAAAACATTCCGAACCTTGTGGTTCCTTGTTGCGATAATGGGTGGTAACTTGAGTAAACAGAGAAATTAAGTGCCTACATCGATCAAGTGTAGAATTTCCTTTAGAAAGGTGAATTCCATTGAAGTGGAGTTCCTTGAAGAAGAACATTCATCTCATCATCCTTTAATTTTCACTCTATCACCCCATCCGAGTTTCCATCGGAAAATCGGATAGACCTCTACAATGAAAGGCGAGTCATCGACTTCAAGATCAAAGGAGATATTTTGGCCATTCTCTTACACCTCCCGGTGATAGATTTCTGAGGGGAGCATTTTAGTCTAGTGCATTGGTAGTAGGACTTGTATTGGTAGATGGAGACTCGGTTGAAGTGCAAAGTGCTTTCATCTGTGGAATATCTTTATCGCCTCTGTTTTAGTTTACGTGAGATCGACTTCCTTTACTTGAAATCTTCGGTGTGACTACATGTGCCCTGAGGAGAGGGAGGGCGATGCTTGTGTGCTTGGGAGGAATGGAAGATGTTTCACAGATTGACCTTAGCGAGAGGAGGCAACTTGAAGTTGCTTGAGAGAATAGTGGAGAGGATTCCTTGGTTGGAGCATCATCGACCTTGAGTCTTTTGGCTTGGAGCAGCTTCATTCTCTCAAATCCTCTTTAGGTTGAGACTTTGCTAAAGATAATGATCTTTCCTCCATGATTTGGTTATATTTGCGATCTGAGACATGATCGAGAAACCTTGACTTGTTTCATTGTTAGGCGAGTTGGACATTGAGTATTGGTTTTCACCACCCTTCTTATTTCATCTTTGGTAGGAGGTTTGTCCTTGGCCTTCCGAGCTTTGATGGCCCTCTTTGTGCAATTGCTTCTTGCCTCCTTTGTCTTCCCCGAGCTCTCATTCGCTCAACATAATTGTCAATGAGGAAATCTCCACCAAATACTTTGAGCTAGAAGGTCTTGAAATGACATCTTGAGTTAGAACATCCCAGTGTTCGTGAGTATCCCAACCCTCAATCGTCCAGTTCTTTTCTTCTCTCGGAGTTAAAGATGAAAATTCATCTGTTTCAAGTTTTTAGCCAATGCTACACTTTCCTTTGACATCTCAAACTCGCGAATCTACTTGCTTGACCTAGTCTTTCCTCCTCGCTCACCGAGTTAGGACCAAGCTCATCTTCGGTGATGACATTTTTCCCTTTATCATCGTGCTTCTTAACATACTCATCTTGGATAGATCAACAATAGGAATTTCTACAGAGTACCTAGATCAACATGTTGATGTAGATTGTCAACTGAGTGGTCGAGACAACAACATCGGGAAGATCTGCTTTGAAGGTGAAGGGCACGATGGTTCTTGAACAGATGAAGATTGACCAATATCCGGAGATGCATCCTCCATTTGCATATCGTGATCGACCTTATCAACCCGGGTTCCTCGAAGCTTGAAAGAAACCTTATGTGAAAAGGATCTCCTTTTTTTGTAAAGGACACGTTCCTTCTTTCTTGAGGAAGTAGCGACTCTTGATGAAGGGTCATTGAGAGAAACTTGACCAACATGTTCGAGAGATCCAAGGGAGGAACTTTTGTTCTTCATCAGAGGAAACCACAAGTTTCCTTGTGGAAGACCCTTTTAGTTTGTGCTCTAAGACCTTAACTCGATTCTGCAGTTCTTCAATTTTACCCCAAGAGACAATTTGGTCTCTGCAAGTTCCTTTTTCAGATTACTAACCTCTGCAGCATACCTGTTGACAAGAGCATACACCGATGAGAGTGTAATGGGGTCCTCAGCTCCACCAGCAGATTGCTTTGTGGTAAGGGGAGCCTCATTGGACCTATCAGTAGAAACATGGTCATGCTCAATGTGAGGATGATCTTCATCGAGAGGATCCCTCACAGGACTTGGTGTGGGCGGTCTATTAAGGTCGACTCAACATGTGTATCAAGTGTGGGTGGAGGGACTGGGACAGAGTGGTTGATGCGGGCAACATGAGTTGCTTCAACATGAAAGATGGGCCTCATCAATGTTAACCAATGGATTACCATCGGTAGCTGGTGAGGTAGGAGGATTATGAGTCAAATTCTCCTCATCAGTGACCTCATTACCTTGAGGCAACATGGCTGCTAGTGGGATGATGCTCCCCGAAAGTTGGTTCTCATGGTGGCAAACAATTTAGCGATCAAAGAACCTATGGGATAAAAAGCTTGGGTTGTGGTAGTGGTGTCTAAAATCATTTGTAGAAACCTTGGGTACATTAAAATTTTCCTTTGACTTTTGAATATTTTCAACCATGTTTTCAAAATATACTTAGAAAAATTGAAAGTTACCCCTTGAGAAAGACACAATACCATATCCCGTTTGGTGAAGCTGGTCCCATCCTCGGTCTTGTTGCTCATGCATTGGGCGGTGTGAACCAGAACCTCCATTGTGGCGAGTTCCTTCTTTAGCCATATCTGTTCTTGTTCCTCGATACCCAATAGCCCTAAGTCCATTCGGCACATCTTCACGATTAGAGTAAAATACTCCATCAAGATCTTCAAGTGAAGCTTCCTCTAATCGGGTCCTCGGTAACATTGTACTCTTTTCATCAATCACGCCCTAATCTACATCTCGTTCCTCTTCTCGGCGGTTCCCGAATTGAGTGATCGAGACTCATATCTCATTTGGGGAATGAGTTAGAGCATAATAAATTTTGGACCTTTTAAATTCAACCATTGGTTCGTCAGGTCATATCCTTTGCCATTTCCCAGAAATGCAACTTTGTTGTGATCATGTTTGAATTCAAGAGCCATGAGGAATATGAGTGTTTAGAGTTATGATTTTGAAATGGTGAGAGTTTGTGAAAGTGGAATGAGAGGGAATTTGTTTGTTCTGAAGTGAGTGATGGTGGATGAAGTGTTTTTGCCCAAATTAAAGTCAAAGAAAAATGGACCGTTTGGTTGACCATTCTTGACGTGTATGACAACTTTGACCCAACCCAAAATAACACTTGAAAGAGACACATGATCAATCTCTTGAAGTTATAGCTTGGAGAATGCATCAAAGATAAGAATATCTTGATAAGTTTCTAGAATTCTTGTGCCACCCACTTGCATTAAACTCATTGAACCTCGAATCCGTCTATAAAATGATCCCAATGTAACTCATCTCTTCACCAAGATCCCCAAATATTTACCTGAAACCCTAGAAGTAAAATAAACTCAATTAGCCCAATTGCACCATGAATACCAAACACGAGATCATAGATCTCACTTCCTCATCTTCTCATCCTCTTCATCATCATCAAGTGGTGAATCAAACCCATGGTTCCATTACTTTCCTCAACCCTATCCAAGACCAAATAAATCGCCTTTCTTTCTTCTTCGAAGATGGCGTAGTGAATCCAAGTGAATCTGCTGATGATTACGATGACTCCTTTAAGGAGGAACTTCACTCCCAACCTCCAGACCTCGGTCTCAACAAAGACCTCGTGCTGTGAATCCGCCACTCCCCAAAGATAGAGGGGTGGTTCTTGGTCTCAACGCGCCATCTTTTGGTGCATGAACACACATCGTATAGTAGAAGGGCTTAAGAAGGTGGATCGATTGCATTTTGGTTGAAATGAATAGATGAAGCACAAAGGACACGATAGTTCTCTTCGTCATCCTGCGTGGTCATCGTCATCATCAATCGTTTGCATCAATCCATCCTTCCATTTTGGTCCTTAGCATCTTCGTCGTCTTTGGTCATGCATATCCAACCGACCGATTAGATCGAATGGGTGGTTACATGAAGACCATAAAAGCAAAGCCGATCAAATGCATATCCAAGATTCCATTAGATTTGGAATGAAAGATATCATGAGATTAAGCTTAGCTTAAGTGTACTGTATCTTGAGGATGCAAAATAGAAGGTTGACTTTATGTGGTGAAAGTCATGAATCTGCTTCTTGAATGAATGAATGAACAATTTGTCTTCAATTTCTTTTCTTTCGGTTATTATCTTGGTGAGAATCAAATTGTATGCTTGATATTCGTTATCGGAAGAAACAAGCAACACTCTTTCGACTATCGACCATGTACAAAAAAAAGCCACTCTTGATGAATTTGATCTTGATCATGTGATGTATATACTGCAATCCGGATAAGGAGCAGACAAAATGCGATGCAGACAAGCTGCAAAATGCATACACTAAAACATACACAACAACAAAAACAAACAAACTAGAGAAATATTAGAAGTTAGTGTTAGAGAACAAACTAATATACAAAACAAAACTAATATACAAAAACAAGCAAAAATCTGCAGAGTTTGTACAAATCCTCCCCTGAGGCCTATGCCTCCCCTTAAACTATGCGGTCAAGGATTTAGCATTCCAATATTGACCACGAGGTGTTGAAACCTTGGTCCATCAAACGCTTTTGTTAATAAGTGCGCCACATTATCATCGGTGGATTTTAGCCACTTTTATCAAATGTTTTCATAAGCATCTCTTATAAAGTGGTGCACGATTTCAATGTGTTTAGCCTCATTGTGAAAACCGGATTTTGACTATGCGAGATGGTACTTTGATTATCTATATGAATTGTAGTGTTCATAAAGTTGTACCCATAGTCCGAAGAATTGGTTACGAATCCAAAGGACTTGTCCGACAATTTGCAAGAAACAACGTATTCGCTTGAGGTTGAGGTGGCCACAATGGTTTGTTTCTTGCATTGCCAAGAAATCAACCTTTGCCTAGAAATTGGCGACCTCGGTTGTGGATCTTCTATCGATTTGCACCAAAGATAATCACATCACTATATGCTTCCAACTTGAAAGGAGATTCTTTTGGGTACCAAAGGCCTAAAGAGGTTGGCCTTTGAGGTACTTAAAGATCTTCTTGACGATGAGATGGGAAGCAAGTGGGTGACTTGATGTCGAGAACAAACACTCACAAATGTAATATCGTGTCTTGAAGTCATTAAATACATCAATGAACCAATCATGGACTGTCTGGATGAACATTCACGTGTAGATCGGTTCATTATTTGCTTTAGCTTTGGAGCTTCATAAGGTGTTGTGGCGATCCTAACACCTTCCATACCAAACTTCTTCAAAATGTCCTCACATATTTATCTTGGTGATAAAGATGCCATCTTGTTCTCACGAACACGGAGACCCAAGAAGAAAGTAAGTTCTCCCATAGCACTCATTTGAAATTCACCTTCATAAGTTCCTCGAATTCCTGCACCAAGCTTCGTTTGTGGAACCAAATATAATGTCGTCCACATACACTTGCACCGAATGATGTCGAGTAATTCTTCTTGAGGAATGAGTTTTATCAATAGCACCTCTCCTATAGCCATGCAAAGGAATGATGAAAGCCGAGCATACCAAGCTCTGGGAGCCCGATGTAAGCCATAGAGCTTTACAACTTTGTAAACATGATTTGGGTGATCTGGATCTTCAAAGCCCTTGGGTTGAGTGACATAGACTTCCTCTTCAATCTCACCATCTGAAAAGCACCTTTAACATCCATCCGATATACCATGAAACCCATGTAGGAAGCATAAGCCGGGAAAATGCGAATGGCTTCAACTCGCAACAGATTGCAAAAACTTCATCATAATCAATTCCTTCCTCTTATCTCGAAACCTTGTGCTACTAATCTTGCTTTGTTTTTGATCACAACACCCCTAGCATCTCTTATTCTTCAAAACCCATTTTGTCCCAATGGCATATTTGCCATCGGTAGTGGTACCAAGATCCAAACTGTTGATTGTGAAATTGTTGCATCTCTTCTTGCATTGCTTCTAGCCAACTTGAATCATTAAGAGCTTGAGATACACTTTGGTTGGTTCCACTTGAGAGAGAAAACAAGCAAAGCAGAAAAATGTTTGAAGTACGTGTGATTGTCTCTTTGTTGGTTGGAGACATAAGAGAAAAGCAATCATCCAAATTGAGGACTTGTGATAGCCCTTCGAGTTCTAACAGTGCCGAAGATCACCTATGATGTTGGATTGAGGATGAGCAATGTTGATCCTCCGTAGCGATGGGGTTGACTTCAATGGATGAATCAAGATTAGTGATGGTTGGTTCAAATTGAAAGATCATAAGAGGGTGAGTGAAGATGCCATCTTTGGGTTGATGATTTCTAAGATCGAAGGTTTTGGAAAGCGTGTATAGGGTTCACCAAAGTCGAAGATACTTGAGAAGGAACAAGATAGCCTTCAGCAGATTTGGGATGGAGGGTGTGACAGAGTCAACTTCACAGACATTGTTTCACGACTCTTCATTAGCTCCCCTTCTTTCGGTTTCGCTTCTGCTTGGCGGCAAATTCTTGAGTCTCAAGCCTAGCAAGGTCCTCGGCATAATGAGAGTCATCTTCATCACTCGAATCAAGAACATCCTTGGAGGTGGTACACCAATATTGTTAGGGAGAAGGAAGGCACAAGTATGGGTTGCTCATCATCTTCAAACTCATTTTCGAGTCATCATCTAAGGGACCCGCATTGTTAGTGGGAGAAGCTTGAGAACCTACATTTTGATTAGCCAAGTGTCTAGTGTAACCCAAAGAATCGCTTAGGTAGTCAAGGTCAAAAGACCACGAATGACCGTCCTTGAACATTATGCTTTTCTTCCAAAATCTCGGGTTCAACGTCTCCTCTATCTTCTTGGCTTGCAAGTTGTACACCACCATAGGCCTTACTATGAGATGAATAACCCACAATATAACCATCATCGACCTTCTCATCAAACTTTCCCAACGGATCACTTGTGTTCGAATGGTCACTTGACAACCAAAAGGTTTTAGGTAGTGAATGACAGGAACCTTTCCAAAGAGAAGTTCATATGGGGTTTTGAGTTGTGGTGCAGTAATGGACACCTGTTAGCACATAGCGGCAAGTACCAACACTTGATCCGAACATAGTGGGCGGTTTAGAGTCTGCAAGCATGGATCTAGCGACCTCTATTAAGGTCCTATTCTTTCTTTCACCACCCCATTTTGTTGTGGGGTTCTTGGATTACTATAGTCCCTTTTATGCCTTTTGACCCACGAGTTCTATAAGAATAACATTTTTGAACTCGTCCCATTATCACACGAATTCCTTAACCTTTTGTTCAACTGATTTTCAACAAGAGTGATGAATTGATCAAGACTGAGATGTTTCATCTTTGGTTACGAGAAAGAAAACCCAACAAAATGCTATAACCATCGGTGATCACCAAATGCGAAGTACTTATGATCAATGCTCGACTTGAGTTGGACCAAATAGATCCATGTGAAGCAATTGAAGAGGCTCGATTATGATGCTCATAGCATTGATAGCTCTGTAGAAGCTCGTGTTGTTTTCCTTTGTTGCAAGCGACACAATTATGATCATTTGTGAATACTTTGGTGGGAAGACCTTCAACAAGACCCATTTTAGAAAGTTTGTTAATGGTCTTGAAGTTCACATGAGCCATCCTCCTATGCCATTTAGTGGACTCATCAAGAGATGCTTTAGCCACCAAACAAGTGAGGTTACCACTGGTTGAACTTCATTAAGGTTGAATGTGTATAAGTTGTGGGTTCGAGGAACCTTGATGAAATTGAAGTTTCTTACGGGAGTTTGAAGTCTTTAGGCGACAAGACATTCATTCTCGATGAAGAGAACTTTATTCTTAGTGTCACAGATTTGTGAAGCAGAGAACAAGTTAAAATCTTTGAAGTTCCTTAACAAAGTACACATTTTCAAAATCTAGATGAGGTGTCTTTATGGTGCCTTTTCCTGTGATACTACCATCACTTCCTCCAAAAGTCACATTGCCTCATCCTTCTATAGGGACAAAATTGTGCATCATATCCCCTGCTTCCGACATGCTTCTCGAACAACCACTATCAACAATACCAATATTCTTATGCTTAAGGGATGATCCTACAAACAACAACAAAAAATATATACAAAGCAGTTAGTATTGAGAGGAGGCTCAAGTCATTCTTGACTTGAACACGCCTTGTGGATCACGAGTTTAGGGCATGAAGTTTTAGAGGATCCACCATTGTTCTTGGTCCTCCATTGATAATTTGGTCCTTGTTAGTCCAAGAACAACTTTCTTGAGGGCTTTATAACTGATGCTCCCATATCCCATCCCAATACATAGAGTCAACATATGTCGGCCAATAACCATGTTTAAAGTATGGGCTAGTGGGTTGAACATATGGTGCAGTGTGAACCTCTCAATGAGAGTCGGTCTTTCTTCGCTGAGGGACATAAGGTGGAATATTAGCAACATTGGTCCGATTAGGTTTGTGTTTACGGAGAGTAGCACATGCACCCAATCTTTGTTCATAAAAATCACAATCCTTAATCAAATGAAATTTATGCATCATACAAAACATGTCTTCTTAGAAGTTTTATTCAAAAGGGAGATGTTGGATTACATGCGAAGTACTTAAAATGATACATTTAAGGAATTGATTTTAACAGATGATTATTCAAACATTTAAAAGATAAGTCTTCGGAGAAACTGCCTTGGAAGTTGATTCTCGTGACTTCCCTAGAGGCTCATGTAGACCTGGGTGCGAGCTTGGGTGTTGGTTCGGGCTTGGGAAGGTCGGACTTCTCATTTGAATCACAGCTTTCATAGGAAGTAGACCCTTGATCCGATGAATTGTCCTTTGTCGAGCAAGAGACAAAGTCATTAGATGAGGTGTCGAGTGCAGCAAGTCTTTGACTTTTGCCATATAGGTGATGTGATCCATCAAAGTCAACCGTGATGGATAGGTGCTGGGCATAAATTCACCTCTAATAGGACCGGTACAACATGCATTTCACCTTCTTTTACAAAATTAGCTAGCTTAGGTGGTGTGGATTCGACCATCATACTTAGCTTCTCGCTCCTACATACTTTTGAAAACCTAATCCTAAGCGGAGGTTCTTGTTTGATATTATAGAGTTCTTTGGCGATTATCACACGAAATTAACCATTGTTTATGCCTAGCTATTTCTCATTAGTTTTTCTTTAAGTTCTAGGTTCTCGAGACCGCTTCATCCTTTGCTTTCTCGACAGTTTTAAGTAATTATTTGCAACTTCTAGATCAAACTGTAACACTTTTATCTTTTCTTCATAAGCTATTTGATTCTTTTGAAACCACACTTTTTGTCTTTCTCGCTTTTAATGCAAGTTTATGAGCTTCATTATCAATATAGCATGCATCAAACTTAGGTTTCATAGCATCAAATTCTTCTTTAAGTTCATTGTATCTAAGACTACAACCAAATATACGAGTTGTGTACACAGAGAGTCCCATCAAGGCAACCGATCATGCCTTTCATCGAGTGCACCTTGCAAGCGGTCCAAGCTTGTCAAGATATCATGAGCTTCCTCATTAACAGGTTCATGTGCGATCCAGTTGACTGTTCATCCATGGTGAGGAGGCTGCTGAAGCTCCAACTTCTTCATTGCTTCTGGCGATAGGAAAGATATTTGGCTCTATCTCCATTCTTTCATCCTTGCATTCTCTTGAGAAATGCCCCATCGATGACAAGTGAAGCACTTGACTTTCCTCCTATCAAAGCGAAATGGTTCCTTTCCTTGAAAACAAACTTCCTTCCACCTTCTCTTCAAACCTTTTGATGTCCATTGGCAAAGAATGCCACCATTTTCAACCATTTCCTCCATTTCAAGAGGTCCACACGATCAAAGTCTTCATATGCAAGATCTGCTTGAGTATCATAGTCGACAACAAACAAATGAAGAACATCCTCCATCACCTGCTAGTCTTAGGTTGTGAAGATTGTGGAGTGGGACGAGTGTTATGTGGTGGAGTGGGAGGCGGGATCTTTGGAAAGTAGTTGGAACTAGGAGATGATGGAAGATAGTTGAGCTAGGAGCTTGTATCATCATGTTGGAATGAGATGTCCCAACAAAAGCGCATGGTTAGAAGAAGATGTGCGGTGGGGAGTCGACATCCGGTTCAAGAGTTCGAGTCATTGTATAGCTCATCAAAGTGAGCATGTCCAACCCTCCTTTAGCCTTGAGTGCAATACTAACATGCAACCATGATGGTGGCAAGGACCGCAAGAACTTTGAGTTGCAATCTTCATTGTCGGTTTAGCATTCACCGATTCGGTGACTCAAGATCCTATGGAACTGTCGTATCCACATGGATACCTTCTTCGGATATATTGAAGTCCCAAACTGTTGTCTTAGCATGGACTTCCTCGTTCTCTTTGATTCTTCATTTCCACCGAACCTTGCTTTGAGAGCCATCCATATGTCTTTAGCATCATCCATATGGTGAAAATCACATAGATGATCTTGGTATGGCTTGAAGCGAATAGTTTTCACTTTATGCTCTCTCTCGCATGGCCAAGACTTCTTCGGTTTTGGTGGAGCCATGATAAACTTCCATCCCTGTCAGAATCATTTTCTTTAGGCTGTTCCTTTCTTTACTACCTCCACGATTCCAATCAATATTGAAATCCAGTTTTCCATCTTCATAGTCCAAAGTTCATATTCTTCCTCTTTAAATAAGAAATTTACCATTCTTGTTTGTGAGATCGATTTGCTTGCATGGAAGTGGTGTTGGTGTTGTTTGTGTTGGTGACTTCATTTTCATTATCGGATCCGGGCATGGTGAATGAGTGTTTGGTGTATGGGGTGAGAATGGTTCTTAGTATCGTAGAGATTTTCCAGTCTCGATACCACTGATAGAAACATACCCAAGACCTTGATAGATCTTAAGCACTCGGAGATCGTTAGTGTTGCTTATGTAATCACAAGCAAACTAATAGAAGATCTCTACAACTTGGTATTGAATGGAAAATAAATACAAGTTATAATAACTAAGAACACTTTTGATCCTCTATGGATCTTTTATTATAGAAACTCTATGTTTGGATAGAATACAAGACTTGAGAAACTTTAAAAAAAAACTTATCTATTACAATCTATCATGGTTTCTTATATAGGCAAGAAACCCTAATGAGCGTTGACAATTTACGCTTCTACTACTAAACTAGACTAAGCATGCATCTAGACAAGCATGCAACTAATCATATTGTTTTGTTAATCATTTTGTTTATTACGATAAGCTCTACATGTCTGGCGCCAACCTATACATACAGTGACTTTTACTCTAAAGCGAGCTTATCTCTCCTACGTGGTTCCCACTTTCGGTGACAACACAATGTGCCTTTAACACTTCTTTGAAGTTTAATTTCGTAGAATCCTTTCTTCTTGACGAATCATTTCTTCTTCATTGAGAATCACTTGACGAATCGATGAGATTACCTTAATTCCCAACAGTCCTTGTGGAGATTAGATCGAGTCCCATTTTTCCCCTAACTTGGTCGTCCTCCCGATCGATTGGTTGGGCATTTAATTTGAAAAAAAGTGAGTGTGGAAAAGTATTATACCGTTGCAAAATCAGTTTCAAACAAAAAAAAAAGAATCAAAACGTTTAAAAAAAAATCCAATCGTTTGGGTGTTAAAAAAAAAAAAAAAAAACTACCCTATAATACACAACATATTTACACACTTAAATTCACAAATCTCATTTCACACATTCTCTATATTCTTTCCACACTATGAGTTTTAATTCTTACGAGCTATTCATTGCCGATTCGTCATCGGATGATGAAAATGAAGTTAGTAGCGAGTTTATGATGTTTGCGGAAGAGTGTTAGCAGGCTTTTCAAGTGTCACAAATTAAACTCTCAAGAAACCAAGTTAGTAGGGATCGTTTGGGTGCTCATAACCGTTTATTGGCTGCTTACTTCTGCGAGACCTCCAGATACGGCGATCAAGCATTCCATGATTGTTTCCGTGCAAGACCCCCAGATACGGCCCACATGCTTTAAAAGCTCAATTTTGTAAGGGTGATCATGGGCAAACTCCTTTCATTTTATTGGAAGCGATCGCGTCCAAAGATTTATGGATTTGACATGCGTTCTTTGGTGTCGCCGGGATGAATAACGACGTAAATGTTTTACGTGCATCGCCTCTTTTCAATGATCTCAAAAAGGGGAGAGCACCGGATGTGTAATTCGTTGCTAACGGCGTGCCTTATAAACGCGGATATTATCTTGCTGATGGGATATATCCGGAATACTCGGTTATTATGAAGTCCATTAAAAATCCAAGGACGAATGATCACAAACGAATATTGTATAAGACGATGCACGAAGCAGCAAGAAAAGATATGGAACGTGCTTTTGGTGTACTAAAGAGGAAGTGGCTAATGATTAAACATCCTGCTAAAGGGTTTGACAAAGAGCGTCTATCACATATAATGTACACATGCATCATATTACATAATATGATAATTGAGATTTAAGCGGCGATATCTCCGTATTCTTTCAGTGGAGCGAAGACCGTTCTTATGATCCTATAAGAACGCATGGGAATCGTTGGAAATTACGAGAGATATGCAACAAAATAACTCATCTTAGCCTCAAAGCGATTTGGTGGAAGACATTTGACATCGTAATAATCAAAACTAGTTTAGTCGTTTTATTGTCGTAATGTTTTAATTTTATTTGAATTATTATGTAACGTTTTAATTATTAATGAAATTTGAGTTTGTGTTAAAAAATTAAAAATAATAATAATAATAAATAAAATAAAAATTGATCATGGTCGCCCTTCTGGGCACCCAATGAAGGTCATTTGGAGAAAGGCGGCGTGGCGAGAAAATGAGGAGGATTGGGTGCCCTTACTGGGGCAGCCTAAAGGACCCACGCCCGTACGTTTGAGTTGAGCCAACTATCAATCTATCGTATAATACTTCTTGCAGTTCTCGAAGCTCGGACTAAGTATAAAACATTAAATATAAAAAAAAGAAAAATAAATTGTTTTTGAAGAAATCCGACAGCACTCGGAGGCAAATCTTCAAAATGCAGCAGCGAAAGCAAACAAGCATAGGGCTTTGGCCGACAACAACGACATCTTTAGCTCTATGGTTTATGGAAAAACGTGATTGAAATAATTTTGACGAACACATACAATAACGAGCGAATATTATTCTTCGGAAGCATCAACAAAAGCGACTTTTAGCAGTTTCTTTTTTTTCAAACTCAATAGCCGAGAGTCCGTGACTACTGGGCGGCGTTCTTTGGTGGCTTTCTTGCAAAATTAGGAAACAATGAGAATAACGCTAACGACACCAGTTAAATCGAAGCGGTTTAAACATTAGACCCCAAAATTGTTAGCGGGTAAGGTTCTTGGCAAAAATTGTATTTTTTTTATATATAAAAATGTCTAAAGGCGGCGGATATGATTTGACGAGGTGGCATAGAGACAATGACTAATGATAGCTGACTAGGTATTAAGATCAAACTCGGATGATGAGACCTCATATTATGTAACATTGAGCAATATTGATGATGAGAACTACATAGCAAATACCAAAGCCCTAACAGAACCAAACCTGTACAATTGAGTTGGATCAATTACGACTAATCTATCATTACCAAAGCCCTAACAGAACCAAAACATAACTTTTATATATTACTAGGGGTATAATTGTAAAATTCTTTGTTATCTCTTCTTTTCTCTCATAACTCGGGATCATGATATAAAAAAAATTAATTTCATTCATCTCCTTTTCTTTTCTGCTCATTTTTAACTCTTCTCTTTTTTTCTTTCATTTCAAAATCTTTGGAACAGAGTCCCTGATGGATCCTAACTATGGGACATATACATTACTTCCGTATGCCTCAAATATCAAAACCCCAATGGACCCAAGCCCGCCTAACTACACATCTATCCATTAATACAATCTACTCAGAAGAACCATAATATGCATGTCAAACAAACATTTTGAAATAATGAACTTTGTACATATGCTAATTAGAATTTGGTTACTTTAAAGAAACAAATAAGCAGAAACGGCGTGGATAACATAAAAATGCTTGTGCTAAAAATAAGCAAATAAGCAAGAAAAAAAAAAAAAAAAATCTAAACACCCTAGTACTTTAAGTATTGGTGACTTAGAACTTAGTTACGGCATAAGGTGGAAATTGTGAGAACTATAAATGCATGTAAAGTTTGGCATGATCATAATCATAGAATACCTATAACTTGATAAGCATTACAATTGTATTTCATAAAATAGAAGGTGATAGATTCAATGAGAATTCTTTGGTTGGGGCATGAACATTATGACATTACCTAAATATTTTTGTTTTCCCATGAAATTAGTTTTGAGCTTTCATTTATGTAAATCTTTTAATAAAGCTTTACAATCAATTAAAACTTTACACCTCAAAATTGCTAGCTTATTGGATCTTATAAATAATTTTGTGGCGTTATAAAGCTTGGAATCTAAAGCCGTTGCTCTAATTGTTTATGATTAACACCGCACGGCCGTCGTGAACAGAATTGTTATGTCTCGGTAGTATATTTCCATGTCATGTTTTTTTTTTTTGAACGGCGGATGATATAAAAGCTAGCAGAAGCTAGAAAAAAAAAATTACATGGAAGTTATAGAAGCTACGGGATTTTTCAACCACCCTAACCAACTAATATTACACGAAGGATTCCTAGAGGAAATCCACAAAAAGGATTGAGAGACAATGGAGTCCCAAATCACCGCCTTCTTAGGAGGGCAAGAAGAAAAGATCAAGAGATTTCGGTAGTTCCAAATGGACCACATAAGAGTCCCCCCCACCCCTTCAAGATACACGAACTTTAGGAGGAACACGCATGAGTCAAGCCAAGCAAACCACTCCACAATGTTGTCACAAACCGGAATATCCAAGTCCCACCATTTAGCCAAGAGACCACAAGCCTTTAGCCATATCGCAATTAAAGCGATGATTAACCGTCTCAAGATCACCATGACATGAGGGACATAAAATCGATTCGACTTCAATACCTCTCTATCTAAGTTGACTCTTGGCGGAGTTTATTAAGCTTCAATCTCCAAAGAAACACATTGACTTTGATGGGGATATTTCGGTTCCAACGGTAGCCTCATTAGCCGTATCCGACAAAGAGAGTCAACTAAAGAGCGAACCGAGGCAACCGAAAACCTGCAGAATAATCCAAAGCCCTGCGCCGGAATCATGATGATCGTGAGGTTGATGTTGTCGATGACTTCTTTAAAGCGACATATTGAGACGACTCATTCCTCCTCTTGGATGGCGCCTTAAGGCCAGAGGACCAATCATGCAAACGAACCCGACTTGCAATGCTACAACTTTATTAGTGTCAAGGAGGAAAATACGAGGAAACAACACCTTTAGAGTCGCTCTCCGCACGTGTGTCCTCCCAAAACCTAGAATCGGCGCCATTACCAATCTTACGAGTGCATAAAGAAATAAGGTCAATACCTTTGCGTTTGAGGTTGTCAATCGAAGAGCAAGGATCCCCAGTGCTACGTTTGAGACTCCTATTGTTGGCGGCGTTAATACCCCCTTGACACCATGAATACTCGAATAACACGAACCCGAGCTCGAGTTATTGTTTAAGAACCTCCAAACCCACTTAAACAAAAGCCCAATATTAAGCCCAAAGATGCTTCCGATTTGAGACCCCCATCCTTTCTACTCGCAAGACATTTATCCCATTAACCCAAGTCATCTTTTGTCATCGAGATCACCTCCTATGAAGAATTTGTTCGCAAAGACTCGAGCTTCTTGCGTATAGGCCTTGACATCGATAAATGGACATATAATAGGTAGGAAGATTGCCAGAACCGACCTAATTATCGAAAGACGCCACCGGCGTAAAGTAACCGAGCCTTCCAAGAGCAAAGATTGGAGAAAATTTATTAATTATAGCATTCCAATTAGAGCATCTTACCATGCTACAACCAACCGGAACACCTAAATACTTGAAAGGAGATTAGCTACACAACCAATAATATTCGCCATGTGAGAAACCTCCTCGTCTGTCACACCAACGCCTAAAACGTTGCTTTTATGGATATTGATCTTAAGCCCCGAGATGAGGAAAAAGCATCGAAGCATACTAATCAGATTATGGGCATTAACCCAAGACCATTCGCCAAAGAAGATGACATCATCCGCATACATAAGATGAGAGATACTCATATTATCCCGACCAATAAAAGCACCTTTGAAAAGACCTAACGCCTCGGCCTTACCCGTGAGGGCATGTAAACCTTCCATGGCCAAAATGAAGAGGAAAGGAGACATGGGGTCGCCTTGCCTAAGGCCCCTGTTTAGATCGAACTCTTCCGTAGGAGAACCATTAACTAAGACAGAAGAACGGGAATTATGAAGGCAGCCTTTGATCCAAGTACGCCATTTAAGACCAAAACCAAGCTTGTCCAAAATTAAGTCCAAAAAATCCCAACGCAAGGAGTCAAAGGCTTTCTCGAAGTCGACTTTGAAAACCATAAGAGCCTTCTTACGTTGACGATACCAAGCCAAGACTTCATTTAGAATTAGAGGACCATCCAAAATATTCCTCCCTTTGATAAAGGCTGATTGCATAGGGCTAATACAATTACCAATCACCATGCTAAGTCTATTGGCTAAAAGTTTGCCAATGATTTTGTATTGGCACCCTATAAGGCTGATAGGTCGAAAGTCAGAAACGTACTTGGCATTAGAAACCTTGAATTAAAGCAATGAAGGAGGAATTGCAACCTTTAGGGAAGAAACCGGAACAGAAGAACTCATGCACGAATCGAACCACGTCATCCCGAATAAGGTCCCAAAAGGATGTGATGAATTTAAAGTGAATCCATCGGGACCCGGCCTATCACCCCACGGTCCCAAACGGCTCCTTTTATCTCGTCGCGAAAAGGCGTTCAATAAATCTCGATGACATTGCGATAGAGGATTAAGCAAATCGATTATCCAAGGTGGGAGTAGTACGGTGGCTGTTGAAAACGGCTTCTAAAGTGGCCGAGAATTCGGCCTTGACTAAAGCGGGATCCACAATCCATTCTCCATTCTTCAAAATGCCTTTGATAGCTAGTGACGCCTATTTTTTTAGCATACCATGAAAGAAACTTGTATTTTAAATAGCCCTCTGAGAGCCCATTTGACCTTAGCCTTTTGAGCTAAGTCTTTAGCCTCCATTCGATCAAGAGATCCCAAGAAAGTAAGAGAGTCTTTTAGATTTTTAAAATCCTCATCGATGCAATACCTTGATCAATTTTAACATCTATGAGAGAGCCGTGATTGGTGATCTTTCTTTTGAGCATATGAAACAGATTTATTCTTGCCAACCCATTCCCGAATAACTTTTTTGAGGTTTTGAAGCTTTTTCTTGAACAAGACCATGCCGTTGGCATTAACAATACCATCATTATTCCATGTGTCAACAACAAGATTCCGGAATCCATCCATCTCCAACCAGGAATGAAAGAAGCGAAAAGGAGTCGGGCCGTAGTCGACATGAAATTCCTTCAGGAGGATTGGCCTATGGTCCGGTAAGCCTTTCTCCAAAACGACACCAGTGGAGTGGGGAAAAACCTCGAAAAAATTTTCAGAAACCAAAAAACGGTCGAGCTTGCTCATCTTGGACCCCCACTTATCTGTCCAAGTGTATTGATAACCTCCTAACGGAACATCAATAATATTGGCATCGTTAATGAAGTCGTTAAAAACCTTAGCTTGACGTTCATTGAAAAGTGAGCCAAATCTTTCACTAGCTTCACGGACTTCATTAAAGTCGCCCATCATAACAGTAATGCCGTCCCAGGTAGCAGCCAATTCCGACAAGGAAAACCAAAGAGCAATTTTACTTGGTAAGTTTTGGGGAGCATAAATAGAAATCAACCTAATATTAACGTCGCCGGGAATCCAGAAACCGTCAACTACAATGTAATTATCATGACAGATAATGTTAGATTTGAGGAAGACCAAGTTATTCCAAAGACAAACTATACCACCGGACATTCCTCGAGCCAATGAGGAAGCGAAATCAAAGTGTATATTACCCCAAACCTGACGAAGAATCCAAAGGTCAACCTGCGACATTTTAGACTCCTGAATGGTTAAAAAATTAACCATGTGCGTATGACATAAACCGCGAATCCATTTTCTTTTATTAAGGTCACCAAGACCTTGAGCATTAATAGAAAGACAATTCATTTATTCACATTAATTTCTCCTATATCAGCAATAAGAGAAGCAAGGGTTTTTTCACACCCCTCCATGTTAAGTCCCAAAGCCATACCCACCTTAATTGTTTCCTCTAGTCTTTCGAGCAAGGAAAAACCTGGTTTAGAAGGTTCTCCATCAGAAAGTTTTTGAATGGAGTCATTGGATTGTTGGTCGTCGTTACATGGTGAGAAACCTGGAGGAAATTTAGGAGTATCGGAATGACGCTCGTTAGGACCCTTGGAAGGCTTCCTGTTAAGAAGAGGACTCAGCCCAAACGGATCACTATCAACTAGCGTATTATTCACATCAGAAGGAGCATCAACCTTGTAATTCTTTACCTGATCCTGAACATCCGCATTCGTTCCAATGTCACACTTAACATCCGCATTTGTTCCAATGTCATACTTGGACTCCACGGACTCCAAGTCGTTTTCTTCAAACAGTGCTTCATCCTGCTTCTCATGCACTCCAAAGGAACTCTCTTCGTCACTGTCAAGATCATTACCAGTGAATGAAGGCGTCCAACTGCAAAGCTCACGAACCCTTATGGCATAAGTGACATTATTAATAGTCACCAAGATAGAAGCAAATACCAAGAGGGCATGGGAGGATTTAATGCAAAGGCGCTTAGAGAGCCTATTACACCGATCAGAGTCATCCATAAAAAGTACTTCCCCCCATTTGCCACAAATTTGCGAGAAAACATCATTATTCCATGCGCGGATAGGAACGCCTTCGATCTCAAGCCAAATAAGACGTTTATCCACCACAAAATCATCATGCCAAGGCTTTAAGATGGAGAACCAAGAATTAACTCCATTGTGATTGTGAAACTTATCCCTCACCTCCTTTGTTTTGAAATCAAATAAAACCCATAAGCCTCCCAAGTATTTGAAGTCAACTTCTCCAAACCCTTCAGCGCTACACAATGTACGTGTGTTCGCAATGGAGCGAAAGTCTTTATAGCAACCAAGCAATGCCAAAGGAAATTCATTGGGAGAATCCTGTGACACTGTGATCATGGGTTTAATGATCTCAGAAGCATCATGATTAGTACTTGCGTAGGTGCGGCAATTATTAAAGGAATTCTTTGCAGCATTAACATATGAAGTGGCCTTGCTAGGGTAAGAAACATTACAAGCAGGGGTATTCTTAGGTGGACAAACCTTAGAGCAGTCTTGGGGGGAATTCACTCCCGCTTTGCGGTTGAACCTAGCCAAGTTGGCGTGTAACCGCAATTTGCCAATCCATATGCTATTTAACGAATTGATAAGGTTTTCCGAATTTGTTACCTTAATAAATCGACAAAATCCAAACATCTGCCCCAGTTTATTCTTATGCTTTGATATAAAAACATCCACGAGAGTCCCTTTTTTTCCGCAAATATTCCACAGCTCACGCACAGTGAGGTGGGAGGGAAAATTGGAAACGTACACTGACGTGGAAATCTTCACTACATCGTCCATCATAGACGCTTTTGGATGTGGAAATTTAAGCCTGTCAAAGACAGAAGCATGATTCTTTCTCCTGACCTCAGTCCACTCGCCGTCACCCATTGAAAAGAAAAGGATGGCAGAAAAGAGATTTGGGTTTGAAAAAGCAGGGATAGGAATTAAGGGTTTAAGAAAATAAGTAGATAAATAAAATGATTGAAATAGAAATGGTGTTATTTGAAAAATTGAGTTAGGGGAAATGATGGATTGGTGATTTTGGATGAGGGTTTTGAAGGAATTGAATTTTAGATAAATGGAGGTGGTTTAATTTTGATCATGGAGATCATGGTGTTCGTGGTTAATACTTAGATAAATGTCATGTTACCTTAGATAAATGTTACTTATATTGTGTGTAGTTAATACTTACTAGTTAGTATGAGATAAAGGGAAAAAAAAGAGCAAGAAATACAGTAATAATTTGAGCAAATGTATATGCGCCTTTAATTTCCAAGAAAAAAGAGAAAAGGTACGTATATATATAAATCCAATGTGTGCAAGAAATACTAATGTCTCTTGTGTTTAACTCTTAACAAGAAACATATAGACCCCCTTGCCGATTAAAGTGGACCTAGCGGAGCTAAGCAATAATCTTACAGAAAACTTGTATATGGGATTTGTATGGGGAAAAGTATAATTAATGTCAAATTGGTTGTAGTTTATCGTTGTTATTTGATGATAAAATAATTGATAGACAACGTCTCAAAGAAAAGTCAATTTGAGAACACATTTGATATATATCAATTGCTTGGTCATGTACGCAAGTGTATATGAGATGAATTGAATCATTTATAAGACCAAGATTAGATGACCATCGGATCATAATCAAACGTTAATTTATTCACTAGTTTATTATTAGAGAGTTACCTGGCTTTGATTGGTAAAATCTTCCCTTAATATCAATTCGTAAAACTTTTATTATTCATTACTATGCACTACACTTTTACACTTTAATTTATTCACTAGTTTATTATAACCCTTTATTTTGTCTAATTTTACTATGCACTACACTTTTACAAACAAAATCTGAGGCTTCATATTAGTATATTCTGTCGCAACGCGAGCAACAAAATACTTATGTTAATCAAGTATAACCATTGTATGCAAATAATTAGAGGGTTAATCGAATAACACAATAAAATAATAAGCTATGTTAAAAGCATGGCGAAGTACATAAATTATTGGTAAAAGGGTATCAACAAGATCAAAGATGAGATACTTGTAACAAATCATATATTCGTGTATGTTTGTTTTTATGTCAAACTTTAAGGAACATATTCATGCAATAAAGATTTTAATAAGAGAAGTGGTCGGTTTTGTTATTGTTTTAATGATACCAAGTACATACCAACACGCACGGCTCCAAAAGACAGACAAATATACTTTTTAGTTCCACTCATAGGTTTAAGCTGTAAATGATGCTTTTTGATTTCATTAAATTGGATAAATCTTTCATATATACTTTTTGTCATTTTATTGTATGAATTGTTTAAGAAATAGTCTTTGAATACGTGTTGTCAAATTAACTCAAACTTTGAATATTACTGTAGTTTAATAGTTTTAGAAATGTGCTTGTTCTATGATGCCGTAAAGAGTTAGAACTGGTGGTTTCCCAGCTACTATACATTACAGTATAGTAATCATATCCATCAGACGAAACTCGATGGAAATGGTTTATCGTATATAATTAAACTTCGATGATAAAATAATAATGTAATTTCGGTTTGTGAAATGTTTTAGATTTTACATCTAGATGCAAGAGTTCATTTCAATTCCTTCAACAAATTCATATATGGATGATACTATACAGAGTATTTTGAAAAAAAAAAAAAAAAAAAAAAAATCTTGTCAACATCCTCTGGAATATATATCACAGATTCCACTTTCCACTACAGGTAGGTAGTTTGTATGCATGATTGTATTCAGCATTGCAGATCGAGACTGGGAGAAATTTTCAGTTAAATTCATGCATTATAGTTAAGCTATCAACTTCATATTTCATTCCCATTTATAACCTAACATATGAAAAATGATCTAGTATGGGTCCAATTGGGGTACTCAAATAGGAACTTTTTGAGATGCTGTCTTTTAAGAATAATATTTAGATTTTCAATCAAAAAAATTATTATGCGCAAAAAACATATACAGGAACAACATACGTTTGTGTAATAGGAATTTATTTACGTAAAAAAATAGGATTAGTCTTTTTTGTTTAAAGATGCGTACTTAATTTGATCGCCATAATCATGCCAATTCTTGTCTTCTTGAAACCATTTGTAAGAAATACGTACGTGTGTGATAAATCATTGCATTTTTAAGCAAACATTTAGACACTACTAATTAACAAGTCAAGACCACAAACACCAAATTTTAAATTTGTCTTGCTCGAGGAATATCATTGATGCATGTTTATTTTAACACAAGTATCTCATCCGTAGGTAAGAGATGAACAAGTTGAATTGAATCATGCACGAATGTTTGTTAAAAGCAAGCATCCATAAATGTAATCATTACTAAATTATACAACGAATATGGTCGGACTCTTTGGTATATATTTACCTATTTGCATTTGTTTTTGGTTAAATTGTGGAGCTAGTAGCCATGCAACCATTCAGATATATAATATGTATAAAGCACATAAAGACGATACCTTAGTACATAAAATGATAGGCCCACATTTATTTAAAAACTCTCAAAGGGTAAGCTTTTTCAGTTTATAAATAATCTTACCCTTTCACATTACATACCATCACCCTTTTTAGTTCTAGAAAACAAGCAAACACACTACTCAAGTACACTACAAAATGCTGGGCAAGAAAATCGGGTTCGTCAAGAGACTGGCCAACAAGATTAAAGTTAGGGGCTGCATCAGTCCTCATGGCTCCAACCCAATGCGTTACGAGTATTTGTTTAGTGACCATGATGGAAACAAGCAAGGTTATCGACCATGCACAAGCACCCCGAGAGGGTGTATTGCATTATATGTTGGGGAGGAGAGACTACGGTTCGTGGTTCAGACATCCCATCTTTCTCACCCTCTCTTTCAGATGTTGTTAGAGAAGACCGCCGAAGAATTTGGGTACGAACAGAAAGATAGGCTGGTGGTGCCATGCAGTGTTGATGTTTTCCAAGAGGTCATAAGTGCAGTAAAATGCAATGACAAGTTTGATTTAAGATGCATCGTGGAAAAGATCAATTACAGTGCTAATTGAAACAGATGTTATGTTGTGCAACCCTATTTAAACACAAAGTGTTTAAGTTCTAAATCATATTTGAATACCAATTTCACTCGAATACAGGCTAGGAGTGAATGGATATAGCATTCTGTAGTTAGTTTCGTGTAAGTGTGTAACTTGTTAATACAATAACAGCATTAATCACGAGGCTAATTAGCAAGAGCCTAGCTTCTGCTAGTTTCCTTTTCTTCGTATTTATATTTTCTTTGCTAGCCAAAAACGAAATACAAATAAAGTGTTTTGGTAAACAATGACCACTGGGCAATGCTTAAAGCACATTAAACAATGTATTCTTTCCATATTTAAAGTAATTATGCATGTAATGCACAATAAATGAACATAAAAATTATCTTAAATATATGTTTCTTTTATATTTATATTAAACATTGCAAGGCCAGTGGGCATTATTTAGCAAAACACACAAATAAAAATGTTGTGATACCAAAATAAAGTGAATACCAATCAATTTTGGTTTTTTTTCTACCAATGCCAACAAATTTTCGGCTATATATTGTTGAATATTTTGCTTCTTTATACATTGACGAATAACAACTTTGACATGAATGAATTCAGATGGCCTATTGGCACCTCACAAGGATCTAGAGTTCAAGCCTCACTGAGTACACGTTTGGGGTGGCGGAGAAATAGTCAAAAGCAGTTACATATATCTTTGGTTTAGCTCCATACATCGGAATAGAGAAAACCTTATTCGTCTTTTTAACGACAACAAATAGAATATATAGAAAAAATTTCAGTTGTTTACATCAATGGATTCAAATTGATAAAATACATGTTTAATTTCTTAATAATCTTTGTCTATTCTTTGTCTATCATTATTTGTCTATTCTCTTAATTATCTGCCTTCAACGCATCTTCAATCTTAACACTAAAAATTTGCATTAAAATAATGTAAAAAAAGCATCTTTAAAGCATATACATACACTAAATAAAAGTTGATCAAATGTTTAACACTAACCATTTTAGCTAATTCAAAGTACAGTACAAGTGGATACGATAAATAGAAAAGATAGTTGAAATAACACCATATTAATGCTTGCCTCATTTTAAACATATTGACTTGAGACTTATAAATATAATTTTTATATTTTCAGTTAACTACCAAAGGTGAAAGGTGTAACAACTATTATGAGTTTAACAAGATGAATAGTTTTTGTGTCATGCATAGTGTAGCACTATATTTGGTATCACTATATTTGGTGTTTAGCTAAGTATAATATTAACATTAGAGGTTTTTTGTACATTTTAGAACCAAATTAGTACAAAAAGCATATTTAGTGCCAATTTTGGAGATAATGTTAGTAATATCATTATTTGTCAATTCAATCTCTTGATAATATACTCTTTAAACTTTTAGTAGACATATATACGTGTTTGTGTCAAATAGTTTCGTCCTTTTTCTCATGATGATCTAATATAGTGTTAGTTATTTTAAACGTACGCTGTTACTCAATAAACTATTTGTACTTGTTTGTGATTAGAATAACAGTGAACAAGTCAGAACCCAACATTATTAGCCTGTTTCAACACATTATTTACTAGAACTAGCCAAGTACTTACAGACAGTCAGACATGGCATGTGATACTTCCGTTATCCGTGCACTGGTGGTAAATACTATCTTAAATATGATACATACAGAACAAAGAATTATGGTTCTAGGCATGTGTCCATAATTAATACGTATTTGCAACGATTTTCTATGAACAATTGAACATGGAAATCCTTTTTAACATATTATCATCGTCAACAATGAGTTTTCATAGTAGTAGGCAGGTTTACGTCGTTCTACGTCGGACCTAGGAACCGTCGGGGCAGCTTTACGTCGTTTTGTTAATTCTGTTAAACTTTTTTTTATCAAGCACCACTAAGGATAAAAATAGTGAACTGTATTGCTAGAGGTGTGCTATGAATGAATTTGATGTTGGGCAATTATGGATGCTCCATTTATCAATATCACATAGGTGATTCACATGTATTTCTTGATGTTATAGACTTTTGATGTTGTTTAGTTGGCCGTTTATTTTTTTACTGTTTAGTTGCCATTTAACTCTAGTATCTTTTTGGCCTTTTCAACTTTTGTTGAGGATGTCGTTTTTATTTAATTTATGTTTTTCGACCAAAAAAAACTACCAACAGAACACAACATACATATAGTTCGAATGATAGAGTTCAATTGTTATGTAGTAATCATAATATTTTCACCCTTTTACCAAAAAAAGTAATCATAATATAAAAATACATATTTGTTATTTTTGAAAATATATATTAGTTTATGTTTATAATTATGAATAATAAATGAAATTCACTGCTATGATCATGTCCATTTTGCTCAAAGTTTTAATCAAAAATTAAAAAAATGATGAAAAATGGAAAAAATTTCTAGAAACCAGCCAGAAAATTATCAAATAAGATTCAACAATGCTACAACAATTTAGTGGTGAAGATAATTAGGTTACAATTGCACTTAATCATGCACGGTAACCTTACATAAAAATCAAAACAACAATAGAGATTGTATGATAAGTTCGATATAAGTTTTGAATGAAGAAATTGGCAGCATCAATGTATACATATATTTGTTATTGAAATGAAATGCTACTAAGTTTTAATCTTCTCCTCCGTTTTTAAACCTTCAAGAAGTTTAATCTTCATGCTAGCAAGCAGTTCTTGCATTTGTTCCCGTGAATGTAGTGGTGCAGGATAAACACATGCACAATCCAACTGCCCGTCACGTACAGTATCAAAAAGAGCAATGGACGGACCTACTCCATGAGACGAGGCACACCCAATATAGTCATCTAGCCCTAATTCTCGTTCAGCATCGCTAGAAGTCTCAATGACGGGATCCTCAAAGACGCCGACTAAAGAAGTTCTCAAGGAAGATGAGGGTGTCAAACTCGGATTGTCTATGGCTTTAGACATGAGGAAGTTCAAGTCAGCCATATCTGAGAAATGTTTGTTGTTATTTTTCGAGTTTTCAAAAGCCATGTAGCTCTTAGTTGCCAAGTCCCATAGAGTTTCTTCTCCCTTCACTTCTTGAGTCGTTAAGATTGCAGAGTGGTAAAATCCTGAAAAATATGGCGCATGTTGGACAATCAACTCATCTAGTAAATATGTATAGAACTAATTAATTTATTCCCTAGTTTTTTGCTATCTTTTTATACTTGATTACATCATACGGAATCCTTTCGTAGGATATACAAATGGATCGGAATCCTCTCATGTTCAATTTGAACATGAGGGGCTATGTTTACTTTGTTGTGAGAAGAAACTTTTTTTTTTTTTTTTGGTAAAGGGGAGTAATCCTGCACCCTGGTAAAATTGTTGTGAGAAGAAACTTAATTATCAATAAAATAAAAGTCCCACAACAGAAAGTCCAATTTTATTTTTCATTCACAAAAAGCTTAACATTACCTTTCATGTTCAAATTGAACATGGAGGATCTCAATCCTATATTAATCCTCTTCACAAAATTGCAAGATTAATCTTTTAGATAGAGTGTCATTAGTGACACTTTCTAGCGACACACATAAAATTAACGTGTGAATATATGTACGCTTTGACCCTTCTTTACAGCGTAGGTAAACACTAGATGACTATTTCTACGTTTTGGCAACGACTTTGTGTGCGCCATTACACAACACTCTTCTGCGGTGTTTATTCATTCTCGCAAGAATATAGGATTTGCACACGGCTGAATTGAAATTGATGTATACGTGATAAGTGCAAATTGTGTTTAATGGATTATATAATTGATAATTCATATGTGATTAGAAAGGTTGTTTTTTTTTTTTTTCAATTTATTATTTGTTCCATATATGTCTTGATACTAAGACACTTAGGGTGTGTTTGTTTTTAAAAAGTCTTCTTGGTATACTTCTACTCTTACCAAGTAAGAGGTGGGGACGTTTTCTTGTTTGTTTTTTTTTGAGTAAGGCCGGTTAGACATATAACATCTTACTCGGTAAGAGGTGAGGGCTTGTCTTCTTACCTTTACCGTTTTAAACTTTATATAATATATTTGATTGTTTATTAACTATTTATATTTATGATAAAAAGTCTTGTTTCATATTTACATAAGTTACTTATTATCGTATTGCGTTGGTTTAATAAATAAATTGCAAAAACGAAGACTTAAAATCATTCGACACTCATACAAAAACAAACAACATTATTTCTTTCGATTTAGACTTTACAGCACTTCTTACTAGTAAGATGCGGTAGTCGATTCTGATTCAAAACATCTTAATGAAACAAACACACCCTTAGACTACTCTCAGCAGTGGCGCGTCTCATTACATGTCACTTATATCATCTCAATTAGAGCTTAATTTCGACACGGACTGTTAACACGACACGACGACCGCTCTTAACGGGTTTCGTGTCGGTCTTAAGTTTAGGTGTCTTAACGAGTCCGGACTGTTAAACACCTAATAAAATTAACGAGTTTCGTGTCTTAACAGTCCGGACAAGTTAAGACACGTTAAGAGACATGTTAAGAGAGGTTATATATATATGTTAGAAAATAAACCCTACAATACTTCCTTTTTCTCTGCGCCTCAATCCTAAAACACCAATATCACGAGAGACGAGCAATCCTAAAACACCAAATCACCAATATCCTAAAACACTTTCCTACTTTTTCTTCTTTCTACTTTTTCTATCTATCAGCGGCGATTAACCCGATGCGGAATATTCCATCCATCAATGTCTTCTCCGTTATCGTCTTAAGGTATTCATCTCATTATATCAATCGGATCTATTAAACCACTTTATTATATTTCATTTTAATATCTTATTTATTTAGTGACCATATGTTGTTATTAGGGACTATTAGCTGTGAATGATTGTGTTAATAATTATAAAGTTTAAAATAGACTACTGATCTATATAGAAAGAAAAAAAATTAGTTGAGATAGACTATTGTTGTTTGTTTATCTCATGTTTGAAAGTTGCGTTTAAAAAAATGTTCAGCTTTTTCTAATATTGCTGGATGTTTATGTGCTATTCAGTTTGATTGTCAAAGCTATGCTGAACAAGGTTGAGATCATGTGATTGGGTTTTTACAACTTTTAATAGAATTATTACAATGGTTGCGCTAAGGGTTAAAGGTTAAATGGTCCAGATGCATAGTTCTAGTCTTTCTTTCAACCGAGGAGCTCGGGCACCCTCCATGTTTTACTCTGTGACAATGGTTTTACAGTGCCGCAACAATCATTCATGAAATGTATTGCATCAGCTCACTGAAGATATAATGTTGCTTGGTATAAACTTGTTTTTCTTATATCTCTACACACCTACCTTAATATGTCAGTAGTTTACTTGCACTTAGGATCACTTTACCTTAGCTAAATTGCACTCAAAATCGCCATTTGTCCATTTTATTTCGTCTCGGTCACTTACAAAGTGCTCCAAGTGGCTTCACTTTTGATTTTTAATTTGCTATTTATTAGGACTTGTAATCGAAATTTTGCATGCATCTTATTCAAGAGGTTAGCTAGTTAATAGAATTTTTATAATTTTAGTAGTAGCTTATTATCGACTTATTTTGCTCTTGAAGTAGCCCCTATAGGATTTGTTTATGCCCCTGCTCTTGACCTTTTCTCGACTTATTTATAAGTCAGAAACAACTTATCATGGCCCCATAGGGGCAAAAGATGGCTAGCAGGTGGACTCCAAGTTCCCGAAGCTTGTGGGTGATCTCCTCATGACTTATTCCAAACAAGCTCAAAAGTGCCCAGTAGCATCTCTGTGTTCAATTCAACAACACAGTCGATTAATTCTCAAGTGTTATTCAAGTTTTAAGTTAGCTTATTTGGATTCATTAGATGCCTATTTAGTGTATTAAGTAAGTTTAGATTGTTATAGCTTATCGGTGTTTATTATTAATATTTTAGACTAGCTTATGTCCGTTTTCTTAGTTTATTATTAATATTTTTGGGTTTAAGACTAAACTTGTTTAGTTTTGTCGTTAAAGTTCTATGTTGGTTTCTTTCCATCGATAGTTGGTATATTAAATGTTTCATCAATTTGCGTAGTCATCTTTAGATTGCATATGATTATTAAAGGTTTCTAATACTCGTCTTCCGATATGTTACTTATCGGTCCGCATCCAGTTATGCAGGACACCAGGAAATCTGTTGCAAAGGAGGTGTGTTTACAAAGAAGCTTGATTCTCTAACACTCGTAAAATCGAAACCCCGAGTGTGGAAACCGTGTCTAGCACGGAAAAGGTTACGCATTTAGAAGAGGATGCTAGCGGGAGAAGTCCGATCGGGACAAGCACAATCGATAGCAATGTCGTCTCACTAAAGATATAATGTTGCTTGATGTTAGTGTTGAATCGGATGCTTCAAACTCGGTCAACGTTTGAAGAGGGATCCAAGAAGGAACAACCCGAAGGAAGAACCCGAGAAAATGTCTTTGAATAATGTTGCTTTGTACTCTAAAATCCAATAATGTTGCTTTGTAACCGTAACTTATTAATCGAATGTTAACGCTTTGTTTGGCTCACCTTTTGGGCATTAGATATGGAAAGTCGGTATTGTTTCGTTATGTATTTGGTATAAATTTAGTATTTTTGTTAACGGGTCCCTTAACGAGTTCGTGGTCGTAACCCCGTTAATATTCGTGTCGTGTTCGTGTTGAAAAAATGACACGATTTGTTATCGTGTCGTGTTAGGTGTTCGACCTTAACAGTCCGTGTCTTAACGAGGTTCGTGTTGCGTGTCGCGTCGTGTGGATCAGTTATGCCAGCTCTAATCTCAATGTCACATCAACACTTCCCAAACTGACAGACAAACCGACACACCTCTGGTGATGTGTCTCTTTCTGTGTCACTTATACACAAATATACCCTACAAACACTCACTCACACAAAAAAACTCAAATGGGCCCACTCTCTTGTCCCTTTCCTCGTCGCCAAACCGAAGAAGACCAAACTGACGCACCACCATCGAGGTGGTGGTGGCATCGGTGTCACATGAACTTTTTAGTGATATAAACATCCAACCACTATTCAACATTCATGTTCCTCATTTAATGAACAATTCATTGTTGATCTATTTCAAATAACTAAAGCTAGTTCATTAAAAGCAACTATATATATTATGCTCGTACATTTTTTGGTATATTGGTAGAGGTATTTATTGAAGAGACTGATCGATCATGTGTCATGTTTGATATAATGTTCATGTCTAAAAGAGTTTAAAAAATGTTAAATAGATTCATCTAGGCTTTCCTAACTCAAAATATACTTAGAGAAATGTATATCAAATTATGAACCTCTTGTAGAAATTATACGTATAGGGTAAAGAACTTGAGTATATAATACTGATAGATGTCAAGGACCGAAACTATCTATTTATGTGTCACATAATATATTTTACGAAATTCAAACTTAATGTGTCACATAATATGGTTAATGAAAAGAGCTTACCAAATTCATGGATAGATAAAGATGGTTGAAGATATGAGCGGCAGTCGTTTAAAAAAATCACTCCGTACTTTTTCCGATGGTTGTTACTAGAATGGCGTTTGAAGGAATGGGCAGCGAGTAGCGTTGCTGCAGCCAACGCCCCGCATAATTTGATTCCTCTTAGCTTGCAGCCCTATCAAATGGACAATTCGTAGCAACAATATTAATTTATCATGAGATTAGTTAGTTATAGTTGTATGGATCAAACTGTATCGGATCAGTCTAAAGATTAAAACAAATCTGCAAGTAGAAAGTTACATAAATTTTAATGAATTTGTGTTCCTATAATTTCAATAGGATATTTGAGACACAAGTTGAAACGTGACTCGTAAAATACAAGTTTATTACTGAGTATCATCATCGTAGCTTTCATTTTTAGTATATTGCAGGTATTACTCTTATCTACTCGTATAAGATTTCCTATTTTATATAAAAATAGCCAAGAGCTTTAACTCGAATGATAAAAGCCTCTAATGACTGTGTTTTCAGAAATGGTAGTTGCACTTTTAATGTTACAAGTAATGCCTCATAAATGTACTATTTTCTATACTGAAGGTAAAGAAAGTTAGCCCAGGACATTTGTTAGGCATATACCATGATAAACTTATGATATTCGTCGTGTTATTCACATGCGCTGGGTCTCATTCGTTAAGAAATTTTCTTGGACCGACATGTATTTTGTCAAAAATTAGTATGAATTACTTTCTTAACTACTCTTTCCATCTGATCCAACAATGTTCATTTAGCTTTCCACAAAACTGATTAAATAGACATAGTAAAACTGTGAACCCTGATAATAGCATCAAAAGTATCCCTGAACCTCATAGTCTTATTGGATGTTGAATCCTGATAATGTTCTAGGATAAAACGATATCGCCGTAAATTTCCATTGTAAAGGAAGATTTGTATTAGGATATATTTTCCTCATTTTCTGAAAGATTTTCACCTGATATTATTTGTTTTCCTATGCAAGTAATAAGCTGACATAGATTATACAAGTAATCAGATTACTAATAGACATTTGACCAAGCGGTAGTATCAAAGTTGTCAATCAATAAGAGACTGTGAGTTCAAGTTGTAACACATTAAGAAAGTAATTATAAGATTGAGATTTAATCAACTTACAGCCAATAGCATTTGAGTTTCTTGTGCATTCATTTTCAATATCAACACTTCTGAATGTCTTGGCGATTTCGTATCTTTAAACTTCAAATCTGTGAGCCTAAGTGAGTTAACTGAGTAAGTTAACATGTCCTTCCCATGAGCCCAAAGTGTCTTCTTAATCTTTCCAACAGGAATAAGCTCTTCTATTGCAGCATTACCCTTTTCTTTATGCCCTCCACCACCTTCGTTCTCCCCCATTGCATCTTTTAACTCCTTAAGCAACGAAACCGCTGTTGTTCTGTCACAAATCGCAGCGTGAGTCTTTAAAACCAATACCCATTTCTCACCAGGCAATGTGTACCGGTTAGCGTACCATAAGTGCATCCCTCCCATGCACAACGAACGGGTAGTAATATCAGACCACTCGTTGATATTAAGTTCATGCTCAAGGATCAAATGTAAAGGTGATAGGGACTTGTTAGATTCACGGCTCATGAGAGTGTTGAGCAGTTCGGTTGTTTTCGACAGGTTTATGATGGTGTGGCGGATGTTATTAGGTATTGGAGGTTGATAATGAAAGAAGTTGAGCCTGTTGAGGTGTTTTGTAGCATGGAGTTAAGTATAGGATGGTCATTTTGTAGTTGTTTAAGGGCTTTTCAAACAGTGGAATATTTGGCTCCTTTGAAACTTGGAGTGCTAATGCTGTGATTCCTGTTCCACCAGCCACTGCTTTGCACCAGTTTTGTTCTGTGCCTCCTAATAATCTTGTGTGACTCTCAACTTTTCTTGGAGCATCACTCATTTCTATGTTCTAGTTCTGTGTATAAATATGAATATATGTTTATGTATAGATAGATAGAAAGTGAGGAGAGGTGGTGTGTGAGCAACCAAGCAAAGATTGGATGCTACTTATAGTTGAAATATTGAAACAGGCTATCAGAGGTTAGGTTAACCTTAAATGATACTCACTCAAGATTTGAACTACTTTCTTATCTTAGCATAAGATGTGGAACAGATGGACCCCCTTTGTTTGGTCGATTCTAATAGTTATACATAAATTGTTTCACTGTTCCGAAAACGAGTCTGTGCAATTCATTGTTTAAATGTGTACATCCGACAACCGATCATCTTGGTTCATAAAATGTGATTGTTACGCATGAAGAATACTGAATTAGTTAGTTATTATTTTCCAAAAAATATAGAAAAAGAAAAAACAGAACTTCATAGAAATAAAAACTGAATCTCGGTACGTCATATGTGTTAAAGATGTTGAAATCTGGAAACATAGACTGCAGCTTAGTTACATTTCAGTCTTGTTCCCATGATATCATTGATTCATTGTGACTGTATGGCATGATAGCTTGAAGATGTGACCTAACTGTTCTTTCTTCATATAATAATCATGATTCTGCTCTCCTAACATGCAAATACATTTTAGTAACTTAAATGGGTCATTCTATTAGACGTACGTGAACATTATATTAGTATCAAACGGTTTTAATTGAAATAACATATCAAAAATTGTTTTATCAGTTGATTATCACTTATCTTTCAATCTCTAATCTTTCAATGTCACATTGTTGCCTTCCGAATTGATCATGGCACAAGCATTACAAATATTGTACAGCGGTAAGTCTGTGTTCAAAAGTTCACAACAGGTATTCGGCCTAAGGTATCAAATGTTGCCTACTTACAAAGTCCCAAAATGGCCAACTGTATTTTTGCTGTTTAAAAAGAAGATATAATATCTAAATTTTAGGCATGCATTGTTTATACTTTATTGTAAGGTACAACACATTCATACCATGAAATATGACTATTCTTGACTTTGACTTTGACTTTAACTATGACTTTCTTAATATAGCTGATTCTAAGCCAAACCAACGAGCTTTTCGCTAACCTCCCACAGCTTTCGTGCTTTCTCAGCATCACTAGCTTCTTGCGAAAGCTGGTTTTCAAATGAGGCTGAGTTCTTGTTCCAGCTCCAATACACACCTGATTTCGTTAAGCTTGAATCACTTACTACCTGAAAAGTTGAATACAATCATCAGAATTCACGAATTGTACCTCCTGCGTTAACTAAAAGCGGTATGCTCACTAACCTGTGCTAATCGTTTCCCTGCTTCCTCTTCCGACACATAACCTTTAGTGATGTACTTCTGGAAAGGTGGAAACAGAAGCCGAAACAATGGAATATGTTCTCTGAATAAACCTGTCGTTGCAATACATCCGGGATACAGTGACGAAAATGTAACTCCAGATTCTTCATGGTACCGTCTATGGAACTCTTGCATTGTTAGCATATTGCATACTTTGCTATCTTTGTAAGCCTTAGCACCGTCGAACTCTCCACCATCAATCATGGCAGAACTGTTTAGCCCGTTTAACCCCCCGGCTAATCCTCTCAGGTCCCCAAGGTTAGCCTTTGGTGGCACGTTTCCAGCCAAAGTATTTGTGTTTCCTAAATTCCATCCACAATAAAGTTGAAAAAAGAATTTATGAAGCTTATGACATTGCGTTTTGAAAGTAATTGTGCGATATGAAAGAATCAGAAACCGATAATCAGTTGCAGCAGATGGTGTTTGGATGTGCTTTTTCTGTTTGAAATTGTCTTAATCAGTAATGTCGAGTTTTTTTGGAAATTCTGATTGCTTAAGGATTTACCATAGTATGACCGTCAAACTTTCAGATAAACAGAATCAAATTGGTTGCAGCTGCCTAAACTAAATATCCAATACTAATAATAAGATTATCATAATCAATTTTCACTATGCGCAAAACACTTGAAAGCGACTATTTGAAAGACTTAAAAAGTTAATGTAAAATTTTATCGTGATTAGTTTATAAAATTCGGAAATGGTCTTGTTAGAATTAGTACCTGTTATGGAACCAACAATGATGAGTCTTTTTTGCTCAAAATCCGATTTCTTAAGGTCATCTAGCAACAACCTCGAGAGAAGAAAGTGACCAAGATGGTTAGTCCCAACACTAAGTTCAAATCCTTCAGCTGTGTAAGTGGGCTCTTTAGCTGTTGGCAAATAGATCGCTGCATTGCACACAAGTGCATCAAGAGGTTTACCAGACCGCCTAAACGTGTCCACAAATTGGCGAACACTTTCGAGAGAAGAAAGGTCAAGATGCATAACGGTGTAGTTTTCTTTAGTAATCCCAACTGATTTAGCAGCCTTTTCGGCTTTCAAAAAGTTCCTACAAGCCATGATTATGTGCCATTCTCCAGTGTCGGCCAAAGCCTTTGCTGTGGCTAGACCAAGACCGGATGAGGCTCCTGTAATTATCACATTTCCCTTTCTTAATGTTTTCTTCCCACCTGGTGCCGCTTCATTGACTGATGGAGACACAGTTGCAGTTTGTGCACCAATTGGCGTCAACGATGACTTCCTTCTAGTTCTTAGCTCCTGCAATTCAGAAAAACCATATCATTAAAGTATCAGCTAAAAAACAGGTTGCAGGAAATAGTGTTCCGGTATGCTTTTGGAAACGTGTTTCAGTGTTTAGACATAATTCTGTTTATTTGAGGATGTAGACAGATTATTTCTAAATTAATCAGTATTGGTTTCTAGCCGCAAAACACTGCAAACTGCTTAAAAATGTAACAATAACATGTTTTACTTCTAATACGCAGTTCCAAACACCCATCAAACATAAAGATAATTAATTTTCCATACCAATCAATCAGGAGTAAGCCTACTCGTGTTCGACCTTTATTTCTAGATTAATCAGAATTGCTTATTTTAGTTGCCTATCTCCCTACCTTATAAGTGCTTATCTTAGAGTAAAATAACATAATAAGCAGTTTTATCCAAACACCTCAAAATAAGCAGATAAACAGACAATCCCAAACACCATCAACAATGCATAGCATAGGGGATACTAATGCCTCTAATTTCGTATAATTCAAATAAATCTTAACAAAGTCAAGCTTAAAACAAAACACAAACACATTAACTACCTTAGTTCCAACCAAGAGATGACTAAAATCAGCTTTAACATTTTTCGACACGAAAGAAGTCTCTTTCAGCACACAGCAATTCAGCTTCCCCTGTTTCACATTTACAAAAACCAAACTATCATACCAAAACTTATAAAAACAAATTTGGCGCCAATAAAAAAACATATTTCTAGTACCTCTTTGTGAACTGAGATTGCAGATGGAAGAAGAGAAGCTGCTTGAAGAGCCATAGAAAGATATTTTTGTTCTTGTTGCTTTGAATGTACTGATTTAAAGCACTATGTACAAGTGGCTGTTGTGATTGGTGGGTACTAGACAAATGTCTTGGTTGAGAGTGATAAGGTTTTAGCAATGGGGTTTATTGGGAAAAGAGTGCCATGTTGGCGTTTCATTGGCCAATCAAGTTATGCTATTTGGATTTCTTGATAACTCATTTTGGAACCTTCTTTTGTGTTTGGATACAAGTAATATGAGCTTAGGAGAGTTTAAAATCCAAATAAACTACCTTATAGAATAATCTTTTTTTTTCTTTTCACATAGCTTATCAAAGCTTTTATAAGCTTTTCTTGTCATATAACTATAAGCTTTTATAAGCTTAAGCTAGTGAAAAGAAGTTTTTGATAATAAGTATAGCATTGTATTTAGTCAAATTACTTAAACACCTTATAAAATAATATGAACTAACAAGCAAAAGTTTGAAACTACATTTTTTTTTTGGAAAATGATATAGGTGACTAATTTGTATGTCTAAATAACGGCATTGGTTTATACAAAATACGCATGTGGACGATGTATTTTCTCTCTCTCACGATAACATTTGATTATGAACGTGTTTGATCTCTGTTAGCATTTAATTAGATGTCTTTTGCGACGCCAATCACTTTTTTTTTTATGTAATTGTACACTAATAGCGTTTAGTTACAACTATATTGCTAAACACTCATATGAAGATAAAAATCTTCTTGAAAATTGTTTTCTAGTCATCATAATTAATTAATATAAATAAATACATGAGTTTTTTTTTTTTTTTTTTTTTTTTTTTTTTTTTTTCAGACTCAGAAAATGAGATGTACGCAGGATGACCCAATGACCGTTTTTGACCTTTTTCATTACCACCCCGCATTTCATCTCGAAATACAAAATTTTACTTAAAAAATAGCAATTATAAAGAAATAGTGATGTGTAACTATTAAGTTTTAAACATGAGATCTTTTGTGAGAACATTATAGTACATGACCACTAAGACGCTGCATAACCACTAAGATGTTGGCTTTTCTTCACAGGTTGAAAATCAAGCCATCTACGACACATTATTGCCTTGTAATTTACCATGCTTGTGTTGGTGTGCGAAAGAGATTTAGAGGCAAAGTATAAAACTATACGAATTGATATGACACAATATATGAACAAAATGAAATAAACTAAAAGACTTGATAACAGAATTGTTGTGTTACAAATGAAGTTAGACTCGATCCTATTTATCTATCTTGAAACGACACCATCATTAGCAATGAACCAATGTGACGTTTCAAAGATAACCGTTTTTCTAACTGCCAATAACGGGCTTCAACAAACTTAACTAATATTGTTAACGGGGTGTTTGGATCAAGCAAATATCCAACCCAATGTCTTACCCCGTTTGACCCATAACAATAAAACATAAATAACATTGTATCAAATTTAACTAACAAACATTACAAGGGGTTTACATCTCCCCCTTAATTTTGTAAGTTAAATGTCTTCCTTCCTTGGTTCTTGCTGCCTTCATGTAATGACGATGAAATCGTCTTAACTTGATGTGTTTCCTTTGCTGCTTCCGCTTATGGTGCATCCCATGTCTTCTTCCTTCTTGACTTCATTATGAACATACTTGAATCTTTTCTTTGGATTCTCTTCTTGTGCTTCCTCTACGTCTACACTTGTCTTTGCATCGCCAAATGGTACATCACCGACCATATTCAACCTTGGCTCTCCATGCCTTGACCTCCGTGCTTCCTCGTAGTACACTTTAACCAATGCTATGTATTCTCTATAGCATTCCTTTACACTATGCCCATCCTCCCGAGTCAATCCCAAAGGAATTGCAACATCGCCCCACATATTGTTAAATGACACATTCATATAACCACCCATGTCATCTACGAACTTATACAACGCTAGCAAGTCTATCCTAATTACCCCTATCACCGGTGGTAATTCACCCAACACATCTTGTCTCATATAACCATAATAGAACCATTCCAACAATTCAATAAACTTCCTTCCCATGATTTCCCAATTCTTAAACACCAACTTATCGATTTTAAGGTATGGAAATGAAGGAATGCTTTCATTCCCAACATAGTTGTTTGGTTTATGGGTTTGGTTTTGAAAGAAAGACGATTGGGATGACTAACTCATACGCTTAATAGTATCCTAAACATACGTGTCAAGATCCTATCGGGGACAGGAAGACCCACTTCTTCATAAACCAATAATTTATCACACATCTATTAAAAGACAAAATTACCACATATTTTGCGCCTCTCAATCATTTTCCTTTTTGAAAATGGGTATGAAACCCATAAAAATCGGCATTTTCTATACCCACCTATGATGGTGGGTTTACAAACCCATATCCATAGTCATTCCCATATACACACCAAACACCCCCTTAAAAACTCGTGTTTTTCAATATTTTTCCTAAGGATAGCCCTTAAATTCATCCGTTAGAAAAATCCTATCTAAAGTCCCGTGTTTATTACGTTATTAATTGAACCCCTGTAGTGACATTTTTTAATTCACTTGAAGTTACATTCATGTATACAAAGGGATGATAGTATTTCTGTGAATGATATTATTAAAACCATCTAATACAAGGGCTATAGACTATAGAGGACTGATCTTAGCATCATGACCTGATAGTGACTTTCAGATACAATTATCATACAAATCATTTTGCGAATTTATACCAACCACCTGTGATCTGATTTCCTAACGGTCAATAAAGAGAGGTTAGTAATATAAGTTGTTAAGACTACATCACTGGGTAATTAATCGCCTTTATGGTATAGACAACCTCATGTGATTGTGTGGGGGGTTCATAGAGGAATTACTTTAGCATGTTACAAAATAAACTAATAAAGAGCTTTTCAGTTCCTCAGGTGCAACGACCTGAGATCAGTGGTATCTGCAGTTAGGAGTGCTAGGCAGTTCGATAGATACTAAATCAAAGTACGAAAACTATCACGAATATAAAGGAACTTATTCAGCTTTTCACTGAATAAAGTATGGATTTAGCTGAACTACAAGAATCAAGAATCTTTCATATGTCCATATGTTACAATCTTATAAGAACTGAGATAATAACACCTAACAAACAAGAAGCTGAAGATATCACCATATACAAGCTTGCATTTCAAAGTTAATCACGACTTCAAGATATACAGTTTATATCTTGAAAATCCAATGATCGTTTTACTGTGTGACATCCATCCTTTACGTTGTACCAATCCTCATTCTCATCACCATACTCTTCTTCTTCTTCAGCAATATCAGCCCAATTTATCTTCCTACATATTCCTGCTTCAGTCATCAAGGGTGTTTCCGGCTTTTTACCAGACTCAGACGGCGATTTGACCTCACGGTCAGTGTTCGCTAAAGGCTGCCCAAATTGTAATTTCCTAAAATACCCACCATTTAAACCTTCTTTATCATGTACCCGAGGTTGTGTAATTGGTGTTAGCACACCCCTATTTGTAAACGGAGAAACATAGGGTTTCTGCATATTTTCACAATTTTCATTTGCACCCTCTTTTTCAGAATCCGTTTCTTTGTTTCTACTAAGAAACAACGAAAAAGTTGTAACATGACTCTTGCAGGATTCCAACTCATGCATCACCATAACCGCACGCTCATAAGATTTGGCATAAGATTCATACATCTCTCTACTTCTGTCTGAACCTTTAACTGTACTTAACAGAAACTTAGCTTCAGTCATTCGTTTCATATACATCAAACAAATCGCTAGATTACATTGCTTGTTCTTATCAGGCTCCAATGAAAGGGCTTTTCTGCAACATCAACATTCAATTCTAATAAACTAAACTGCAATAAAAAAGTAGTTAATAGGTCGATTATAGTTTAAAGATATATATACCTATATATCTCTTCTGCTTGTTTGTACTTATTTTGTTGTAAATAAGCCCAAGCCAAATTGCCTAATAATTTTGTATACTCTTGTCCCATTGTGATTGGAATTTGTGTTCTGTTCAAGTTCTGTGTTGCAGCATCCTCGATGTGCTTTATTCTTGATTCAAGCAATTTAATCTGATTCTCTATTCGTCCACACCTCTGTAGAAATGTTTGTGATTTATTTAAGTATAAGCTCTGTATGTTACTCAACAGTGGTAAATTAATGTAATTTAGTAATGTACCTTGTATAACTCAAGCATAATGTTGTTGAGAGACTCTTGTGATTCATGTGAGCATAGATGGCGAAAAGAATTGATAGCTTCAATTGCTTCTTCTGATCTATCCAGTTGTTTCATTGCTGCTGTCATGTCTTTTAAAGCACTATCAACTCGATCACCTAAATTTATTGCAGCCCAAAACATCGATATAGCTTTGCCTGGGTTCTTGTCCACCAACTGTCAAGAGAAAAGCAAGAAAAGATCACAAATTAAGCCTCAAAAAACCAAAATCCTCAGTTCTCAGCTATGACTATCCTCATTCTCGGTTTGACTTTTACGGTCAAACAAACTAACATTCTGCTACCTATTTATCATCAATTTTTACCTTTTCTATCGAAAAGTTCAGTAACCACATTAGAGTTTAGAAACTCTTCCAAATAATATGGAATTGATAGAGCTTAAACTGTAAGAAAAAAAATCTAATTAATTGTGATTTGAGTACTACAGTCTGACTCTAGAAGTCAACTCTTTATGTTTTTAATTCTACTTTCTAATATCATCTCATGTTTGGATGTGCATTTTCAAAGTGATCACTATGAAACTCAAATAGTTATAGGTGTTATCCAAATGCACATATATAACTGTCGATAACGCTCTCTCTGACTTTCAAGGTCAAATAAACTAACATTCCGTGTCAACTTTACTACCCATTCTTAAGCTTTCTCAAAGAAAAGTTTGATACACGCAATCGAGTTTACATTAGCTGCTAAGACCATGGAACTGTTTGTTCTAAATTTTTAGAAATAATCTTTATCAACTGTCATTTGAGTACCATGCTTGACTCCAAAAGTCAACTGTTTATTCTCTATTTATATTTCTAATACTAAGGTAATGTTTAAATGTGCGTTTTTTAAAAACTTGCTACCAGTCAAGAACTAGACCCAAATCAACTGATTAAGGCAAAAAATCATTACATAACTTCGCATTCATCAAGATACTAAAACTATATATTTCGACAGTAGATAATCAAACATATCAAAACAGTTCTAATTCGTTTTTTAAGAGTCACAATAATCACCATTTATTGACTTCTAAAGTCAAATAAACAAATATCCGGCTTCTTGTTTACTATCCATTCGTAACCTTCTCATAAAACGTTTCATACCCACATTCACGTTATTTAAGCCTGCCACGAATACCAAACAATTTGTACTAAAACTGCAGAAACAACTTATAACAACGGTGATCCGAGCACTAGGAATTGACTCTAAAAGTCAACTATCTATACTCTTCTCTATTCTAATTCCTAAAAATTAAACAGTTTTTGGACGCGATCACCACAACTAAACAAAATAGATCCCCAATACAACAGATCATATCCGAAATCCAGAAGGAAAAAAAAAAAAAAAACTTATAAACCCTAAACCCTTACAATAACATAACCCACAAAACTACAAAAACAATAACAAAAAAAAAAAAAAAAAAAAAAAAAAAGATAAAGGGTTTATAAATAAACACCAAGAAACATAAACAGACCAAACCTGAACATGTTTGGCTTTGCCATAAGGAGAATTATCAGCAGGGACAGGTGGCAAACGATGATGATGTTGATTAACGTTATTAAAATTGTTGTTTGGTTTCCATTTCTTTTCGGACGCTGGTCGAAAGTGATGGTTCGTGGCGGATGAAGGCGGAGTAGAACAATAGCGTTTTCGGTTGTTTAATGATTGTAAAGGAAAGCCGCGTGGGGTGAAATTTGATGGGTCTTTGTTTGTCCACATTGTTAGATAATCTGATATTGATGATATGATTTCACGGAATTATTGATTGTTGTTGTTGATGGATCAAGATCAAGAAGGTTTATGAAGGGAATTAGTTTGGGTGAATTATGGGGTTTTGTAACGGCTATTAGGTGATTTATAGTGGTAATTAAGTTTTTGAATATTTGAAATTTTGAAATAAAAGACTTGTTTCCAAGATTAATTTTTTAAACAATAAAAAATATTTAATTCTATCTATTAAGTTCCTCTTTGATTAGTTGGTACTTGGTACATAGAAGAAAATTGAGAATTGTGCAATGTTTAAATCGTTAGTAAAAGCATTTGACACTTTCAATTGTTTATATATGCTAGTAAACAAAAATATTGAACATAATTGTAACAAGTCCCAAAAGTGGGCTTTAGGCGTAGCTGAATCTAATCCTTACACCAGACCGTAATACGGTGGTGTCGTGAGGGTGCGGTCCTCTATCAAATTAGCATTTACCATTACCATCAAACTCATGTAGAGCTTAACACATTCATTGTCGTTTATAAATACCTCACTTTAACATACCTACAACTCACTCAAACACATAATCTTTACTTTCATTCGATGATGTACAATGATCGAACCAACCCATTTGCACCTACCACGCGTGATGCATGAACAAACAAAAGGTGGTGCCGCATCAAGAGATCGCGTGTAGTGGATGCAATTGTTACGGCGCCGTTTTATAGATCATTCATGAAAGATGAGGGATTTGTGGAAGTTAGTCATCACGAGGCTAAGAATATAGTCATTTGTACATGGCTTGGATTCAAATTCTCTTATCTTTGTATGAACATGATAGATTATGCAGTGAAAGTTTAAGTAAGATATTACTCACGATTTTTATTTTAGGGTAAAAGTCGCAAATGCTTCATGTACTTATATGTTAGATTCATTTTGCAATGTGGACCGACGAAATACTCGTTTTGCATACTATACTCTTGTATTTTATTCAAATTTAGTTATATTTTCAATCAGTTGCCATTGACGCCGGGTTAATTTTGTACATTCAAATTGATCAATGCAGATGTCCATATCATTAATGTGTTTTAATAAACAAAACAATTTGATCTATGTGGATGTCCAATGAACCAACAACTTCACCACCTATGCCACCACCTCCTAATCGCAGTGGACCATCACCTTCCATGCCTATTCCACCATTTGGTACTCCCAGTAAACCATCATTTACAACATCAATGCCAAAACCTAAAAGTCAAGGTAAATGTCCTTTAGTTTCAACACAAGGTTTAGCCAAAAGATGGATGTTGAAGTAAAAGTTTGCTCCTCGGATAATGCATGTGTAGGTCCCTTTCGACTGGGTAAAGTGACGTCCTTCGAGCACCTACACAAGTGAAGAACACGCGTTAGCCTCGCCTTGAGTTTTATCCCAAGACCAAGCTCCGACGTAAGAATAAGTATTATGCTGAAGGACTGAATAATAAATGACAGAGTAAGTGCATATGAATTGAGTTGGTTTGGCAATAAATGAGGTGGAGATATTTATACTACCTCCACCATGATACATGTTCTGTCTTGGGAAAGAGCTCGTCGAGCTATAACCTATCCTAGGTGTTAGATAATAAAGGCCCACAAACCCGTTAGGTTTGGCCCGCTTAGTTGCTAGGGTTAGTGATGGATCTAAACACACACCTTGTGTCAGTGATACTTTGAGTTATATTAATAAGCACGCGGAATATACTTAGTAATACTTAGAAGATGGATTATATGATGTAATGTAAGTGAGAACAGTTTAACACAAAGCTCCAATATTATTAATAATAATACGAGTGATCTTGCTTATCACTGTGGTTATACCTGAAGCTTACGCAGTTTTTCGACTTTAAACAATGACCTAGGATCTCCTTTATAGCACAAGGAGTCCTTTACAAGATAAGTATAATGCTAACTATATAGAATATACACAAGATCTTTTCTATACTTATCAATACACGGATACATAACAATTATCCTAATAGCAAGGGTAATATATGTACTAGCAAAGGTAATGTGTTTCCACCGCTAATGCATTCTTCGCAGGTCTTCCACAAGCTTATCGCTGGTAATCGCTAGCTTTATTCCCAACAATCCTCCCTAAACTTATGATTTCTCCGAAATCAAAAGTTTCTTCAATCTGCATCTTCTCAGAAGGATTTGGGAATTCATCAAACACTTCACTTTCTTTTAAATCCTCAATAGCTCTTGAACATTGATCTTGAAGCCTATGTAACAATGCTCGACCTTCTCATTATCTTCATGAACTCTTATTGTTGTACACAACATCACGTTGAGAGTTCCACTCGAGTGGGTATTCTTTCTCAAGAAACATAAATGCATCCACTCCATCCGTTGTAGAAACATGATAAACTTCACATGAATCATAATAAAACCATTTAGTACGTGATACGAACATGAGAACTTCCGTAAATCATCATTAGTATCTGGTTCCTAGAGCCTTCTTAGATTAACCCATAACTGCATTTCCTTCATATCTTTAATCTTGTCAGCATTAAACCTTTCTTGAACTAATCTCCACATCATATCCAGATCATGTCTGTCACATGCTTTGATAAGTTCTTCAAACAGAATGAATGATGAAGTTTCACCACCTAGCCTTGTAATCTTCCATGTTGGAGCAAAATTGCTATCACTGTAAACTTCCCAATCAACAATAGGATGTCTCGACTTGCAATGGTCGTGATAAAATCTCCTCTTCAATCAAAATCATGCCAGTCACCTGTTCTTCAGTGAATTTCTCAGTTTGAACTTCTTGTTCTTTAGCAAATCTTGTTTTCTTTAGTATCTGAGATTCACTATCTTTGGCTTTTCTCTTCAGATTAGGATATCTTCTTTCTTCTTCTTTAGAGTTCATAGGAATAAAGTCTTGATCTTGCCTTTTAACTCTGTAGTAGATACCTTCAACCTTATCATCAAGCATTCCTTTGAACTGATGTCTTTTCCAGCCACCAACATTGCAACAATAATCTTTCATCATTGATATAACTTGTGCCTTGGTTGGTTGTCTTGGTTTTTTTGACCCTTTCTCGATCAAAACAATTGCATCTTGAAGTGCTTGATTATTCTTCATTTGAATGAAATCCTTCAACTGCAGCGCTTCTTTGTTCTTCGCCATGATTTATCCGCAACTAGGTTAATTGCCTCTTCGACTCATCGGATCATTAGCAATCAAGAAATCAATTTCTTGTTCAGAGGTACATAAGAAAACTCGAGTCTTTTCTTTGAAAATTGTAGGTGGAATAATGGAAATTGGATTTACATCCACTAGATCGAGAGTTTCCATTCGTCCAAATTTTTAGCCTCCATGAAGTCTCCAATTTCTAGTTCATCTAGCTTTTCTTGTTTGCAACTTCATCTTCTCCAATCTTTCTAGCAACTTCTGATCATGAGCAATTTGAGCTTGTTCTTTCTTTGAAACCTTCCTTCTTTGTTGCTCTTCACTGCACAACCGCTTACCTTTCTTTTCTTCCGCTTTTCAATTTCTTCACCGCAGTGGTAATATCTTGTCCAAAGCAGTGGGAACTCGGCTTTGCAAAGGAAATTGTATCGCTGGTTACGTAACTAAAATTTCTTGCTCGTTGTCGCTGAAACTTCTTCTTGAATATCAACTTCCTTAGTACCTTTACTTGATCCAAAATCAAAACCTCGCTACCAAACACCTTCATCTCCAAATCAATTCTCCTCCCTTGGTTTCAAGACGCTTTTCTCTCCTGCTTGGGAGAATTCCTAAAATCTTCACCAAGCCCTCTCGAGTCACCATCATGAGGTGAGGATGGAGAAGATATCACTATCTTTGCGCTTTTCCTTCGCTTCAACCCCCGCAACTCTTTCTTCAAATTCAATCTCTTCCTTCGCTTGTGTAGCATCCTTGGCATGTTGCTCCTTTACTTGTGCCAAGTCTTTCTCCGTAGATTCAACTCGCTTGGATAATTTGGTACAAAGTTCGATCAATTTCATAGGTTGCCCATCGCCTCAACACTTCCAACCCAGGCGACTGCTGGGAGAGGTGAATCATAGGCATTGGCTCGTATTCTCCCTAGTTGACTAGGTTGAAGCCTCGAACCACCACCGCTTGTTCCTAAACCAAAAGGATCGTGGACATGTTGTGTTGTAATGGGAGGAGTCATTGTTTTTGCCTCCTCTCATAGGTGTGAGAAATTGGTGGAGTATAGTTGATGTTTGGAACTATGATTATGGGTGTGTTTTGGGATACAACTGGGATTGTTGCATCTTCACCCTGTACCTGTAAAATCTTTGCAAGCATTTGAGGAAAAAGTGGTTTAACAACCCTATTACCATCCTTATCCATGTTTTGAAAAACTTTAGGCTTAAGGCAACGGATTTTATAAACTCTTGTATGGGGTTGCAGTTGAAATTCATTTAACACTACTTGCAAAACCTTGGATACATCAAAAATTTTGTTGAACTCTTTACATTGCCTTGCATACTTGTAAAAATATATTTAGACCAATTAAAAATCTTATCTGTAGCTAGACAAACCAAAGGGTAAGCCATTGTTGAACTGAATTGTTCATAAGATGTTTTCTTAGGACTAAGGCAATGTAAAAGAGTATGTATTAAAAATCTCAAATGAGGACAGAAACCACTCTTTTTGAAAATTGCCTTTTTGTCAGTGGTATCATACCCCATGGATCAAAGATTTTCATGAATTTTTGGCATGGGTAATGTGATGATACCATTGAGATCATCCAATTGGATAATTCTCCTCAAGGATGACTCAGTAACATCAATAGTTACCCCATCCACTGTGGCTCTAAGAGCATCCACTGTTTCATGTGTATCTCTATTTTCAATGGTTATGGACCAAAGAGTTCCAAACTGCTTGATTTGAGAGATATAGATTGTGGATTGAGTAATAAAGCATACCTTATATGAGTAGTATTTAGGAAATCCACAACCGATGAAAACAGGCCACTCTTTTCGCTTGACTTTTCCAAATAGCCACTGGTTGTGCTCATCTCGCAAAGGTGATTGGTGCCATAGTATCTTTTGATGAAAAATATATTGTGTCAGTATGAATTGTATGAAGAACTCACCAATTGAGGGAGAAAATATATACTTGTAGGGTTTAAGAGTTTTGCGCAAGAAAGATTATCTAAGGAAAAGATTTATCTCAAGAGGATAAATTACAAATAGGAAAGTAGATAATCTTCTAAAAAGTTACCCTATATATATGGAAAGCAATTTCATTTCAACGGCTAGTAAAAAATTTGTTACTGACACAACAGTTGTAAAGGCTAGATCAACAAGGGTAAAATAACACCGCTGATGAAACTGTGAACTAGCGAAGGGTAATTTTTCACAAAATTTTCAAAGAGCAAGTGGTAAGTAAAACATAAGAAAATTGGATCACTTTATCATAGTTTTTAGCAAACTACCAATTATCAACGGATTTGATATGTCTTTACCATGAGCCGTTTTCTATGGACTAGCCAACTCTTAATCATAAAGAATATGGTGAGTTGATAACCATATAGTTTTTGGTAAACTATCAACCATAAACGGATTTGTTAAGTCTTTACCAAGAGCGTCATGCTCGGACTAGTTGATTCGTATGTGGATTAGACATGGTGAATCAATAACCATTTGGTGTGTGTCCTAGTTACACACCTTTTATGATCAACTCCCATCTTTGCTGCATAAAAGTTAAACAAAACTACAAGCAAACATATACAAACTTATACAACAATTTTAGTACCCAAAAACTTCCTCTCAACATCAAAGACCAGACACAAACAGTTGATGGATTAAGCATTCCAATACCTGTTACCAAGTACTGAAATCTACCCACATCAAGTCCTTTTGTTAATAAATCAGCATAGTTATCATTAGTATGAATTTTGACAACTTGGATTAGCCTTTTCACATAACAATCTCTTATAAAATGGTGTCTAATTTCAATATGTTTAGTCTTTGTGTGTTGAACTGGATTCTTAAGTATGCAAATGGTATTGCTATTGTCAATATGGATGATGGTATTCATGAAATTGTACCCATAGTCCAAAAGTTGATTCAAGCCATAGAACTTGAGCACAAGAACTTGCGCAGACCATATACTCGCCTCGCTTGATGAATTTGCCACCATTGTTTGTTTCTTGCACCGCCATGACACCACCTATTTCAAGAAATTGGCATCCACCGTTGTAGATTTTCTTTCCAAACTAGCTCCAAGATAGTCACTATCTCGAGTAAGTAACCAATTCTAGAGGTGATTCTCTAGGTACCATAATCCCATATTAGGAAATGCTTTAAGATATCCGAAAATCTTCTTCACAATACCAAGTGTGAGAACTCGGGAGTGACTGAAACCTTGCACACGCACACACCGCAAACATAATATTTGGTCTAGATGATGTAAGATATATCAAAGAACCAATCATAGACCAGACATGTGCACATCAACCGCTTTCACCACTATTCTCCTTCAAAAGTTGATGTAGTCTTGTCTGCAGGGTGCCGGATGACTTTGCATCGATGAACTTGAACTTCTTTAGTATCTCACCACATATTTATCTTGATTAATGAAAATACCATCCGCATTTGTTGTACTTGAAGTCCCAAAAGAATGTGAGTTCACCCATAGAACTCATCTTGAATTCTTCCTTCATTAGCTTCTCAAATTCTTTACACATCTCTGCCTTTGTAGATCCAAAATGATATCATCAACATATACTTGAACTAGCAAGATATCATTCTTGTCTTTCTTGATGAACAAAGTCTCGATCCACTCGCCTCTATGAAACCCATTATCAAGAAGATAAGTAGTTAAAGTCTCATACCATTTTCTTGGTGCTCGATGCAAGCCATACAAAGCTTTAACAACCTCAGATACTTTGTTTGGATAGTCGTGGTCTTCAAAGCCCTGGAGGTTGTGAAACATACCTCTCATCAATCGCCCATATAGAAAAGCACTTTTACATCCATTTGATAGACTTTAAAGCCCACAAAAGATGGATAGGCTAAGAACACCTAATTGCTTCAATTCTTGCAACCTGGGCAAACACTTATTCATAGTCAATACCTCCTCCCGAGTGTATCCTTGAGCCACAAGCCTAGCTTTATTTCTTATAACAATTCTCTTTCATCCTTTTTGTTTCGAACACCCATTTTGTACCAATTACCTTCTTGCTGAAGGTAAATCGCAGCACCCAAACCTTTTGAATCTTGAACTGGAGCAACTCTTCTTGCATTGCTTCCACCCAACTTTCATCTTCAAGTGCCTTGTACACATTCTTTGACTCCATTTGTGACAGAAAACACATGAAAAGACATTCATTCTTGCCTTCATGATTCTTAGATTCATAGATTTCACTAATAAACCCATGAACATCAGGCAATTTTGATTGTCTTCTAGTCTTCAATGATGAATTTACATCCCCAATCACATTTTCAAGAGGATGTGATTTATGAATTGAGGTATGGGGAGTATGAGAAACTGCAATCTCAATCGGCATATTTGAGATTTCAACATCATTGGCTTGAGCTTCCTCTCAGTGGAGTTGTATTTTCCACTTCGGTGTTGCGTTGAAAACTTCGCCTAGCAATGGAATCAATTTCCACCGCTTTCATGATTTGCGTGATTCATATTGCCGCTCCTTTTTTCCGTAATCATTAGAAGGTTGAGTATCTTCGCCTTAGAATATCATCATTATCTCGCATAGTCCCAAAGTGGCAAACCGAATTTATCTTGATCATCTACTTGATCCTTGCTTGATTCATCATCATCAAGAAACTCTTCCGAACCCGCAAAATCATAAGAAGATGTACCTTTAGAGATAGGTACATAGGTCATAGTATGGGTTAGAGTATCAAGATCAAACAAATTTTTCGGACCGGTTCCTTTGACATTCACTTTGTTTTCAGAACTCAACATGCGATTCTATTCAATCTTTGGGTTCTTAATTTGAATACTCAAAGCTTTACTAACCATGGAATACCCAACAAAATACCCTTCATCGACTTTTCTTCAAATTTGCCCGGAAAATCTATGGTATTGAGAATAGTGACATGACATCCAAATGGTCTCATGAAGTCCGTGTCTACCTCTAAATAACTCATAAGGTGTCTTGTTCTTTGTTTTCACTACTAAAACCCCTGCTTTTGCACATAACATGCAAAGAGTTAATCGCTTCACCAAAAAGTGATTGGCAATTTTGAATCGCCAACATGGTTCTAGCAACTCTATAAGTGTCATGTTTCTCCTCTCAAGAACACCATTTTGTTGAGGAGTTCTAGCAACACTAAATTCTCTTTTAATACCTTTATCTCTGCAAAAAATCATCCATAACTCTATTCTTAAACTTTGTCCCATTGTCACACCTAATGATTTTAACTTTCATATCATACTGGTTTTCAACTTCTGTGATGAAGGTCTTAAGGATTCCAGTTGTTTCATCCTTAGTTCTTAGAAAGAAAACCCATGTAAACCTGCTAAAATCGTCAGTCACAACAAGACAATTCTTCTTAAGATTTAAGCTGCTCACAGATGTAGGACCAAATAAGTCTATATGTAACATATGAAGTGGGTGAGCAATAGAGTTAACCAACTTAGACCTGCAAGAAGCTCTATGTTGTTTGCCTTTAAGACAGGCAACACAGGTTTGATCATTTTCAAATCTTTTCTGAGGCAAGCCTCTTACCAAATCATCTTTAACAATCTTATCTATGGTTTTGAAATTAACATGACCAAGTATTCTATGCCATAACATGGATTCATCCACTATGGCCTTTGCAAGCAAGCATAATCATCTTTAGCAACAATGTTGTTCATATCAAAAAGCTATATAAGTTGCCTTTTCTAGGAATGTTAAGAAGAATCTGACTTACATCAGGCATCTTAAAATCCTGGGAGAGAACAAAACACATATCTTTAGTAAAAATAACATTGTTTTTCTTGTCACACTCACACATTTGTGACACACTAAAAAGATTATACTTAAGCTCTTTTACATAGTACACGTGTTTAAAATCCAAGTTACCGCTCGATGACCCTTTACCAAGAACTTTTCCATTAACTCCACCTCCAACCGACAAACCGCCCATCATAGTGTTCAAAATCGAGAGATAGGACTTGTTGCCGGTCATGTGCCTTGAACATCCACTATCTGTAGCCTTGATCTCGACTTTTGTCCTTGGATGTTCTGCGCATATAAGAAAGGAGTTAGTTTCCTTTAGAGACCCATCGATAACGCTACACGCGTCGTTCGGGGTCAAAGGAACTTCCTTTTCTTCGAAAAGTGTTATAACACCCTAGGCGATAAACCTAATCGTTGTAGTGTAGTATTAGGGTAAGCCACGGGTATTGATATCGCTCTCTGGGGAATAGGAATGCTAGTGAGAAGTTACTACGCTAAGGTTGGGGTTGAGGAAGATTATTTTTTATTTTTTATGTTTTTTAGGAAATGGAAAGGTACGAATCTCGGGTTTGAATTTGGGGTTGGTATTTCTACCGATTACTCTACTTATCTAATTATCTAATCTAAGGTGTATGTAGTCTATGTCTAATTATTGTGTGCTCGTATGATAGTTTAAAGATGTGTTCACTTAGGTTTTATTACTCCTTAATTATCTCCTATTGATGGTTGAATTGTCACGTCCTTATTCTTAATCGCGTTGTGTGTCTAAAGTCGTAGGGTATGTGTTTATCCCAACTCTTTGAACTTACCAAAGGGTCTCGCCTACAAAACCCTCTGGGATTATAAACTCTAACTCTAAGGCACTCTTGGATGGTTTAGCCTACAACCGCTCTAAGTGCTATAGCCCAAGGTTCACAAAGATTAATCAAGCATTAATTACACAACGAATGACCTATCGCATTACTAGATCATTAATCAATTAAGATAAGAGACAACCAATCAATATTTAATAATTAAGTTTCATATTCCCTAAGCAAACACACAAGTAAATTAGCCGGACATGGAGAACATGCAAGCATACACACAAATAATTGAAGACATAATTGAATTAATGAAGTAAAACACTTATCTTGATGTAAGATAGGGTTTGGAACCCTAAAATACTGTACAAGACAGCCTTGGTTCGGTTTAGGTTTTACCCAAAAGACTACACACTAAAACTAAAAATTCGGATTCTATATATAATATTACAATCGCGATGGCGCCACCTTATGATTTGTGACGCCGTCGCCGTCATTAGGGTTTCGCCTTGCCCACGTTAGTCTTGCGACGGCGCCACGTTGTGCTTGTGACGCCGCCTCTTCGCTTTCGACGCCGTCGGATCAAATCTAGGCCGCCCGAGTTGCGACGGCCTACTCTTTTAAAGCCCGACACCGCCACTTGAAAATAAGAAATTTGGCTTCGTGTCATCACAAAATGCTCCGACATGTCAAGCTTAAGCAGTTGACGCCACCTTGTATTTCAAAGCTTGAGTGTCTCGATTCTTGACTTTGGCCATTTTCTTCAGATATCCGCACCTTTTCGTCCAAATAAGTGCCATTACAAAGAATTTGCCTTCAAGAGACCTAAAAGTGAAAAGGAACGATATTAAGTTATAACGGATACAAAAGTAATCAAATAAGGCTTAAACGACCCTCAAAAGGTACATTTTAAACCTTATCAAATATCCCTACACTTGGTATTTGCTTGTCCTCAAGCAAATGTGCTTTTATCCAATTAATTTATGAGTTAGGGGTCATGAAGCATTGGTTTAAAATAGTCCACAACATATATAAGCCCCACAAAAGTCATAACAAGCACGAAAATTACATACTAGCACCTCACATGGGGTGTTTGGATACTCACATCTCTCTCGGGTGTATATGAAATATAACAAGTTGGAAATGGAAGATAAACACTCATTAACCGGTCCTAGTACATAGATTACCATAGGCTTGAGAATAGATCAAACCTCCATTGCTTTGGCGTAAGAACCTAGGAAAGACTATCAAAGAGGTCTTTAAAGGGTTGTAATGTTGGGCTTACGGTAGGAAACAAAGGGTTTGGTGGGGTAGGCTATTTAGTGGTGGCAAGTCAAAATCTCTATGTTACAAGCATACGAAGAATGGCGTTGCTAAGCCAAGACTCGACACTCTAAACTCTAGATAACTCAAACAAACAAACATAAATTTAAAGGATAGATGTAGGATGGTAGCTCTTTTTTTTTTTTTGAACACTCTATTTTTTTCTTTCTCTTTTTCTATTTTTTTTCGATTTTTTTCATACACTTTTACTCTACCATCCTCTACGGTAACATCAAAATTATAGGATTTATAGGCACATCCCTACACTTGAGTTTTATTACTCTAACACTAATTTGACCCAATTGAAAAGATCAAAACACTTGGGAATGCGTTATTACGCAAATAAAGGAATTTAACGCCCTTCCAAATATTTCATAAACTTTAACTTTTTCCCATGAGTCCCAATCGTCCAAAACTGTACAAAAGATATGACTCGACTTAGCAACTCATGCAAGCAACTAGATAATTGAACTAAGGGTTTAGGGTGATAACAATAATGCACTAAAAGTGAGTGCATACAAGGTAGGCTAAAGCGATTTGGGTGTATATTTGGGGTGGTAAACAATGCTCTTCATTGATATTCGGAAAAATCGAAACATCACGAGAACCGCGAAAAGGATAGGCTCGAGGGGTTAACTAGGGTATCGTGTACTAAAGATGAGTACAACGCAAGGTGTGAGGGAATTACTCAACCGATGTGGAAGAAGTAATTATATTACGTATCAAACAAGGGTTATCCTAATGCCTCTTATCATTTAGTTATTCCTAACTACACAAGTGTAGTCTTACTAGCGATCTCGGATGCATCACAAAACAAGTTCTAGAATCTAATATACTACCGGTTCACACTCTAAGCATTAAAGATGAATGCTTTAATTCCTACTAATCTAAGGGCGATCCTCACATTTTGGGTAGAATTTAGGTGGTAAGGGTTTTGTGCTAGTCATGCAACTTCCTATCCGTGAGACGCTTTTGTTAAGACTAATGGCCCACTCCTATATGTCATGAAAAATTTTAAATTTGGTGCCAAAATTACCCTAACCGACATTTTCTCATGGTTTATTACACAAATACAATTGGACAAAGCAAATAATCAAGGATAAGCATAGTTTCAAAGTTCCCCTTTGTTTTCCCTCCCTACACTTAAACCGAACATTGTCCCCAATGTTCCCGAAAGTATCAAAGTTATGATAATGGAAGGTAATTAAAACGAAAGAAACTAATACTCCCCGATTAGCTCGGTGAGATCCGTGTGTGAAGTAGTAGTTAAATCCTTTCCAAGAAAAATGTATGCGTGAAAAGCTTCTTCCAATCTTATGTTTCTTCTTCTTGATAAATAAAACTCGCACATTTGAAGAAAACAAACGAAACCTTCGTGTAAAATCACGTAATAATATATATAAGACTCTACTAAACTAGGATATAATACTTGTGGAATGGATGTTTACTGTAATTTCTTGAAAATTAAGACCGGAAAATTCCAAAATTTATAAGTAGCTCGAAAACGAGAAAAAGTAACTGTTGGTTTTACTCCTTCCCGACGACTGTCAGTTATGATCCTCGACTCACAAAGTTATCGTGACAAAACCGGTCTCGATTTTCTCGAAAAAATTCGGAAAATTTACATCTTTAGAATCGGAAAATTTCGCAAAACATCCATTATGACTCGATATAAGCATTTGACTCGAACAATCACACATATATATCTTTTAATGAATTGCTATTCTCATGTTTACGTTTCTTAGAAAACGTGTGTAATCCTCCCTACACTTATCCTTTATGTAAAATACCTTTATATGCAATTAAGACGAGGTTAAAAACAAAATAAAGCATTTTTACAAATTTAAACATGATAAACGATCAATAAAAGATATATGACACTAACAAGCAAACAATTAAGCATGGGTTGCCTCCCACGAAGCGCTTTTCTTTATTTAAGAGTCTTGTAGCTAGATTCGTAGTCGTGTTTTTCGTTGTCTCGCACGCTCGGCGTGCTCATACTTAAGCCATTCCAACGCCCTTTCATTCTTTTTGTAATCATCTCCTAATTCAAGGCATTTTTTGTAATACCGCTTAGTTTTTTCATATGGGTACCTAAGTCCACTTTGCTTATCCCTTTCACTAAGCAATGGAATAGGGGTCATTCTTTTACAAGCCTCAATATCCTTATGTTTAAACCTAGGATGAGCACGTGGCATTTGGTAGATAAAGTCTTCAACTTCATCAGAGAATGTAATTAGACCATCAATCATCCGTTCATTCAACCTAGTCATTCTTTTGAAAGGTTTTCCAAAAATTACTTGAGTGAGGTCCTTATCAATAAATTCTCCTAAGTCTTCTAAGACCATGAACTCTACCAAATAAGCAAAGCTTCCAACAAACACGCAAATGAGTGACTACTTCAACAACATTGTTCCTTTGATAAGTTAACTCATTGATCTTGATTTTATTGTATAGGTCTTTTGAGATTAAGTTCAAAGGCAAGAATGAATTTAAGTAAGCATCGAATCCTTCTAATCCTATTTTGCAAGGGAATTGCATGTTAAAGGGTCCATCCTTCTCAATTCTACACCTAGGGTCGAAACATTGGGAGGGGTATTTCTCTATTGCAGACATAACTTCATTGATGACCTCCCCGCTATCAAGTGCTTCACCATAATCAAATTCCTCATCGGAATCTGAGTCATAGAAAGGACTTTGTTGTTGCCAATTTATCTCATTATGCCCTAGGTGATTTCCAAATTGGTGAACGGGTGAGGGGTTTTGTGGGATTGCGTTCTCAATTTCGGGATTGGGAACGGGTAGGGTGAAGAATCTTCGGAGGAAGACACGTATCATGGTGAGTGATGGATTTTACGAACAAAAGTCACGAAGAAAGGGGATAGACTATGAGAAAGCTAAAAAATTGAGAAAAAATTACTTCATAGGAATCAAGCAAAGAAACCTAAACGAGGTGGACTTGTAAAACCCTAAAATCTTGAATGCGTTAAAAGACAATAATATCCCTCCATTAATAATCCGTAACCTAAAGCGAACTCGGTATATACTCTAACTACTAAATTGTAAATGACTTTACCTGGAGCCTTTGAAATCGAACTTACAATTGTCTAACAAGTAAAATGAACACGTTAAAATTATGCATGCACTAGATAACTAAGCCTTAGGCAAGTAAAAAAAAATGACACATCTAACATTGGTAAGTAAATAATAAAATGAGAAATTTTCTCCAATCTCTCCCCCATTCACGTTTAGTATTAACGACCCAACACACTCCCATATATTTTCCAAACTTAGCTCATCTTTATCACATTTACATTCCCTACATCTCTTTCAACATAACACACATAAAACCCTAATCATCTTAAGAAAAAGTGACGGCAAAAATAAAGTATCCTCCCTCTTCCATTTCTGTCGACCAAAGCAAGGTTCAGTGAGGAGTTTGCACAAGGCCTTTTCGCTGCTGATATCACGTAGTTGGTTGGAGGTTCACTTTGTTTCATCGTGGGTCTAAGTTTGTCTTCTTTGTCGTGGGTCAAGGCTCACAAGAGTGCTTGGTTTACATTGTTTCGATCTTGTTTCCTTCTCTTTCGGCACGCTTCAAAGGTAATCACATCGGCCTTCGTCTCGCCCTTTTGTTTCCGATTCGGTCGTGAATTAGAGGCGATGCGATGTTCGTATACCTTGTAACATGTAACATAAGTGATAAACTAGCCTAAGGTTAATCAAGTAATTACTTGCATGAAATCATGATATTGGTTCTATGTATGTCAAATGGGAATGGGCAAATAAATTCTTGTTAAACTGCTTTTGGGACCACACGCATAAGAAAGTGTCCATGATTTGATAAACCTTTGCCACATAAAATCATGATAGGTACAAGTGTGTATGTTAAATAAAGGGATTAAGGGACTTAGCTTTGAATCTGGTCTTTAAAAGCATACGACATGCACATTGTTGCATGATTATAACACGTTAAAATGAGAATAAAAGTAAGTGTATGAAATCTGTTTTGGGTTATGGAGTCTCGACAAAATAAAGGAATCACACAAGGACTTTCATAAACTTGTAGTAAACGTGCCAAATGGTTAATAACGTGTATATGGTAATCGTAAAGTCGACTAGGGTCTCATTGGTTTAATTATTCGTGTCGTATGGTAATTTTTGGGATGTATATGGTGTCGACATAATGGGCAACCAAAAGAGTCATGTAAACTTGTTCTAATCGAGGCTAACATATTGACAACGAAATGGTATACATGATTTAAAGGCTAAACTAAATTGTATAGATATCCATACGACTTATATAAATTGAAAGGTGATTTATAATTAATGAAACTTAAAGGTGTATTATGTTAACTTATTAACTAAAAGGGGTAAAAGAGTAAAATGGGTAAACTTTTTATATTTACGCTTAAGACCCTATACTTTGTAATATTTACGCTTTAAACCCTAAACTGGTAAAACTTGACATAATTGACCCTTAAACTACGATAATACTCATTTTCATAACTAAACTTAATATGACACTAAATTATATCATTATGACTAAAGCTGCTTAATATGGAAACATGCCTAAAATAGAAAGTTACCTAAAATGGAAAGTTACTAAATATAGAAACACGCTAAAAGTGAAAACACGCTAAAATGGAAAGTCGTCTAAAATGCGTAATCCGATCTTAATAAGCGTTATTTAATTCATAGGTTCCAGGCAAGATTGATTCATCGTGTGACCTTACTTTCTATTTTGCTTGCTTGAATGAGGTACGATATTCTATCCCTTTCGAGGGATGTCTCCGACTTTTCAATCCTTGACTTTGCTTCATCTATGATATTCCTTTGCTATGATTTCCCATGCTATGATCCTTTTGATATGATTCCACATAATCCTTTGATATGATTCATTCGCTATGATATTCGTTTGTTATGATTCTCGAACTTCGATTATGAACCTTATGATTATGAACCATCCGATTATGAACCTCCGATTATGAACTTATGTTATGGAAATCGATATGAACCTTTGACTTTTGAACCTTTGATATGAACTTCGATATGAACCCTTATGATATGATATGATTATGCTTTGACCGTCAGTTTGATACCCGAGCCAAATATGTGTTCCTAGTCATGAAGGTAACATGACCGTGTCATTGATGCACTAATGGCATGACTCCAGTGTGTACGAGTGATGTTACACACCGTCCCCATTATGATATGATATGATTATGAGCTCACTATATGTATATGATTTGGCCACTATGATATGTTCCGGGGGGCGTATGGATGCATCCTAGATATGATATGTTTTAGTGGATTTAACATGATATGATATGATATGATATGATTTATATGGTGAATGATGTCGGGTAATGCAATACGCTGCCTTCACATTCCGGAGCTAGCTACTCCATTTGTTACCGAGGTCTCCTCCTATTATGTATGGTATTCCGAGGTCACCCTCCAATACAATGGTTACTATGATATGATATGATATGATATGTTCCGGCTCGTGGTAGATTTCGACAACCCTTACACCTTTGATATACCTATATTGTACCTTTTGTATTCCCAACGCACCATATGCTACGTTAATTGTTCATTACTCAAGACCTTATATGACTCACTCTACTACCAAGATATATATATTCCATTTCTTTGATATGTCACACTCTCGTTCCGTTATTCGCACTATCGCTCCATTCACGCACGGGTTATTATGTGTTTATTTGATTTGTTTATGCTATTTATGTTTTATGTGACTCACCGATTATCCTGCTATGATGTGATTAATATACGGTTATCCCGAGTTACTGCTTTCATCGATGATATGTGATCTCACTATTATGTGAACCTCGACTTGTCCGGTGACCATGCCAATGTGTAATCGATAGTTTTGTCGGTTTATTATGTGTGCTTTGTTCGGTTAATCTTGTGGACTATGACTATTCCGTTGTATTCTTATCTGCTTATTGTTGACCGCCATGTTTACATTCGCCTATGCTACGGTTTAATTGGGTAAATGGTTCAACGTGTGACGTATGGCTTGTTAATTTGTTGTCTGCTATGTCTTTGATTCATTCAATTATATCGTATGTTGTATTCCTACTTGTTACGCGTGACCGCCATGTGTTGACTATCGTTGGTACTTCATTGATTATGATGTTGATTATGTTTTCAAATAAGTGTTTTGACATGTGTGTTTGCCATGTTCACTTACTAATTAATTGCTTCCGCTTGCCTTAGATTTCTCTTTGACTTGTATGGCTTATGATTTCTGAATTGATTGTATGTCATATATGTTGTGTGGATATGACGCCTGCTATGCTTGCTTATGTTTCAAGACTTGTATGCCTGGTTTGTATGTGCTTGTATGCTTGTCATGATGCTTTGCTTTGCTTCGTTCTCCGTGTTATATGTGCTTTGGATATATGTATAATTGTGTTCTACGGGATCCTCATTGACTCATTGTCCTCATTTCACGCGACTTTGTTATCGGTTTCATTATTCCATTTCGCATTTCGATTTTATTTAGCTTTCATTTTGTTATATCTGCTCACCTGGCTTTTTAAGCTCACCGCATTTCTTTTCCTGCAAGGGTTTTAGGTTGGAAGATGGGCTTTGATGGGGTGAGAGTTGGATTATCTGAGTGGACCAACCCTAGTTACCTTATTACTTTGGGACTTACTTTGAAGAATTTTTGTTTTGAGATTTCACTTCATTTTGGATATTGTATTTCCTTGTCAGTCAAATTTTTTATATGATTTGATACTTCATTTTAAGGTATCCGTTTGTAAAGATTTTAATTGTATGTTCTGATATGACACCAGAATGTGACACTTCTACCCTTGACGGGTTGGGGTGTTACAGGACTACTAACTAGCTATTCTATTCCCCGGCAGCGGCGCCAAAAACTTGATAACGCTACACGCGTCGTTCGGGGTCAAAGGAACTTCCTTTTCTTCGAGCAAGTTTTATAACACCCTAGGCAGTGAACCTAACCGTTGCAGTCTAGTATTAAAAGCCACGGGTATTGATATCGTTCTCTAGGAATAGGAATGCTAGTGAGAAGTTACTACGCTAAGGTTGGGGTTGAGGAAGATTATTTTTTATCTTTTTATGTTTTTTTAGGAAATGGAAAGGTACGATCTCGGGGTTTGGATTTGGGGGTTGGTATTTCTACCGATTACTCTACTTATCTAATTATCTAATCTAAGGTGTATGTAGTCTATGTCTAATTATTGTGTGCTCGTATGATAGTTTAAAGATGTGTTCACTTAGGTTTTATTACTCCTTAATTATCTCCTATTGATGGTTGAATTGTCACGTCCTTATTCTTAATCGCGTTGTGTCTAAAGTCGTAGGGTATCGCTTATCCCTAACTCTTTGAACTTACCAAAGGGTCTCGTCTACAAAACCCTTTAGGGATTATAAACTCTAACTCTAAGGCACTCTTTGGATGGTTTAGCCTACAACCGCTCTAAGTGCTATAGCCCAAGGTTCACAAAGATTAATCAAGCATTAATTACACAACGAATGACCTATCACATTACTAGATCATTAATCAATTAAGATAAAAGACAACCAATCAATATTTAATAATTAAGTTTCATATTCCCTAAGCAAACACACAAGTAAATTAGCTTGGACATGGAGAACATGCAAGCATACACACAAATAATTGAAGACATAATTGAATTAATGAAGTAAAAACTTATCTTGATGTAAGATAGGGTTTGGAACCCTAAAATCTTGTACAAGACAGCCTTGGTTTGGTTTAGATTTTACCCAAAAGACTACACACTAAAACCGAAAATTCGGATTCTATATATAATATTACAATCGCGACGGCATCACCTTATGATTTGTGACGCCGTCGGTCGGCATCATTGGGGTTTCGTCTTGGCCACGTTAGTCTTGACGGCGTCACCTTGTGCTTGTGACGCCGTCCTCTTCACCGACGCCGTTCGGATCAAATCTAGGCCATCCGAGTTGACGGACTACTCTTTTTAAAGCCCCGACACCGTCACTTGAAAATAAGAAATTTGGCTTCGTGTCTCACAAATGCTCGACGGTGTCGCCATTAAGCGATGACGCCTTCACCTTGTATTTCAAAGACTTGAGTGTCTCGATTCTTGACTTTGGCCATTTTCTTCAGATATCCGCCTTTTCGTCCAAATAAGTGCCATTATAGCAATTTGCCTTCAAGAGACCTAAAAGTGAAAAGGAACGATAAGTTATAATGGATACAAAAGTAATCAAATAAGGGCTTAAACGACCCCTAAAAAAGGTACATTTTAAAACCTTATCACAATCCATGATTGACTTGGATCTGCCTCGTGTATCAATATAGTTAAAGCTATCAAAGGTCATTGATACACCATTGGAATTGGTTGTTGAGGAAATTCCTTTAGGTTTCCATTCCCAACGCGCTGAGGCCTTCACAACATTTCCCATGTTACCCCTTTTCTTGTTAACAACCCTTGCAGTGGAACTTTTAAGCGGCGTTAGTAATCGCTGCGTTTAGATTTAGGTACCCTTGTTGGTTATATTGAACCCTTTTATCGAAAAAGACCTTTTCCCTGTTTGTGTAGATTTTACAAAAGTTGTTTTGGATTTTGCACCGTAATGTGTGATTTAGGGTGAGCAGTGTTAACGCTTTAGCGATGGCAAAAGTTTTAAGACCACTTCTTAGTTGAACTGCTCTTGGGATCATTTTGTTGTATGAATTAGGGTGTATATTGTTTTGAAACATGTTTGACTCCACCCTTTTATACCTATGAACTTCCCTTCTCCCAACATGATAGTCACAATTAGCATGTAAATGATTAAAACTACCACAGATATAACATGCTTTATTGTACATCACAAACTCACTACCTAGTTGTTGAGATTTTACATGATTCCAACTCTCTCGTTACCCCTAGGAGTCGATGACTTGTTCCTATACATCTCAAAGATACCTTACGCTTGATCTAGGTTTATTAGCTTGTTTCCTAGGTTCCTCTGTAATAGTATTTACAACTTTTGGGATAGAAGCTTCTATATCCTTTTTAACATTCTCATCAACAACAGATGAGTCACTTGCACTTTCAAAAACATCAGGTTCATGCTTAACCTCTTCCTCACTTTTCACATATTTGAGAGGACCATATTCACGAATAAGTTCCTGAAATTCTTCTAGGCCTGTATGAGCTAAATCTATGCCAGGACCCCTTAGTGGTGGAGGAACAGTATTGTAACCCATACCAGACTTAACTTTACTAGTAATTTGAGCATTCCAAATTTTATCAATGGACTTAGACTGATAATAACAAATGTCAATAGATAAATTGAAATTCTCATTTATCTTTTTAAGTTTTTCAAACTCTTCTTTTAATGCCTCATTCACTGCTGTCTTATGATCTAACTCTCTTCTAAGAACAATCATATCATCATTATATTTTGACTCATTTTCTCTATAATGCTCTAGTTGTTTCTCTAATACAGATATGCCTCTTCTAAGATTTGACACAGTATAATTAGCAACAAAGAACTTTGTTCTTTGGTTTTCATAAGATTCATTAAGCCTTTCACATTCTCTAGAAGCCCTACATATTTTAGAACAACTTTCAAAGTTTTGTACCTCAGTCGAGAGAAAGCCATGAGAGCATGTTATGTAGACACAAGAGCAATCTCAAGGTTGTTCCTCTTGTTCATCACCATGAAACTCAATCATAGCTACACCATCAATTGCCAACATTGCCTTTGGTTCTTCCACAATTGGTTCTTTCTTTGCTTGTACCAAGTAGACCTGTTGTCCCGCTTCTTTGGTCTTCTCATTCTCTAGCAAATGCCCCAACTTGTGACAGCTTGAAACATTCTACTTTCTTTTTATCAAACCTGCAGTTTCACCACCATTGATGTGAATTGGCTTGCCGCCTTCTTGTAGAATTTCCTAGCCCTCATGCTAAGGAGAGCTATTTGCCATTTTATGTCCATCTCCTCCAAGTCATCTTCATCAATTTGCTATATGTCTTCATGAGTTAATATAGAGCCATTAACTTGAGTGGAGATAAAAGCATAAAAGGTATGATCTCCAATACCAAAGAACCTTCTTCTTTGAACTGCGGTGGTAACACTAGCATTACCAGTGGAAATCGAGAACCAAGAAGTGGCAAAATCATCCTTGTCATCTTCAGAATCATCACTATCAACCGAGGTTGACAACAATGCCAAGCAGCTAGAGCTTGTACCAAGTTTCCCTGCCTTCTTCAATCTTTATTCAATAAGTTTGAAGTTGTTGTAAAGATCATTGAGCTTCATAGTTTCAATATCTGGTTTATTTTCCCAAACTGTAACATTAGTGTGAAACTCAGAAGGCAAACTTCTTAGAAACTTCAAATTGAGGTCTTCCTTTTCTACCTCAATTCCAAACACAGTCAGTTGTGTGACAATCTTCTGGAGTTTGGTGAAGATACTGTCAAGTGAGTCATTGCTTGAAGCAGAGAAGTTTTTATAACTTTGCTTCAACAATGTCTTTTGAGTCTTCTTAGTAGCATCATTGCCACCAAACACTAAGCAAAACTCTTCAAAACGTTCTTTTGATGTCTTGAACTTGATAAAAGCAATGATCCGGTCTTTAGGAAGAGTCGTTAGTAACAAACTTCGGCCTTGGTCATTCTTCTTTGCTCTTTCATCATTAGTCTCGTACGTAAACTGTTACAACTTCGTGTCACCAACTTTCTCGCCTTCTTCACGGACTTGAAGGAATCACCGCTAAGATGATCTCCATAGAGCATAGTCTTGTATGAAAGTATTGCTCAATCATTATCCTCCACATCTCAAACTCATTAAGTTTGAGCTTAGGAAGCCTTGGAGCGAGTTGGACCGGTTGTTTTCCATCTCCATTGTAAAGATTTGAGTGAGTTGGTTAAGCTTATTCCTTGGATCTTCTAAATCAAAGTATCGTAACCTTCACTCGATACCACTTGATGGATCTAAACACACCTTGTGTTAGTGATACTTTGAGTTATATTAATAAGCACGCGAATATACTTAGTAATACTTAGAAGATGGATTATATGATGTAATGTAAGTGAGAACAGTTTAATACAAAGCTCCAATATTATTAATAATAATACGAGTGATCTTGCTTATCACTAGGGTTATACCTTGAAGCTTACGTGAGTTTTTCGTTACTCTAAACAATGACCTAGGATCTCCTTTTATAGCACAAGGAGTCCTTTAAAAGATAAGTATAATGCTAACTATATAGAATATACACAAGATCTTTTCTATACTTATCAATACACCTGATACATAACAATTATCCTAATAGCAATGGTAATATATGTACTAGCGGTGGTAATGTGTTTCCACCGCTAATGCATTCTTCAAAGAAGGTCTTCACAAGCTTATCGCTGGTAACTCGTAGCTTTATTCCCAACAGCTTAGGTTATTTTATTATCTGTATAATGTTTTGTAATCTTCATTGTTTAGTGAATCGAATCACTAATGTTTTCAGTATTTCCGCTTATTTTTACATGGTATCATAGCCATGATCTTTTATCTCGTAGTTAGCATGGTTATTGGTGTGCTCTTGCTGTCGCCAATAAAAAAGAAAAGAAACAAAGATTGGTGACCGAAAATCTGAAACGTAATTGGGAATTGTAGAAAGCTATTGGAACTTCAATTGATTATTGGTATGTCACATGAATAATTATTATTCGCTTGATCCTTGTTGCTGCTCTCTGTTTGCATTTTGTTTAAATTTTGATTGGATTAATTTAGGTATTTTAATTGAGTTAGTGGGCAAATCATAAAGATGAGAATGGTGGACAGTGATCGTTGGTAAACATTTAGTGGGACGGTGGCAATTAAATGGAATTTGGCCATCTCATAATTATATGCTATCAAATTGAATTTGGTTAATTTTTCCTTTAGATTCGTAATGAAGCAGTTTGTTTGTCTGTTATTTTGCATTTGGTTTGTTTGAGATCTAATGGACAATAGTTTCACTCATCGTGGTATTATCTTTATTAACATTAGTATTTCCATCAGTTTTGGGAGGAATTTCATTTATTGGTATTGTTATGCATTGGTGTTAGTGATGGTGGTGCAACAGTTTTAACTAATCCGATTAAGTCTTGAGTGGTTATGTGTTGCGTCTCGGCATCAACAACATGTTTTGGTTCCATCCGGATTCGCTATGATTCTGTCTGGTTTTGCATTTTGTTACGTCTGGCTCTACATATGTCTGATTTCATCTGGTTTTGTTTGGTTCCGCATCTGTATGAATTCCACCATGGTTCTACTATGGTTCTCCATTTGTCTGGTTCTGTCTGCCTGAATCTGCTCGGTATGCCTGAATTTGCTTTTTATTTGCTTTGTCTACATCTATCTGCCTGAGTCTGCTTTGGTTCTTATCCGTATTCGTGCGCCATCTGTTGTTAGGTGTGGGTCCTTCAGACACATGCGTCAACAAGGGAGGCCAAATAAAAGAGGTGGTTCAGCTAAGAGAGGATGTTCTAGCATGAGGGGTGGTTCTAGCAAAAGAGGAGGTTTAAGCAAAAGAGGAGTTTAAGTCTCAGAGATGAGGCATGAGATGTGGTATTTACTAGTCTAAAATATACAATTGTTACTAACATTTTACACTATTATGAATGAATTATATAACACAACGAGATGGGTGTCGGTCCGCCGCTTTGCGGCGGGGTGTTGTTTTATGTCTTTGATTATTGCACCATTTTTTTTAAGTAAAAGCGGGCTGGGGAAAGTGCATGAAATTCAACTGTCAATTTTATAGCATGGAATCTGTTCTTCAATGCAAATAGCCTACCTGAAGTTGAAACCGAAACGACTAATATCAAGGATGAAAATTTGCATCCATGTTTGACAATTCACCTGAAACATCTTCAATAACTTATGATGATATCATGTAAAGATATGTAAGTTGGATGCTCACTATCGTATATAAAAATGTGTAATAAACAAACTACCAGGTATATGCACTGTCATCTACCTTTGAAAATTATTTTTGGCCAGGAAATGAAACAAAGGCTACATTTGCTAACAATTGACTCCAATTACTAAATGTTGTAACGGGTTGCTTCGCAGAGTGAGTTTACACTTTTGTAGCATGCTCACAACTCTTTTCAAAACCAACCATATATGATAAAACCATATGATAAAAAAGGAAATTAATGTATAAATAATTGGCTTGCGAGTAGACAGTCGAAATAAACAATATGCTATGATAATATGGAGAAATGAAATAGACTTTCAATGTCAGTCGCAACGGAATGATCTATATAATAATGATACAATTCCATCATATGAATTTGTGTTCCATTTATATGAAAATTTGCAATAAATAAAGTACCTGATATCCACAGTATGAACAATAACCTCTTTAAATACTTCGAAAAAAAATTATATTTGTGATAACATAAAGCGTCTAATGCAGAACACCAATCGGCACAACCCGAATGCGAAAATGACCAATTCAAAACAACATAAGAAAGATGGTCCAACAACCATTTTATAACCAAACCTACATTTGCTAAAAATTGTATGCTTATACATTTTATCTTCCTTATAGGTCAGATATCGAGATATGTCTCTTCTCTCTCATCCTTGTGTAACAAAATTGCAATTGAGAATCGGACTCGTGATGATGACAAAACATGGTACATTAGCACAACATAAACGACAATGTGTATAACACAAACAGTTATTTAAAAGCGGCGAAAGAAATCACACCGACCACCCTGGCTAACACGGGCAGTGGATATGAAAATTTAACATAAAACTCTTAGGTATTTACATGTTTATATCTACTTATCTTTTTGAGAAGCAATGACATCATAACCAATTAATTAAAAGTTTATAAAGTTACCTTATTTTGTTAAAGATATTGTTAAAAACTCATGAACCACGCTAGTTTGAAGCAACAACTCCACTGCCCTAAATTGGCCCATTTTAGCTCCCCAAACACCTGCATTTCAGCCCTATTTTATCACTCAAACTGACCCATTGCAGACCCAAATCGCACCCACTTCAGCCTCCATTTCATTACTCAAACGGACCTACCTCAGCCCCCAATCACACACCCATTTCATCCCCCAAACGCACCACTAAAACCCCCATTTCAACACCAAACAACCCTTAAAGAATGAGCTATCCCAAACGTACTTTATAAGCAATCCGAAACAAAGCAGCACAATATAATGCATATACACAGACTACCTTGGCAAAGTACTTACGGGTGCTAACACCTTCGAAAATAGTGTCAAGAGCATTCTCAAAGTTTCAAAGCGCTTCTTTTAATAGCCCGTAATAATGTATCACGTATAAAATTCGGTATATATAAAATTCAACTTTTCTTGATAGAGTATAATGAGCAAACACAACGATTAATACCACAACACGATGTCGACACCAAATAATGTATGTAGGCAACGCTAAATCATTAAACCAATTACAATGCGCCAAAACCTAAACACCAATTGCATGAGTACATTATGTTTAAGCAACTTATAATTACGAACTTAAAGGTTAAAAAAAACTGAGGTTGTTGAACATTACTATCTAGTAAGGCAATCGTCTAATAACTAAAACATAGGCCAACTGAAATTAGCTTGCAAGTCTAAAAATAAGCTTAAAGAAACAAAGCCTTAGATTTTAACGATTAGCCAAAACCCTTAATCACACCAAGTTTACAACATAAAATTGAGAACCCGCAAAAAAATAAAACCCTCAATTTAACACTACAAATGAAAAGTTTAACACCGGTAGGTGGGTGACACATCGTTGATGGCAGACAACACGTAGCTTTTTTGTGCTTCTGAACAAAAACTGCAACATGAATCTCTTTTCCAAGTAGCTGCTCATGGAGTGGTTCATATTCCTTGTATGTTTTATTCATAGACTATGAAACCAATGAACAAATGTTTAAGCATTTTATACATGAAGAAAAGTATAGCAATAGAAACATAAAAGACCTATTAAACCTACCCAACTCACCCCTTTACTCCCCGCTATTTCTCGTGAGACCTCGGACCCCAATCCAACAACAACAATCTCAAGAAGCGTGTCGTCTCTCCGAACATGAGCAGCTCTTTTTACCCTTTTATATCGTATGTCCTGCAGAACCGACAATGAAATTGTAATTACTCAAAAGGAAAACAAAAAATCCTCGGTTTTATATACCGATCTAGATTTGAAGCTATCCCAATTCGTAATCCCAAAATTCACCCAATGTAATAGCGGTCTAAGTTAGTAAATTACCTTGATCAATAAAACACAAACCGTGAAGTTCAAGTACACGTCCCATCGCTACTGGCGATTTTCATTCGACAAAACTTACATGTGAGTAGGGTTGTTATATAAATGATAACAAAACACTTTATACTTGCAACACCAAACCTTTGAACTTTTCAATGACCAAAACCCTAACTCAAAAACCACAAAGTTAAACATAAACCCACAAAACTTATCGGTTAACACATGGTTTCAACCAAATATTAAAAAAGGTCTATAAAATACCTCGGCTCACTTCTCGGCAAAGACATCCTATCCCGTTGCTAGGACCATCCGGTGGTGGTTGCGTTGTGGTGGTTGGATGCATCGATATATTTGAGTGGGTATATCTGTACGTAGACTTTGTGGAATGTTCTAGGTTTATCGATGTGGAAGATGTATAATCCTAACCAAGACATGTATTATTTTGTAAAAAGCAACATGTATTGGGCTTACTGAATTGGGCCTTGTGCACTGTTAACGGAACGACGCCGTTTTAAACGCCTTATAATATATATAGTAATTATTTCATTATCTGGGAATATCAGCTCAAGATGGATTATAAAGCCATGTAACAAATTTATGGGAATAAAAGGAAGAACATGATAAGATAACTAACTAAAGGGCTCAAAGCTATAAAAGCTCTACACATAGCAATTCTTATGAATTTATGGCACAGTTCTTTAAGAGTGAGAAAAGTGATAAGTTTTGGGAAGACATAGCTTATGAAAACCAAAAGTGGGAAGATTCAGATGAGGAAGCTTAAAATGAATTTGAATATGATATTAGTCAATTTGTGGACACAAAAATGAAAGATCCAAATAAAGAATCATGGCTTGAAAAAGATGTTCCAACCCAACAACTTGTTCTAGCTTCAAATGTACCAACCGAAGAAAGCACATTGGAACCCAAAGGCAGAGCTACCAGATCCAGGAACAAGAATCCACTTTTGGACCAAGGATATATCACAAAAATATAGGTAGATCCGAAAGGATCTTTATGATGCAGATGAAAGGATTTAAGATTGATGAAAATGGTATTAGATATACTTCGGACAAAGCTTTTCAAGTTGAATGATTTCATGTTATCTATATGAAAATACTATTCTATGTGGATGGGTTACCCAAAAGGATAAAACACTCTTTTTGTATCTAATGTAGAAGGATAAGGTATGCAACATAACATATGGTTGATATCTTTTATAAAACAATACTTTATAGTACCCTATCATATGGTACCACTTATGCAGAATCTTGAATTCTTTGTTTGTATCTACCTATTTTGTTACTTTGGTTGTTATGTTAGATAATAAAGGCTCACAAGCCCGTTGGGTTTGACCCGCTTAGTTGCTAGGGTTAGGTTAGTTTATTTTCTAGATAATGTTTTTTAATCTTCATAGTTTAGTTGAATCTGATCAATAAAATTGTTCATTTTTCCTTTGAGTTCTACATGGCATCAGAGCCAGTTTCGTTATAAATTTTGTTTTCGTTACACCTTGTTGCCGATGAAAAAAACAAAGAAAAAAATAATGTTATCTTGACCCGATTGGTTGCCGTCAACTGTTTGGTCGGTTATATGGAGGTATTAGGTATGCATAAGATGAATAGTTAATGGGTGATTATTATACACAATAGTTTGGTCGGTTTTGGTTGTTGCAATGTATTTAACTATTTACATAAGGTTTCTTTTGTTATGTGTGAATCGAAATCGGCACGTAGGACTATGGCCGTTTAGTTTATTTTATTCGAAGACATTTGTTGCGATTATGTTTAATTTATTTTTTGGCTATTTGATTAAGTTTATTTAGTAATTACAATTCGCAGCCGTAGCCGTTTTTTTGCTCGACTTTGAAACTGGTAACTGGTTTCATTAGAGGGTTTTGTAAGAATACTAATTGTTGTACAATTGATCCATCGTCCCTTATTAATTCTTCTATAAATACTTTACAAAACTTGATCGGCTAAAAAATAAGTAATCCTCAACATATTTACGTCAAGTTCTTGTCCATACATAATATAGTTACGTCGAGTTCCTCATCAAGGTTACTGAACGTGCATTTTCAGTCATGAAAATCGTGAAAAATCGACTCTCAAATAGAATGGATGATGACTGATAGTTTAGTTCTTTGCATTGAGAAAGATATAGCTAAGAATTTTAGTTTAGATTCACTTTTATATGATTTTATTGATGCGGATGAACGTTGTGTGCAACTAAAGCGCTAAATGAACAAATTTGTTGCAACATTTTTATATAGTTATATATTATGATGTTTTTTAGCACTTGCTAACGTCTTTTAAAAATTTTTTGGCCCCCTTAAAAACAAATTCCTGGCTACGCCCCTGCAACTAGGAGACTTCCGACCTACTCGAAAACATTTGATATTAAATCTTCCTAGATAGAAATCCAAACTTGAAATAAGCACAACTGTTGATATCCTTGAAGGAAACATAGATGGTTGCTTTCAAAAATATGCATTCCATCAATTAGTGAAGCTGCATTTAACTCTCACAAGGTTTTTGCAATGTTTTTGTTGTTGTCGTTATCACGTCTTCCGTGTTGTCCTAAGCTCATTAAATCTTGTACCATGCTACAAAAATGTGAAACCATTAAGTTCCCTTTTTTGGTTGAGTTGTCATGGTTCCAAGTTTCTACCAATACCTGGCCAATCATTTTGTGGTCCAATCCTAACCTTCATACATACATTCATGGCGTTTACAGCAATTGACCAATTCATATTGAACTGAATCTTTAAACACTTGATGTATATTTTATTATTTACTTAGTATTTAGTATACGAATCCAAAGTAGCATTTAATGTTTTGGTCACTCTACAGATGTGTCACAAGAAGCAATTTACCTTAGTAAATTTGAAGCACACCATAAAAGTGTGAATCAAATCATAAACCACTTGATTGCAACATGGTCAAGCCCTGTGATTCACCCTCTTTCATGTGACCCTTTTGCACTCTCCTTTGCCTGTGACTTGCTTCAATACCACCTTTGTTTACCTTCCATATATATTCACTCACCCTTTCTTTTGTGATCTCACCATACAAACATCCTCAAATTTTTGGCATTTTTTGAACCATAGTAAGTCATGAAGGGCTCGTTGTGCAACGCTGTATTTCTCTCCTTGCTTTTGCTTCTTCCTCTTGACATCTCCGCTAGACATATTTCACGTACGGTACAACCTAATGATACCGCCTATTGTATCACATTGATATGTTGAATTAATGTCCATAACACACCATTATTTTCATTTGCATATACATGACCTTTGCTACTATGCAACCATGTTGTCTATTTTTGTTATGTTCTAATTATGCTTAATTATCTATGTGTTGTAACCAGACCATGGGCATCACCATCCAACTAAAGCGAAACCAAATTACCATGGAGCCATAGTGTCGGCACCAGGAAAGCAAAGAGTGGACCCAGTTAAAGTACCTGGATCAAGGTTACCGGATTGCTCTCATGCTTGCGGCTCATGTTCCCCATGTAGACTGGTCATGGTTAGCTTTGTATGTGCATCCATTGAAGAGGCTGAAACATGTCCCATGGCATACAAGTGCATGTGTAACAACAAATCCTATCCTGTTCCTTAATATCCCCCACACCATGTCTCGTGTTCCATCTAACGCTAAATACTCAGAAGATTTTGTATTCGTTTTAGTTTTATTTTTCCTGTTCTTACATATTATTAATGACAATCATAGTTTATTGGTGTTACGGGTACTTTTAAAGTATCATGCTTAATGCATTTGACCAAGAAATATACTTCAATATATTAGTAGCCACAACGTAAAACAGTGCAACAAACACAAAATATACATTTCGTAAAGCGCTACTAATCCTACCTATTAGAAAAAACCTCTAATCTATTAACAATCATCCTTAAACAGCAACATACAATCCATTGAGCTCTGGCATCAAGTTTCAGTTACATAACTATAGAGCCAGCTGACTTAACCTCGTTTCAAAGGAACCTAGACACGTTCAAGCATCATGCTAGCTTGACTGTGGCTTTGGAGCATCAATCACCTTCGCACCATAACATTTCTTGTACCATAGTCACCACAGGGTCGAAAGAGATGAATATTAAAACTAACTGTACAACCATACAACTTCAAAATAACTAACTGTGCAGAAGGTTGAACGCAGGCAAATCTCGTATTCTGGTGAGGTCTTCGAGTGCAAGTTCTTTCTCCAGTTGGGAGCGTACAGCTTGTAAAACTTCCTGGTGTTTTTATAAGTGGCCGTTGGAAATAAAGGATTAGAACAACAGCCAACTTAGATATATGCATGTATGTATGCCAACATATATGTATAGATAGAGTTAGAAATATTACGTTGAACTCCATGTATGATGCATGTGTAGCGAGCCACTGAGCATCCATCATTGCAAAAGCTATGCAATATAGAACATCAAAGGCATCTTCATCATCTGCAATAAGTCGTTTTAATTAATAAAATGAATACATCATAATACTCATTGCATGTTGATAATTGAATACAAAAGGATGCTTCGCAATACTTACCTCCTAATATTCTTACAAAATTGACACAGTGTTCACATCTAGGTTTAACTGCAAAACAGAATTTGTTAACAACCTTCATTAATAAGTTATATGCTTAAGCTCAATTTATCAGTAGCACAATATGGATTCAAGTCACAAACCTTGATAAAACTCCAGCATTTGAGTCAACATAAATGTAATATTAATGCCAGCGATAGCAAAAGGATATTCCCAAGTCGCCCGTACTCCACGTTGTTTCAATAGTAACCTACGAAAAGCTTCCTTCATTTTGAACTTTAATCAATCAGTAAGTCACTTAATTTTTCATATCAGTATATCAGTAAGTCACTTAATTTTTCATACGGAGTATTAAAATGTTGCACCAAAAAAAAAGTCGACTGAGATTATTCCAACTTACCGGAAATGTTTTCGCAAAAAACAGCAAATTCTCAAGTGAAAGAAAACCACTACTTCTGCAACAAACAAATTTATTTCAGTACATCATCTATTATGAAAGATTGAATTGTAATATGTGCGTGGTACTACGGTTAGTTGTACCTAAAGTCAGTCGACGGATTAGCTCCTTGCCACCCCATTTCTTTCCATTGCTCGGAGATCAATCCTGTTAGTGTAACGTTTGGATATGCTAAATTCCACAATTCTGAAAGGGCTTTCTGTCAACAAAACAAATAAATGCATCAAACAAAAAAGTACTGCCCAAAATCAGGTCTCGAGATAGGTATCAGTAAGACTTTAATATTATCATATCAGTAAGGTTAGAAGAAAATGAACAGGAGTAGATAAATTGTAAAATACCTGATGTTCTACACGCATCTCATCATATGCTACGTTTGAACGTTCTTGAAGCCTCTGATATCCTGTTTCCTGAACAGAGTTGAGAACAAATAGATTAAGACCTTGCTAATGTCTTTTATTGTGTTGATATTTAAAATTTAGTCGAGTTTTTAAATACAATGAGGTTTATTCTAGTACCTCGTTAGGAGTTAATTTATTATCAACGTGTTTGTTACTTCCAGAATGCTTGGGACCTGTGCGGTTAAAGATTCCTCCAATCCATGTTCGTGGACCAACCATAGCAGTAGCTGAATTGAGCAAAAACCCAACATCACCGAATATAGTATAATAACTGCTAGAGCTAGAGATAACAGATAATTGGAAACATGTACTTACTAATACATTGAGCTAATATCGATTTTCTAGTACGAGACTTATGTAACCATTCCAAAAAGCTGTCTTTGTTGTTTGTCCGAGGATAATAATCATCCTCATCAACCTGATGTGTCGATACAAAAAGTAAATGCACCAATGTGTTAGTCAGTTTGAATCGGACAAATATATGGCTTAAAAGATGAACATAAAGATAAATCATGTTATTTCTTGACAACATAAGAATGAAAATTTGAAAATTGAGTGCATACTTGGAAGTAAAATAATTTTAGGAAGATGCGCACGAAGACATTAGAAAAATGCAAATCAATCATCTGAATTCTGCATATATAATGCACTAATCAAACATATTTAGAGCTTAAAGAATGTTATCAAACAGTATACTTAATGCTTCGTGCAACATAACTAAACAATCACATATCACCATATGTGACATATGTTCAATGAATAAACAAAAAACATAAAGGGAGACTGAGGCCTACTTTTTGATCGGAAGAACAAGAAGGTATGCATTTCATACGCCTTAATTTCATTAAATGAATAAATTAAAAAAAAAAAATCTAAACAAAGGTCGATTATCAAAAATGCAATGTGAATTCTCAAAAGCTAAAGGAAAATGAGCATAGAACCCCATGCTTTACCCTCAACATTCAACCTCCCATCATTCCTAATAATAATACAAGAGTATAATTAAGAAACCAAATGTCTTAATGAACAAAAGCATAGAATAATTCTAAAAAAAACGGTGGATCATTAGCGCAATCAAAAGGTTATTCCTTTTTTCAAATCATTCTTTGATATAAAGGACATGATACCTATTGTAAAGATGTCATCATTAGAGGGATAACAAGAACACTAACAAGCAAAAGACACACAAAAAACATGACCTATATAGGAAATAAAGGCAAACTACACAAAAATGGTTGATCAATGGATACGTTATAGAAACATTTGCATGCATGTATATATGTTGTACCTCTTAAAGAAACATGGATGAAGATCCCTTGAGGATGATGATGATGATAATAATAAGGTATTAATGGGTCCCTCAATAAGGAGAGAATGGTAGGGCAAGGGTTGGAGATAGAGGAAGAAAAAAGAGTATGAGAATGGCATCTGAACTTTGGAGCCAAACCCCTCACGAGTGGAAGCTTGATTCAGGGACAAAACATTGTGTTATCATCAAAACCAGACATATCTCTAAAATGCCGCCTAATTTATAGCTTTCCTTTTTCTGTTTTCAATTTTTGTATAGTATTTCTTTACCTTCTATAATTATACATATGGGGAGTTCAATAGTTTAATTTATACATACATCAACATATCCCTCAAATGGAACTATCACGTAACGCCTTGGAGTCGAAAGCAATGCACTAGCTAATATCGTTAGGTTTAACTAAAAACCATGATAGAGGTATATTGGTAGCCGGCAACTTAAAGCTTATAAAGAGCTCAAACTCCTCATAATCTATCAATGTAGGAAAGCTTTTTACACTAACCTAACCAAAATATAGGTTAACCACGCAACAATCATCCTATTAGACTAGAACCATTTTAAAGAAACGAATTATTAAGTTGAGGAAATGACGCTTATGAATTATGATGCATTTTCTATCTTGGCATGTAAAGAGTCGATCTTGCAATTGAAGATGTTTTGCGGCAATTATTTATTACGTCGTGTGTATTTAGAAAATGATTGTTAATGATAGTTTTCCTGAAAATTGTTACATAGGAAAACTGGTAGGTTAATATGAAATATGACTTATTTATACTTCACATGGATCAAATGAACTAGTTAGACCAAAAGTTACAATAATCACAACTCGCAAGGAAAAATGATCATATAATTCATCAAAGGTAAGTGGTTAGTGTTAAAAGATTTGATAGAAAATGTTATACTGCTCTAACGTGTGCTATAAGCATATTTGGTTTTTGCTGCAAGAGTTTAGATTTTATTTGAATTTTTGTGAAACCCAACCCGAATTATTTGTTTCTTATAAATCATTAGTTAATGTGATTTTGCTATTCTTTTGGATAAAAAGATATCATCATTTTAGCATTTGAACAAAAGTCATGACAGGCCAACTTTTTAGCCCAACTAAACTCCCAACTCCTTCATGTGCTTTGTCCATAAGTTGGACATTCAATATTCATTGTGTCACTAGCTCACCCAACAACAAAGTTTAAATGCCAAGCAAGAATGTGATTGTACTAATAGTTCAAAAGGACATAAAAATAGAGATATAAATAAATATTTTTTAAGATTAAATAGGTGAATCTTAGCTATTCATTTTCCATTAAACAAATAAAACCTAATTTTTTCCTTTTCTAAAAACAACATGGTGACGAGAATACCCTACCGTGACGGAAATATTTTTATCTTTCAATAGACGAGCATTTTAATATACTTTCAACGATTTTTATTTTTGAAAATTTTGCCCAGAAAAATCACACATGATTTGTAAAATCACTTGTGATTTGTTATTTTAAAAATCACGTATAATTTCATAAATTGCATGTATAAAAATCACAAGTGATTTCATAAATCATATGTTTAAAAATACACGTGATTTCACAATTCACATGTGATTTTAAAGTAATAAATCACATATGATTTTGAGTCACATGTGATTTTTCCGGCGAGAATTTTGAAAAAATGTTAAATCGAAAATATATAGAAGTATCTATATATAAATGATAATTTAATTAAATCGCGATAATATAATTAACTCAGCGTAGAGATTAACGATTTGCGAGATATTTTAATTTAAAAAGAATGAAAGTGAATTTCTTTATTTAATGAAAAAAAATAGATGGTAATAATCTACCCGGTGATCTTTAGAGCACTGGGTATCCTCGTGTCGTTGGCAAAAAGTGTTGCCACGTCAGTAAAATACTCTATGACACTATAAATATTTTGGCACCACATTTTGTGTCGTTACCTTTAGCATCAGAAAATGTTGTGTCGTTAATTTTTATTTTTTTTCATTTACATAATTTAGAGAAATATAAAATTAAAACTAATACACATTAGATTAATTAAATAAAAAGACATTACATAAAAAAATAGAAACAAAAAGAAAAAAGAGAAAAAAAAAAAAAAAAAAAAAAAAACATTAAATTTAAAAATACTTAAGTTAACTAGTTTTGTGTTGGCTAAAAAATCTAAGCGCTTATTTGTTTAGTAAAACACGTCCCACGTTTGCAGCCCAATTACAATCGATAATAACAAGGTTAAAAAAATTCTAGCCCATTCAGCTTTTCTAAATATACAAACTCACACATTCACCTAGAGGGCTAGAGGTGCAAATAAACCGGTTTTTACCGGTTTTCGGTTTTTGGAAAACCGGTTTTCAAAAAACCGGTTTGTCCAAAAATCAGTTTTGGTTTTTTCGGTTTTTCCGGAATCGGTTTTTTTCGGTTTTAAATGTTCGGAATCGGTTTTTTACCGGTTCGGTTTTTTTCCTGTTTTAAATGTTCGGATCCGTTTTTTTATCGGTTTTTTACCGGTTCGGTATTTTTTTGGAAATTAAAACATTTAATACTAATAGATTTCGAATACAATCATAACTTTTATTTAAACAATACAATTATACAACTAAAACTATATAAATACTAATACATTTCGAATACAATCAAAAAATTTATTTAAACAAGACAATTATACAACTAAAACTATATAAATACTAATATATTTCGAATACAATCATAACTTTTATTTAAACAATAGAATTATAGAACTAAAAATATCTAAATACTAATACATTTCGAGCTTCGACACGGCCATCACCTAAAAACATATTAGTGTACTGTTAGGAATTAGAAATTCCTTAGTGAAGTATCTGTCACCCCAAATATTATCTAGCATAAGTTAGCTCGTAGACATATCGTTAGTTACGTTATTTGTTAGTTTATTAGTTAGTTATTAGCGTAGTTTAGTTTAGTGCAACACCGTGGAGGAATGACGGTCTTACCCATCTGTATGCCCGATCCACATCCGTTAGGAGGACGTATTGTATGTAACTATAAATACCCTCACCTCCCAAGGTAGGGTTGGACCTTCACTCAATCTAACCTTCTTTCTTTTGTTTACTTTCTCTAGAAAGGCTCCCATCTTCCACTTTCTCTCTCTAAAACCTCATATTGTACGCCCCATATTTGTGATTGTTTGTGTGTTTGTGAAATCCAATATGTAGGTTCCCCGTGAGAATGAAACAAGTCCTTTTCACGTCTTGTCCATATTCACATTTTTCTCCTGGGTCCATGACGTCCATATTCACATTGAGTAGCTTGGGAAGTTAGTGCAGTGCGTCACTGGGTCCATGACGTCTTGTCCATATTCACATTTTTCTCCTTTATTTCAATATACCTAAGGACTCTACACTATCTAGTGGATTGTCCCTGGGTAGATCCCTCCGGTTCTGGCGGATCGTGGGAACTAATACCTAACCTAGCCATCCTTATAACTCCATGCATAAAGTAAAATGGTCGGTCTTTTGGTACAATTCATTCTTCCTTGAAACCAATTGAAAAATCATTTGGAAAAACAATCAAGGTACTTGTGATACGAGATCAAAGCATTTTGTACCTTAATAGTTTTGATCATTTAGAAAACCTCCCCCTCAACATGTGCATATGATTTAGAAATTGTTTAGCACATGGAGGCAAAAGGACTTTGAAATATTTTCTTTGATCACAATTTTCATAGAAAAAGCCATTTGATTTTCTTTGGTAAATTCTCCCCCTCAATATGTGCATAGGATATTTGAAATCATTTTATCACATAGAGGCAAGAGTTCTTTTTAAAACACATTCACGATCACAAAAGCCATTAAGAAACCATTTGCTCCCCCTCAATATGTGCTTCGAGATTCGAAAGCGTTTAGCACATATGAGAGAGCATCCTGCACATTTGAATCAAATTCTCCCCCGTTCAAAAATATCAAACCCTTTGAGATTTTGGATCCCAAGTGATTTAATAAGGTTTATAAAACATGGGAGAACTTGTGCCTGATTTAAAAACTCATCTTGTATTTGGATAAATGCTCCTCCTCAATCATGTGCATTATGTATTGAAATCGTTTGGCACATGGAGGCAGGAGTGCCTTTAAAGGACTAAAACCAATTCCATTTAAACAGACAAGAGATTTAAATCACTATCTCTCCTCCGATCAAAAATTTCAAATCTCTTGAGATTTGTGATCCCAATTGATTTAAATTATTTAGAAAATTTTAGGGAGAGACGAGGCAAAATTTAATTTTGAAAAATGATTAATAAGGAACAGATTTAGACATTAAAGATTGTTAGTGTCAGGTATGATTGTTTTAAGAGATCTTTAAGTAAAATAAAACAATTTCACAATCAAACAAGAACAGAAAAAAAAAATCATTTTGAAAGACCTTGAATCTAAAGATAAATCATACCATGACATAACATTAAATCTTTAGATCACCACTTAATTACGTACAACCCGGAACTTTTATGAAGAAATATCGTTTGAAAATATTTTAATTTAAATCACTCTCCCCCTCAATCCATGACAGTAGTCGATGATTGAGTGACTTAAGTTTTGATAAAATGAAGTCTGGTGATTTTCAAAGTTAAGTCCAATAAATTTTCAAAACAATATTTTCCATTTTCAAAACAATTTAATCAAATTTATCAAAATTGTTTAAAAATGGTATCCTGCACAAAGATACATTAGGTGGTTGAGAAGCTTCCGTTGTTGTTGTAGGGCTTGGAAGAAAACCGTCTGCAGATGCAGTGAGACTTCTTCTTACGTTGCATTTTGAATGCCAACTGAGGTCAAATTAAGCTCTGTTTCTTCAATCACTTAGAAGAAAACCATCTGCGATGCAAGGAGACCTCTTCGTTGCATTTATGCCAACTCCATTGAAGTCCAATTAAGCTCCGTTTCTTCATTTGTCAACCCAAGAGATAGTTACCTTTCCATTCGGCATCCAATCATCTTAATTTGTGGGATCCGGATCGGGAACATTCTTATTTACCAATATGCCTTCATACTTTAGTAGACACAAACAGATATATGGTGGTCGACATCACCCAAACAGCAATCGACTAATAAAAGTCAATTCAACGTATCAAACAGATCATATAAGGTATGGGAATAATGTGTTTATCAAACTCTAATCATCTAATCCTAACAATCTTATCCTAGGCACCTAGTCCTTCAACATAGGTTAACATCATTTTTAATTAAGCATATTAGGATAATTAGATAAGTCTAATAGATGATATAAATTTGAAAACATTCTCTCCCTCAATCAATGACTCATTTTATGAAAAGATTAAACGCGCTGAAGTCATTGATTGAGTTTTCAATTTATACGAAAACTCTGAAACTGATTGATTATAAAGCAACTCATTTACCATCATTTTGTTAAAACGAATATTTTGAATTTTTGAAGGAAAAATATTTGAGTAGGAACAGCAGTCCTTCGACATACTTTCCTCATTTAGTTTTAGGATAAGTGCACGAAATATTTTGAAAATTGGTTTAGCGCATCACTTTCCTTTCTTGAAGAACGGGGTTGCTATCTGAAATAATAGCAAGCCATAGTTTTAAGTGCGGGTCACAGTCTGAAGTGACTGCAAGCCATTTTAGAAGCGCGGGTTACAGTCTGAAATAACTCTAAGCCATATTTTGAGACATGTTTAGAAAGAAATATTTACACCTTCTGCTCGAAATTCATCTAAAGTCCCGTGCCATTATTGAATGACATTTCTAAGACCGTAGATGTTATCGATACCAGAAGACATGTCTTTGAAAACATATTTTTTGGTATTTTTCAAGTTTTCTCATTTTTATGGGTTTTTGAAGGTTTTATATTTTTCTATTTTCTTTTTGTTGGTTTTATATTTTTGTATTTGGTTTTTTTAATAAATATATACAAAGATAGAGAAGATGATATAGTTAAAGAAGATGATGATACGAGTACCGAGATAAGGAGATCAAACAGCCCCGTTGTAGAAGATAGAAGTCATCATCTCTAAACATTCACCACCAAAGCTTCCGAGGCTCCGAATAGAAGATAGAACATGAGCCTTTGAGAAGAGAGACGGCGACTTCCCCAAACCGAAAATCCATGTGATGAGCAAATTCAAGTTCTATTTCAAGCTTGCCTTAGCCAGTGCACAAAGAAGCACACCATTATCATAAATCTCACGCTCCTTTTAAGACCGATAATCGAGATTCTTCATTCGGGTTATATCATCAACAAGAACAACAACGTATCATCCCACTCATAAATAATCTCACATTTCTTTTCCATCGATGTCCAAGCGATCCATTCCAAAAGGTGTCAAGAGAACAATTCCCCAAGTAGTTGAATTGATGCGGTCGGTCTCTTTGTATAATGCTCAAGAACTCTCCGAATACACATCATGAGGGTAATGAAGAACACCTCCCTATGTTCACATCTTTCGTCCCGATGAATGTGTATGAAGCTCAAGAATCCGGAGTACACCAATATCCAAGAACTCTCCGAATACACATCATGAGGGTAATGAAGAACACCTCCCTATGTTCACATCTTTCGTCCTCGATGAATGTGTATGAAGCTCAAGAACTGGCACACACATTCCCAACGAGAGAATAACTGATAACACCTCCCTCATGTTACACATTTATCTCCCCTGAATATGTCGTACTTGTGTACCTCTTTTATCTTCAGAAACTTTCTCTTACATCACTTCCCCCACGAAGTTGGAATAATAACACTAAACGCCATGATGAGATAAACATTGAGTTTCTCTACGGTTATGACATTCGTCTTCCCGGGATATCTTCAATCACTTAGAAGAATTAAGTTCATCAAGTTTACTCGCATTTAGATGTGTGTCTCCTTCCCCCTTGTTGGTTTTGACACTTCAGAATCAGCAACATATAATAAGCCCATATACTAGAAATCTGTTGAGAAGAACACTTGAAGATTTGTGAGATTCAACTTGCTGAAGTAGAATATGAGCAAGTCTAATTGGGGATTAACTTTGGCTTTTAACTCTCCCCCAATTAGTGCTCTCCCTAAACCGAAAATCTTTATGATGAATGCTTGAATTAAGAAGAAGTCTTTAGGTAATCAAATGCAACTCGCCTTTAGTCTTCTAACATATAGCGTAAAATGTAGAATCGATCAGACTCGACCTTCTTCAAGATTGTCTAGTTGGGGAATAGATAGTTAACATCTTCAACTCACACCAAAAGCATCCCAATTAACTTACATCTTGAAAATCCCTTAACTAAAATCCCTCCCAATCAAACAAGAACGAAAGATGTTCATCAAGAAAATCAAGAATCGTCGCGCAGCGGACACACAAGATGGTAACACCAAACTACCAATCACATCAAACAAGAACAGAGAGATTGTTCGGAATCATCATGTTGATGTATACGTGAAGCATTAACCGGAAGCACTTTGTCGATAATCATATCAGCCGGTGTGAAGATGTCAACCAACGGCTCATAGAAGAAAACTCCATGTAAAGATGACCCGATAAGAAGAAGCTCGGTTCTTACATGAGTTTGGAGCCGTTTGACCATTTTATCTCAGAAATCAATCAACCATGCAGTAAATTCACACTTTTCTCCCCTCAAGAATTGCATACGGGTTGCCATTCTTGATTGAATAAGTGAAATCATCCAAATGTATTCTATTCACATTTCTCCCCCGCAAAATTAGCACATGATGTCGCCATCGTCCTTATAGTAGAGCAAGTGGAATAAGAAAACAATCAACGGTAGCCCGGTTCACTTGATAATCGAAAGCGCATGGAAAAAGCATGAAGCATGCTGATGAGAATGGTCATAAAAAGAAGATTTCTCTTCGTAAGATAAAGCGCCTTGAAACGCATACACTTTTCTTTTCTTTAGAGTACGAGGCTTGAATCTGTTGTGTTCAAACGTCATAAGAAGATTTCTTCTTTCAAGATAAAGCGCATCGAGACGCACACTTTTCTTTCTTTAGAGAACGATGCATGAACCGTTGTGTTCATACGTCATAAATCTCTCTTTTCATCATCTCTTGGCAAAACATGTAAATATCACCATTATCATTCAAGAGGCTCTTTGTAGTGACATCCGATGGAGATAACCCAATATGATGAATTTGACCACAAGTAAACTAACCCAAACTCGTGACTTATACTTGCACATATCTAACAAAGAGCGGTGACGATTTCCATTAGCATCTCTAAGTACTCTCTAAGTACTCTATACTCTTCATCCAACCAACCATCAAGTAATGAGCGTACTTTACCTCTTGAAAATCCACAATTGAATGTGACACTGAGCACTACAACGTAACTCCTTAAAGTGATAGTTATTTTGAGGTGATAATAGCCCAATTCCCCCAAGTGGTAAAAAGAAAAGGTAAAAGTCACCCAACAATAACTAGATTTCCAAGTCTTCGTTTTTGATAATAAGCTCGAACAAGGATCTTGAAGAATCTTCATCTAACCATCCCCGATACCTTCAGATACTAAGTACACTTGCCCGTGATAATTCACTTCAACTTCAAATAAATAATAGTGAATTAACTCAGTTGTCACATCTTCTGGTTAAAACTCAAATCTAGCCTCCTTTGACGTTTTGAGTGAACTATGATAATGGTTTTCATCCCGACCATGGTTATAAGCACATAACCCCGTAAAACCATATAATAACCATACTGCCAAGACGAATATCCAAACACACATCCAATTCATGAAGTACACCCTTTTATCCCTTCTTCGAAGTAGAAACCGTAGCACCAACATCAAATAAGATCCCGAAATACACTTTCCTTTCTCCAGGATGGTTCCATCATTATGGGATTTTACAACTCTATGGTTCAAACCGAGAAATAGTTTCTTTCGCGGGATTTTACAAAACCAAGAATAAACCGTAAGATAGATCCGGAAATGCACTTTACTATTACCAGGATGTTTCCATTGTCACGGGATTTTACAAGTCTATGATTTAAACCGAGAAATAGGTTCTTTCGTGGATTTTACAAAATCAAGACAAAATCGTAAACAATGTCGCCTTGAATGTGTTATGACAACTTTGGTTTCAAAGAATATCCGCTTTAGGGGAATATGCAGCGGTTCATCAATGGTTCATTATCCAACATCAACAACATCATCAACCATCCAATCAACACATTGGTAAGCACATCATTCACGATTCTTCTTAAGAATTGTAGTGACCACATGGAGAAGTAAACCCGATATACCAAACTTGATCATGAAGTAGAATTCCCAGTTTGTTACTTAACCTTGTACTAATCCTTGTGAAGAAGAAATGGTGTACCCAATGTACAAAACCTCTTGACGTATCCTCAACTGCGTGAGACACCGAAGTGATAGTTACGTTGTGGTTGAAGCGAGAAAGAATCACAAATGTAACTAAATAGCCAAGTCTTTATCACACTCAATAAATGCCCAAACAAGTCATCTTCGCGGAAGGGTAGAAAGAAAGAAGACGAAAATAAGTAAACGCGTCTAGAAAACCTCACTGCAAATCCAAATAAGAAATACCGAATACAAACAACCCCGTAGTCAGCCTTGTTCAAATAAACACTTTAAGCCGAGACATACAATATTCCGTGAAAATGCACAAACCAAAGTATCAAACCTCATAACACAACAAAACTCATCAGCATACCCAATCTCATCGACAAATCTCATAAATCTCCTTCTTGAAAAGCCCGTATGTCTAACATCAATCATATAAATCCAACATCAAAAATTATACACAGTCATCCAATGTCTACAAACCCGAATGATTCATAACATTCTCACACAAACATTCGTGAAATATCAAAACTAAATAACGTTCATTATTAAGATGATCACGGTTATGACCATTCACAATTATGACCATTCACAATTTCATGGAAATATGATATTCACGGTTATGAGCACACTCAAGTTAAAATCGGTTTCGAGATAACACACTTAATTCCCATCAAGCCCACGAAGAGTCAAATGACAACCAAACAAAAACTCTTGATCTATTTGAGCCCATGAATAAATTGAATGTTGCTCGACCCATGTGAATAAGTAAAAACCCAAAACACACCCAACCTAAATATTCGGGTATATAACACTCACCAAAACCTAATTTATATCTCAATGTAACTCTAAACACACATAAATCCGCACCCATCTGAAACTGACTCAAACCCTAAAAAAATCTCTCTCAAAGACTCCGCTTCTTTCACACATAACAAAACTCGCCACATAACCCTAATCAAAAGATCATCCGCCCCCATCATATGCAGTACACAAAATAATCCTCTCCTCTCTTTGATGTACACAATGACCTCGCCACAGGGATGGCTCGAGGCTTTGATTCGCCATAGGGTTGGCTCGAAATATCACATAGACATCACGTATGAATAAAAAGTAGGTTTTATCTTGAAGATCTTGTAGAGTTATTATTTTGTTATTCGAATCTCTTTTTTTTGTCTACTGAAATCGAAACCAAGACAAAAGGGAAAGCATAATTGCTTCTTTCTTTTCTTTATAAGTTTCGAATAAAAATACATAGTGTTGGGATATGAAAGTGCTGAAGATATGAAAGTACTAAAGATATGAAAGTCTTGAAGACCGCAGCATCTTGGAAGAAGTCAAAGAGTCAAAGCATCGCTAAAGATAAAGTCAAAGCACTCGCACTCACGAAGTCAAAGTCTTGCAAGAACAAAGAACTGTTATATTCGTTTATGGAAAGAATTGTATTCTATGTTTAGATTACTTGTCGTACAAGGTTACAAATTGTAAACCGACTAGGATATCCTTGAGCCTATAAAAGGACTCCTAGATTGGCATTAGAGGTACGATTCAAAAAAGAGTTTTAGAGATTACGAATTAGTGTTTTAGAGAGAAGTTCGATTATCTTAGAGTTGTATTAGAGTATTTGCATAATAAGCAAATTTAGAGTTTATAATAAAAGTTATTCTTCTTAGCTTTATTAAGTAAATTCCGCGTACTTGATAAAGATTGCTCAGTGTTTCTTTGTTAATAACTTAGGATTTATCCGAGGTTATTAAACCTTAACAAGCTAGTTAAATTTAGTTTGATTAAAGTATATCGATCCAACACATAGGAATCAATGATGAATATCAATTTCGTGTTTATGGCCTTTGGTCTTGATGTACGAAATAGTACCACGAAAGTTGAAATCTGAGATTCAAAATGAAACTTAATCCATCTTTTTATGTTCGAAACTGTAAGACCATATTAGCTTGATGATTCCATTTGATATTTTGATGAGAGCCATGAACGAATCATATAGAGGAGAATAACACCCTTGTTATGTCTCGTTATAATGTTCAAAATTAATCAATGAAAGAATGATCAATGATGATGATTTTATTCGTGTTATAGACTTGATAGTCTTGATGTTTCATTTGAGAACCACAGATTAAGAAAAACTGAGATCTTTAATGTACATTTAAGTCGAGTCTTGATATTGAATGAGGTATTTAGAACTGGAATAATTTTTGTTGATGTTTTGATATGGGTTAGAGTTGGAAAGGCTGAGATTGACCCTCTTTCATGGTCTTTTTCAGTTTTAGTTGATGTTGTACCAATGATGTTTTGTAACTGAGGTCTAAGTCGTAGTTATGGTATATGGTGTATGGTCTTGTGGTCAAAAACTTCTTCGCCTCTTCATTCATCCAAGTCGCTAGTCTTTGAACACAAATCGCTAGGTTAAGTCGCTATCTTCTTCATCTTTCAAGTCGCTAACTTATCAATATAAGTCGCTAGGTCATTTAAGTCACACAACTCGCTATGCTCAAAAGCAAGTCGCTAGGTCATTTTCGTTATCAAGTCGCTACTTAGCTTTATAAATAACTCGCTATTGACTTTCAATAAAGTCAACGAATAACCAAGTCGCTACTACATTAAGTGTCAAGTCGCTACTCGATGGATACATAGAACCCGGACAAAATGCAACCCAACTAGCTACGATGAACCCGTAAAAGCATCAAAACCCGAACACGGATATAAAAGCATGACTTTTGCCCGTTTGACCACGCTTCGACCTCGGATAAACCGACTTATGACCACAAGTTAATGGTACGAAAAGACCTATGAATGAATGACATAAAAGTCAGTTTAGACACCAACTTGACACAAAAGCAGATTTTAGAATATCAGGACCTTCTGAATAGCAAGACTTTTGACACAACTTGACACAAAAGAATCAGTTATAACATAAAAGTTGTTTTCAGAAGAAGTAAGCCAAAAAACATTATTCCGACCACTAAAATGATGTAAAACCAGTTTTAACAATAACCAAAAACCACCATAACCATGATACTAAACCATACAAATCAACACAACACAAAAAACCTTGGCTCTGGTACCATTTGAAGGATCGATATATATTATTGTGTTGATGATTCGAGTGGTCTTGGATGATCAAAATACATGTTTGCCATATTTAGAGAGAGAAAGATAGAGAGGGTGTTCTTGCTAGAGACTTGGTTCACAAATGTTGAATGTTAGATTATGAGAAGCACCACCCCTTCCATAGATGGAAAGGGTATTTATAGTTACAGACATAACGACCTCCTATCGGCCTGTGGATCAGGCATACAGTGGGTAAAGACCCGTCCTTCCTCCACGGTGTTGCACTACACTATTCTACGCTACAAATTAGCTAATTAACTACTACATAACGTAAATAACTACAAATCTACGAGCTAACATATGCTAGACTATAATTGGGGTGACCGACACTTTAACATGGAATTTCCAATTCCTAACAAAGACACTTTCGTGTGTTTTATTGCTAACTGTTGTTTGCAGGTACATTTGGACGATTGCAGCTGATTAGAATTGAGAAGTCAATCCAAAGCCGCATGCTCACAGCATCCACACTAAATTGAAGAAATCATGTCTAGTGCATATCTACATAACCGGCTCGATATCTTTATACTATGCTTCGCTACACGCGCAAATATCATGAACTAGTAAAGCTTCCGCCACTCGATGGAAAGATGTCATGATCCCGAAAGTGTGAGCATGTCGGTCCAAAAGTCACAACATCACATGATGGCAACACAATAAAGGGTGATCCAGATTTATCAGAGTCGATGATCTCGAATAAAGCTCAAGATCATCAAAGATGTGGATCGATTAAAGGCCTCCACTAAAAGTACAAAGTTATCGGACTTTAAAGAATCACTGCTAAAGCACAAAGATGCAGATGTTGAAGAATTAATGTCTACGAGCTCAAGACTGAAGATTAAGTAGAATGCTAGGATTCGAAATGTTAAACATGGGGTGACCTCCCTTAGGGGGAGATTTTTAGGAATTAGAAATTCCATAGTGAAGTATCGGTCACCCCAAATATTATCTAGCATAAGTTAGCTCGTAGACATATTGTTAGTTACGTTATTTGTTAGTTTATTAGTTAGTTATTAGCGTAGTTTAGTTTAGTGCAACACCGTGGAGGAAGGACGGGTCTTTACCCATCAGATGCACGATCCACATCTGCTAGGAGGACGTATTGTATGTAACTATAAATACCCTCTACCTCTCAAGGTAGAGGGTTGGACCTTTCACTCAATCTAACCTTCTTTCTTTTGTTTACTTTCTCTCTCTAGAAAGGCTCCCATCTTCCACTTTCTCTCTCTAAAACCTCATATTGTACGCCCAATATTTGTGATTGTTTGTGTGTTTGTGAAATCCAATATGTTACATGTACTCAAGTATATCGAGCTTCGGCATTGCCATCACCCGTTTATACTCAAGAAATTAAATCCTCCCAAACTTCTTCTACATCTATGTCTTCAACATCAAATGCTTCAAATTCACCTTCATCTAATTCGGTAGTCGGAGGTGATATCCCTATTTCAACTTCTTCATTTGCTATAGTTTCTTCAACTTCTCCTTCAATCGAACCTTCCAACAATCTTACATGTTGTACCCTATCTACTCCGTCCAAATAATATTTCAAACATACACATACTTCCATGAATTCGGGGCTTAGTTCTGACCTTCTTTCCGATATAATTCTATCGCTAGTAGAAAAGGCCGATTCGGAAATACCGTCGAAGCTTGGACCGCTAATAAGTAACGAGCCATAGCGGATAAAATTGGAAATTGGATTTCCTTTCTTTCCACCAAGCCAAAATGTCAAAGTTTGCAAACTCTTCGGGACTTAAAGTTGTTAAAAAGTTTGTAGCCATATATTGTCCCAACTCGTTTGTGGGGCCGATGATCGTTGACGCTTTGTAGCGTCTTCACGTAAAGTATTATAAAGGTTATGTTAATGTCCCTTGTCATTCGAGACGATCCGGCCCGCATTAGGTCAAGAATTGGGTTTTGTTGTTGACCATATTTTGTTGCATAAATTTCAAATAATATTTTAAAATAATCATTAAATTTAAAATTTTGAGATTCTATATAGTTGGGATCTTCACCGTCTAACCCAAAGGACAAGTCTAAATTTTTCGTCAATAATATCTTTTTTAGCCGTTTCCCATAATTTGAGAAACACCATATTCATATTCACGAAAACCATCAATAATATCTTTTTTAGCCATTTCCCATAATTTAAAAAGCATCACTTCTAAGTTTAGTACGACTTACTTGTTTATACCGCGGGTGTAGCCTCTTTTTGATGATCTCCGTAATCTTGGCGTTGTCGAAGTGGTTGAATGGAAGCGTATGTTGAATGACCCACGCCGCAAAATCTCTTTGAAGCGCATCATTATCATATATATAAAAATATGAGCATCCGCACCAATAGTACCTTCCCATGTTTGGCAAACCGCGGTACATTTGTTTATATGATTCCTTAGTGTAGTGTTACCCGCGGAAGCATGAAAGCCCCCACATTTCTTGCAACGCGCCTTTTTCGTCCCATCCTCCATAATACACAAATCCATATTAGACCAAACATCGCCTTTTCGTGTAGTTGGTTTAACAAGAGCAACACCATCATTCGTGTATTGTTTTCGTGCCCGGGAAGATCCAACGGAGGGATTAGTGGAAACTTGTGATTGTGAGTTTTCAATTACAAAGAAATTAGAGACTAAAAGAGAGATTTGAGAGCTTTTGATGTGTTTTCAACCTCAACCCAATACACGATTTAAACTACAAGTTCATGGCTAAAAACCACTAAAAAAAAAAAAAAAAAACGCTATATTTTCAACCTCAATGGTAACAGCTTAAAAAAACGGTTTTAAATCGGTTAAAACCGATTTTTCGGTTTTCAAATCCAACGCTTTATTGACTTAGTGTTGACCGTTAAAACCGGTTTTTCCGTTTTCAAACCCAACGCCTATATTGACTTATTGTTGACTGGTTTTAACCTGTTTTCAAACCCAACGGTTAGTTCGACAAAAAGCGGTTAAAACCGGTTTTTGAAAAACGTTAAAACCGGTTTTTGAAAAAACTTAAACCGGTTTTTGAAAAAGCAGTTAAAACCGGTTTTAAAAAAGCAGTTTAAACCGAGTTCAGAACCGGTAAAAAACCGGTCGAATGAAGAAACTGAAAACCGATATAATCGGTTCAGTTATACAAAACCGGTTTCAGTTAAGGAAAAAACGGTTTTCTAAAAAACCGGTTCCAGTTTAATGGGTTGGAGCTATTCCTTGTATACAAAACCGGTTTCTGGATGCACGTCTACATTCACCTTACTTTCTCACACACTGTATGCAGTCACACCTCTCTTGCTCTTCAAATAAAAAAAACATAATAATATCTTCTTAGAAAGAAAATATCAATATAGATTTCATACTTGCCAAAAATCTAATGAACACGTCTTGGCATTTCTTCATATAGGTACCCACATCCACAAAACCCACATGCAAACTAGAGACTTTGTGGAATAAGAGCTCAGAGGTCCAAGTATTGGCTCGTGCTCACTCAGGTTGGTGCCCACTAGGCGGTGAGAGTTGTCGAGCTATTCCTCGGGGTGGATAATGATTGGTGCCAAAAAGGCACCCGTGGTCGTGTGTTCTGCCAATCTACACATTTTGTGGAATATCTATTCATTTTTTGATCAAAACAAAAAATAAACATTCATCTTTTTTTTTAAATAAATAAATATCTCGCGAACCGTTAATCGTTCGCAAAAAAAAATTATACCATCGCGACGAAATTATAATATTTTTATAGACGTACTTCTAAATACTTTCGACTATTTTTTTTTCAAAATTTCCGCCTAAAAAAACACATGTGATTTATTTTGATAAAAAATCACATGTGATTCGGAAAAATCACATGTGATTCATTTTAAACATCACATGTGATTTTTCTTGTCAGAAATTTTGAAAAAAAATGTTCGTCGAAAGTACATAGAAGTGCATACCTATGTTCGTCTTGATGGTGTATTTTTCGTAGCTTTAAGATTTACCGTTTGTAAGAAATGTTTGTTTTAAAAAAATGAAAAATATTTTTTTAATAATTTTGATTAAAAACAAATGGCTAAGATTTGTTCATTGGATTTATAGCAAATATTTAATCTATATTGATCTCAACTGTATCTTCCTAACCACTTCCATTTTTTTTTTCACTTATAACCGAACACAAATACAACGTGCCTTGTTTTCCTAGCTATAAACCAAATAAACAAACAATAACACGACCAAATAATTATTAAAAAAAAATCAACCGCAGTGGTTGGTCATCGCGGCGCGAGCACCAATGGCGCCAACCTCGGTATGGTGCGCCATTGGTTTGGTTCGGGTGGTACAACGGCGCAGCTCCTTGTACCCCTTGCTCTTAGAAAGAAAAAAATTGTTTTATGAGGAACTTTTCTTCATAAAAATATATCTAGAACCAAAACCATCACTTTTGGATATTGTAGAGCCAAGCCATTGGTTTGTCGACAAAAATCTAATTGGCTTAGAAAAATTATTTTGAAAATAAAGCCACTCCTCAAGGTGTCAACAAAGTCAACAAACTAACAAAGGTAGTTTGTATGTGATGATAAGTTACGTAAGTTTAGTCATGTTTTAAAAAAATTGCAAGTGTGCAAATAATCATAGGACATAAAAAAAAAACTTAAAATGACGTACACGAATATTTATGGAAAGTGACAGTGTATAAAGGGAAATAACTATACTTCTAAAATCGTGATTTTAGTTTGACCCTCGATGTAAAACTTACGAGTTTAATTTGTAGTTATTCCGAGAAAAAAATTCATGTATTAGAAAAAAAATGATAAATATTTTAAGTATTAAACAATATTTAAAATTTAAGAAAATTCCAAAAATAGACCAGTCACCCGAGTACATATCACTTTTTACCTTTCTTTTTTTCAAAAATCCAAAATAGTTCGGGGCACTCTTGTTTGGGCAACGTTTTTCTATGTTTGACACGTGTCCTAATCATTCGAATAAAAAAATAATTCTCGTATCATATTTTAACACTTGTTGACTCATGGTTGGTTGTACAAGTTGCCCAGTCGCCCAGTTTATTTTGTACTTTCGAAAATTTATTTTCTATTTCTAAATTCCTAAAGAAGTGATTGGTTTTCTTCTCTTAGAAGAGTTAGAATTTTTAAAACCCGTTATATTTTTCTTTTTAAAAAAAATGAAAAGATGTTTAAATGAAGCTCTTTTTAAACATTTTTTCTTTTTTAAATAAACTTTTTTTTCCCATATTAGATCTTTGTACGTTTTTATCCATTTTATACATTTTCATCCGTTTTTCCCGTTTTTATACGTTGTCATTTGTTTTATCCATTTTTACACATTTCATCCGACTTTATTACATTTTTTAGGTTTTCGTCTGTTTTTTTACGTTTTCGTCCGTTTTTTTGCGTTTTCGTCCATTATTTTACATTTTCGTCTCATTTTTTACGTTTCGTCTCTCTTTTTTTTTTTTTTACGTTTTTCATCTTTTTTGTACGTTTTCATCTGTTTTTTTTATGTTTTCGTCTGTTTTTTTACGTTTTCGTTCATTTTTACATTCTCATCCATCTTTTTACGTTTTAGTCTGTAATCTTACATTTTCGTCTTTTTTACGTTTTCGTCAATTATTTAGCTTGTCGTCAGTTTTTTTATGTTTTCGTCCGTTTTTTAAAGTTTCGTCCGTTTTTTTTACATTTTTTTACGTTTTCGTCAGTTTTTATACGTTTTTTTCTCTTTTTCATTTTCGTTTTTTTACGTTTTCGTCTGTTTTTTACGTTTTCGTCTGTTATTTTACGTTTTCTATTGTTATTTTACGTTGTCGTCCATTTTTTTACGTTTTCGTATGTTTTTTACGTTTTCGTCCGTTTTTTTACGTTTTCGTCCGTTGTCGTCTCTTTTTTTCGTTTTCATCTGTGATTTTACGTTTTAGTCCTTTTTCTTACGTTTTCGTCTGTTTTTTTTTATGTTTTACTCCATTTTTTACGTTTTCGTCTTTTTTTACACTTTAGTCTATTTTTTTACGTTTTCGTCCATTTTTAACTTTTTCTTACATTCTCTTCCGTTTTCTTACATAATATAGCATAGAATATTGTACAAATACGTACAAAACTTACGAAATCATATGAAAACGGATAAAAATGTAAAAAATGGACGAAAATGTAAAAAAATGATGACAATGTAAAAAAATGGATGAAAACGTAAGAAAACAGACGAAAACGTAAAAAAAAAGGCGAAAATCGTAAATAAACAAACGAAAATATAAAAAACATACAAAAATGTAAATAAATGATGAAAAAGTAAAAAAAAACAGACGAAAACTTAAAAAATGGATGAAAACGTACAAAAACATATGAAAACGTAAAAAACGGACGAGAACGTAAAAAGCCAAACGAAAACGTAAAAAAATAGACGAAAATGTAAAAAAAAGAGGAAAACGTAAAAAACGGCCGAAAATGTAAAGTGAAGGCCGAAAACGTAAAAAAACGACGGGAAAAAAGCGAATGAAAACGTAAAAAAACGGTTGAAAACGTAAAAAATGGACGGAAACGTAAAAAACGTAAAAATTCCAGACAAAAACATAAAATAACGGACGAAAACGTAAAATAACGGAGGAAAATTTAAAAAAAGCGGACGAAAACGTAAAAAAAATGACTAAAACGGGTGAAAACGTAAGAAAACTGTCGAAAACGTAAGAAAACGGAGGAAAACGTAAAAAAATGACAAACGTAAAAAATGACAAACGTAAAAAAACGTAAGAAAACGGATAAAAACATTAAAAACTGGGTGAAAACGTATTATAACGGATGTATAAAAAGTGAGAATAGTAGAATGAGCTTTTCAAATTTATAGTTAAAATTTAGAGAACGAGAATTTCACATTTTTTGAAAATATTTGGAAAAAAGTGTAACCAAACGGATTTAAAAAGTTTCCCTCTTCAAATGAAAATTTCAAAATTTTACTGGAAAAATGGGAATTTTTTCACCAACTAAACGGCCCCTTTAAAGGTTTAGAAAGTGATATGCACTTGGGTGACTGGTTTATTTTCAGAAATTTCCTTAAAGAGTTTAATTTAGTTGTAGATGATGTTACACTTTTTTTCTGTTGTAAAAATCGCCCAGACGGCCGATTAATGGGCGCATAATCTCTGATCGGTCACTAAGCGCCCGAATTTATGATAATCGGTCTATTGTATCGGTTTGGTCAAAGATCGCTTAAAAATTGGTCAACAAACAGATTAATCGGACAAATCGGTCTAATCGGATTAGTCGGACAAAATTGCTTAAAAATCGGTCAACAAAATCGCTTAATAATCAAACAACTTAAAAATTGGTCAACAAACCGATTAATCGGAAAAAATCGGTCAAAGATCGCTTAAAAATGGTCAACAAACCGAGTAATATCTATGTTTGACTTTGAACTATGAAGAATTATGTATTATGTTTATACTTGAACACTTGAAATATTTGAACATTGATGCACTGTGTTTATCTCATACATATAATATAATATAATATCTTAAATTATAATTTGTGAATAAAAAATCAATTCGATTAATCCCCGCCTAACCGATTAATCGCTAAATTTTACCCGACCGCCTCACTAGCGCCTAGCGATTTTACAACCTTGCACTTTTTAATAACGGGTATAATAGTATACTAACATTACTCTATTTTAAGCTTTTAAGTTTTATGAAAAATCATTCATTCTTTATAAGAGCAATTGTGTAAATTGATATTGATAAAGAAATCGTGTAGTTATTTATTTATTTATTTATTTATTTATTATTATTATTATTTTATTTTAAATTGATAAACATATAAAGATTAAATAATATTAAAAGTTTGTCATATAAAAAGTTGACATTGTAAAAGTAGAGATGACTATTGATTGAGCAACCATATGACTTAAACTTGTTTTGAAACGGGAAGTGAAAAAGTAAAACTTATTGTTTAAGCATTTAAGTTATAAATTTTGAGTGAGGTTATTTTGCATACCAAATATTCCTCACATACCAAGGGACACATCCCAACCATTGATTCAAATTTAATCAATGGCTGAGATTAAAACACACTATCAACTAAAATAAAACGGAGGGGTATAATCGTCAATTAACAACAAAGAGTAAAAACACGGCCTCTCTTCAATTCTCACATTCACCGCACCTACCAAACACACACTAAAACACACACTACTCACATTTTCACCGATCAAAACCAACCCAAAAACATCAAAACTATCAAAATCAACGGAGAAAATGGAAGATACCGACATCAAACAATCACATTAAAGGAACCGAGGAAAAACGAAGCACAAACAAACCAACGGCCAAAAACCGCCAAAAACCGGTTTGGTATAATCTTACACTCTAAACAACTATTTCAATATCTACAATCGTTATTTATGATTATATGATGTTTTAGCGTTTATAGCGATTATGATGAAGAAATGTGCAAATAGAAGTTAGGTTTTAACAGTTTAGAAGTTAGGTTTGCAAGATTAGAACTGTTTATAGATTTTTGTTATGATTAGGAGTTAGGTTTTAATAGTTTAGAAGCTAGGTTTGCGAGATTAGAAGTGTTTATCGAAGGCGTCTTATGCGGCTAAGCGAAGGCTTAGCCGCATAAGACGCTTTTCGACTTTAACTTTCATAAAGGCATCTTATCTTGCTAAACCTTTGGCTCAATTGTAGAAGCTTTGACGAATGCAAAAGGATTCAACAAAGCAGCTAAGTAAAAGAATTAGCAGCATAAGATGCCTTTGGCATAACCCAAGGCATCTTATGCGGCTAATCCTTTGGCTCAGCCGCGAAAGGTGCCTTTGTCAAAATGCTAAAGCATCTTATAAGGCTAAACCTTTGGCTTAGCTACAGAACATGCCTTTGGCTTCGCCAAAGGAATCTTATGTGGCTAAGCCTTTTGCTTAGCCGCATAAGATGCCTTTGGCATCGCCCAAGGCATCTTATGCGGCTAATCCTTTGGCTCAGCCGCGGAAGGTGCCTTTGTCAAAATGCTAAAGCATCTTATAAGGCTAAACCTTTGGCTTAGCTACAGAACATGCCTTTGGCTTCGCCAAAGGAATCTTATGTGGCTAAGCCTTTTGCTTAGCCGCATAAGATGCCTTTGGTGAAGACAAAGGCATCTTATGCGGCTAATCCTTTGGCTCGACCATGAAGGTGCCTTTGTCAAAATGCTAAAGCATCTTATAAGGCTAAACCTTTGGCTTAGCTACAGAACATGCCTTTGGCTTCGCCAAAGGCATCTTATGTGGCTAAGCCTTTTGCTTAGCCGCATAAGATGCTTTAGCATTTAACAAACAAATTGGCCGTGACTGATGCACAAAATGCTTTGTGCGGATATATGATAACTTAAAATAAGCTTTTAAAGCTGTTTTTTGTTCTATATCAGATATGATATAACAAACATTTGCTTTTAAAAATAGCCTTTTAAATATGTGATAACTTAAAAATTTCGTTAGAAACAAAGGATTTGGCTTAGATACAGACATAGCCTTTGAAAAAAACTTCAAATCATTAACATTTGCTTAGCCACAGGCATAGCATTCAACATTTCTGGTGCAGATATTATATGTGATATAATAAAAGATGTATTCAACTTTGTGAATTGACTAGGGTGCAGATAAGCAAAGGCTTCAGCAAAGGCTTAGCCACAGGCATAGCCTTCGGCTTTGCCGAAGGCTATGCCTGTGGCCTAAGAATTTGACAAAATGAACAATTATTCAAGAGCTAAAAAATTATGTTGAATATCATATATGATATTATAAAGAATTTTAGTAATATACAGCGTAGCCCCTAAATTTGCAAAAAAAGATATGCTCACCTAATCCTTTTAGTAAAGCCGTCGGATATTAATTAATTGTTCATTGTTGATGATGTAGGAGATAAAGAAAATGATGACGGAGAAGATGATGTTGGGCATCTAATCTCTAAATTGCCACTATTAAAACAATCAACAAGAGAAAAGCCTCGCCAAGGTACATATAATGTTATTAATGAAACACGTTATGTCTTGAGAATATTTCAATTACTAAATCACAAATGATATAATATAAATTTGTTTTGCGATAAATCAAAAGCAAGAGCTCAAAGATCTGAATGAAATGCATAGAAATGCTAAGAAGAGTAGAACGAGCTAGAAAAGAAAAAGAAGAATGAAGGAGATAAGGAAAAACTATAAATCAAGAAAAAAAGACACTTGAAAGAAAGAAACGCGTGCATGAAAAAGAAAAGCATCGAAAAAGCAAAGTACTCAGAAAGATTTACTAGAGGTGATGCTAGGAGAATTGAAGAGGAAAAGATCTTGATAAAAGTGATGATGAGGATCTTGAGGCATGAGAAGAGATCAAGTGGAAGAGATCAAGAGGAAGTGGAAGAGGCGAAGAGGAAGTGGAAGAGATTGAAGAGGAAATCGAAGAGAATGATCGACAATTGGTTGTAAAAGAAACCAAAAGAGAAAGAAGGAAGTAGATGTTCGGAAGGTGGTTGAAGATAAGAAAGATAAAAAGAAGCTTAAGGTGAAAAAGGACAAAGCAAAACAAAAATTACCCAACATGTACAACAAGGTCATCAAGAAACCTCTATGAAGCAATGATTGGTTTATCAAATGAGCGAAAGAAGTGCTTGAAAGAGATGGGATTTGAGAGGTTCATAAACTTCCCTATTGTTGAACTTCCATCCGCATTGGTGTATCATGTAATTGATAAGTTCCATCCACCTATCATGGAATTGAGATTACAAAAAGGTTCAATAAAGGTAACAAGGCAAAAATTCATGATATGCTTGGTGTGCGATGGGGACAAGAAAGTCGGAAGATCCGGAAGAAAGATTTGATGATGACGATTTTGTTAGAGAGTGGAAGAACAGACGCTCATCTTGGACGAATTACACCACCTTGTCAGCATTTCGAGATATCAAGCTCAATCAAGCGATTTCATGTTCAAGATGAATTTCTTAACTTTGTTTGCAAGCACCATGGGCACTTTGGAGAGTGCGGGAAGAGTGCCAAAAATGCTCGTGCACGTGAAGAAGATGATGATATCTCGATATCGATTGGTGCACCTACATAATGGAATGCTTGGAAATCGATGAAGCTAAACGGACGCAAGTCAAGTCGGGTACCAACTTCTATTATGGTCCTATAACATTCTTATGTGTAAGTTATTTTCCATTAAACTTATCAACTATGATTCACTCATATAAAAATTATCTAACAAAATTTTAATTGTATTTTGTGTATAAAAAGTCGCTATACTTGGACTCAACAAACTACCCGAGGTTTCAAGTTATGCGTCACCGCCCAGCCATCAGAAGTTGGAACACTCCAACAATGAGGAAAAGAATAAACATGGAAATGAGAGACGGTTGCTTGGGGACGTTAGAGCATCACGGAGAGTATGATCCTGATGAGGAGCAAACCGGCCTGAATTTGTACAAGGGAGCAGACATATACTATGAACCGATGCCTCCCAGAAAGCGAGTGGAAAAAGAGGTAATATTATTGAATTCATTTATAAAAATGTTGTTATAAAAAGTATATTATGATATATTTTATTTATTATTAAAAAGAATGTTTAAAAGAGTTAACGTAAAACAAACCTTAAGCTTAGGCGCAAGCATAGTTTTGACTTTAGCCGAAGGCTATGCTCGCGCTTAAGCTTCGTGCACGACCTTGGCTTTAGCCCGGCTATGCTGTAGACTAAGCCTTGACGGGCTAACATTCACCGTGCTTGCAACAATATCATATATGATAAAACAAAGATGAATATCACATTTGATATTAGTGTTAAATCATATATGATATGTAATATCATATGTGATATTACACTAATATCATATGTGATATCATATATGATATTTTAAAAATCATATATGATTTTCCATATAAAATAAGAAACTAAACTCGAAATATTTACTTTACGTGAGTTTTATGAAAAATTGATGAGAAATTTGAGATAATCTCAAAAGAAAAATAGAGTTGGTTGAAACAATGAGAGGGATTGAAGAAATTCAAAGGGACAAGGTGATGTTGTCATTCGCAAGAAGTACAAGAGAATGTTCGACAAGATCGATTTTGATATAGAAAGTGAGGTGAGAATAGTGATAGTGATAGTCGAACAAAGAAGGAAGTGAGCACGAGAATCAAGAAAAAACAAATGAAGGAAAATTAATAGTTGAAAAGGAGAATGAAAAGGAGGGTGAGAGCAAAAATGAAAAGGAGAATGAAAAGGAGAATCAAGAAAAAAAATGAAGGAAAATTAATAATTGAAAAGGAGAATGAAAAGGAGGGTGAGAGCAAAATGAAAAGGAGAATGAAAAGAGAATGAAAGTGAGAGTGAAAGTGAGGATGAGGAAGAAGAAGAATATAATATATTTGGAAGTGATAAGCGGCGAGCAAGGGAGGATGAAAGCGAGAATTTAGGTGAAAAGGAGGTTAAGAGCAAAGATGAAATACGGAACTACCAAAATACGGAAATAATACCAAGTCTGAGAAGGAACAAAAGTTGCAAACAAAGAAACAACTCAATCGAAACACAAAAGAACACGAGAAACAAAAAGAAAGAAAAAATACCAGTGGTGAAGGAGGCGTGATGGAAAACCCGATTGAAAACCCGATTGAAGTTGCAAAGGAAGTTGGAACACCAAGCGTGGAGGTAGCACCGGGTTATAAGTTGAGACTAGCAACACCGGATGATTTTTGGAATCAGAAAACTTTGATATTCTCGTGAGTCAAGCGAGAACAAGAATATGCGAGAAAAACATGGGAAAAGCAGATAAGAGTGATCAAAAGAGATTCTTTGGGACAACAGAGATGATAAGTGACCCAAAAGAGATTGCTGGGACAACGGAGATGAGTAGTCCAAAAGAAATTCAAGGGTCAAAAGAAAAAATGACCAGAGGAATAATAAGAAAGTCAATGTCGCCACAATCTGAGAAAATGACAAGAGGAAATATCAGAAAATCATTCACGCCACCATCTTTCAGTCTTGGTATAAGCCCAATGATATCAGAAGCTATTGTTGAGACTGAAACAACATCAAAACTGGAAGAAAAAAAGAAAAAGGGTGAGAGACATGGAGGTGAGACTGAAACAGAATCAAAACAAGAAGAACAACATCTAGCAAAGAGAGTCAAAAACCATCACGTTTTACGGTATCACCATACATGAATGTAAAAAAGCGTAATCCACACACCACCACAACCGGATGAAGTGATGATAACGGATCGTTATTTTCAATGGATGGAAATCGATGTAAGTCTGCTATTTTTTTTATTAAAAATCGGACAAAAATAATAAATGTTGTGATAATAATATGTATATAATTTAAATTTTGTGTAGTGACTTTGTCTTGAACCAAGCATCAAGGGAGCCCTACAATAAGGGAAAGCATGCAAACACGGCACTAACTTGAAGGTAGAAGCTAGTGTCATTGATGACTTTGCTTCAGCTTTTAAACTATGAAGAAATGGTGAACAATGGTGGAAACAAGATGAAGCATTACTTCCACACCGGAATGTTGGTAAGTAGATAAACATTTAGAAACTAATTACTAACTGCTTGTTAACAGCTTATATGATATTGTTGATTTTTGACAACAGACAAGCCAAATGGTAGAGTTGCCGAAGAAAGATGAAGCAAAGCAATATAAAGCTTTCTTTGATTGCATGACAAGGGAGTTTGAAGACAACCAAAATGACATGTCATTGCAACATGTAGAAATGGTAACAACTTACTTTACTTATTATGAAGAAAGAGATTCGACTTTTATTTGAGCTAAAATGAATATAATTTTCTTTCAATTTCTACAGGCCTTCTTCCCAGTGATTGCTCATGAACACTTCTATCTGGTTGTATTCAATCTAACAAAAGGAACTTCAGCAATCATTGACAACTCCAACTCTGGGCAGACATATGACACCAAATACAAGAAAGAATGCGATGTTTTGGTAAGTCACTCAAACTAGGCATGGAAAGAACATAAATTGCATCTAATATTAGAAACTATAATATGACAGTAAAATATCATATATGATATAATTGTCTTTAAATATTAGAAACTAAAATATGGTAGTTAAATATCATATATGATAAAACACTAGCAAGTTAATTGAGTCTTTGTTTGAAATATCAGATATGATAAACCACTAGTAAGTAAACTGAATCTTTTGTTTGTGCAGAAAAAAGTGTTTTCACAGTATTTGGAGTCATTCAACCACCCAAAAGCGAAGCAAATAAAGAAAAACAAGACAGCAATCATAAAAGTCAAATGGGCAACAAAACAAAATGTGATTGATTGCGGGGTCTTTGTTATGATGCACATGGAGTTGTACAATGGTGAAGCAGCAAAGAACTGGGAGCTGAACTTCCCAACTGAAGAAGAAGGCCAAACAATGGCAATAATCAAGCTGAGAGTAAAGTATGCAACAAAATGTTAGCATGAAATTAATGATGAAGAGAAAGAAATCGTGAAGAAGCACATGCATTTGCAAGGAAGCATCTTGACAAAGCATTGAAACAAACCTACATAATGGAGCGAGATAGAAAAGAAGAAGAAGAGCAGGAGGCAACCCATGTTGCAAGTGCGATTGAAGGCAAAACTCGATAGATGATAGAAGGCAGTTGATAGATGATAGGAGCCGATGAATAGATGGGAAGTCACTCGTTTTGGGTAAAGGTGGAGTGACAAGGGTGATGATTTGATGCGTGCCAAGCAGTCAATAAATCACTCAAGCACGCCACTTGTATATGGCGGACCGAATCGACTTAAACCGCTCAAGCACGAATGCAATGAGGATCCGGGAGTATAGTGTTTCCCGGTCGTTATGTCCCAATGAGCTATGCAATGGATTACCAAGCGAATAGTGATCGGAGATTTGAGCGGAAAAAGGATTTGAGATTATTATAACTACAGGAAAAGGACATAAACTACAAGGGCTTAACTGCAAATTAAAGGAAATTAAAAAGATAAAAACTATTAAATAAACGCTATCACTATTTGCAAAATGATGTTTTTGGTTTTTATGTTTTTATAAAAACTGAATTAAAAACTACGTAGCGTACAAAATAAAAAGTGAAACTAAAGCAATATTAATCCTAAAAATATGAAAATGATATTTTTACAAACCTAAAGATAAAATAAAATTTATAGAAAAAGAAAATTATTTTTATAACTATTAAATTAATTATTATTAACTAAAAACTATTTTTAACTATTAAATAATTACCTAAAATACAAGAAAATAGGAAATAAGGTTAGAAAAATAAAATTAAGACTTAGAAAAATCTAAAATATTAAAATAGAATTTTCAAAACTATTTTTGTATTTTTCTGAATATTTTTCTATTTTCTAGGAATTTTAAACTATTTAAAATTAATTAAATTACTTAAAAATACAAATTTAACTAAGAAAAATCTAGAAAAATATTTTTTTGTCTTTTTATATTTATCTTAACTTAAGAAAAATGAAACATTATTTTTTTGAACCTTTTCTTAATTTTCTGTATTAAATGCTAATTAAAAAGGCCTAAAAATTAATTTAAATGCAGAAAAATAGCAAACCAACTTGGAAAAATCTGAAAATTTCAGGAAAGCTCTAAAATTATATTTAGAATCTAGGAAAAATGGAAAAACAGGTGCTTATGAGGAGGAATTTGAAACTGATGAGCAAGTGCTTATAAATAAGCACTTTGAAACAAGCAAATGGGACCCAATAAGCACCAACTGTTAACAGAAGCTCTAATATACTTTAAAAACCAAAATGCAACTAAAAACAACAAGCTAAACCACTGAAATGCAAGATTAACAGATTTGGCTTTTTGAGTTAATAAGCTAAAACAGATTTCTGGGTGCTTACTTTGAGCTAAAGAATAAGCAACTAAATAAGATGGCAACTAAAACCGAAGAAGGAACTCAAGCTAGACACGGCCAAGAACCAATAGACCAAATACTAGACTGGACAAGCTCAATTGAGCTTATGGCAAGGGTTGCAAGAATCTGCCGAACCCACATGCGGGACTCGGATCAACCGAGTCGATTACCTGAGCAACTAAAGCCATATTCACAAGCTAATTTGAGGCTTAAATAAAATTGACAAAATTATACTAAAATACAGATAAGAAAATAGACCAGTAGGATTTTCTAAAACCACAAGTTTCATTGAAGTTGACTCAAAAATGAGCCCATGAAAAATCACCTCAGATGAGCTCAAAATGGATTTTTCAAACTTTTGACTTTTTAACAAAACTTAAATGTTGACTATATTGAACTTTGATCATGATCTATAGACTGATTATGATGTTATTTGGTGAAATAACACTGATGCAAGCTTTATCTATGACTTTCAAACACAAATTGAGCTTCATAAATCCAAATCCACAGCAGTTAAGTGAATGGGATGATTTAATCTAATGTTGACTTTCGGTGTTTGCGGACCCAAGTTATTGACCGATATGTGCTCAAATAAGCTTAATAGACATGAACCAACAAATTAACCAACGATATACCTAAATGACAGTTAAACCCATTGAGCCAAACACCGCAGATGGGTGATTTGCGATCAAATTCAAAGCTAACTCTTGATTCAACAAACATTAATAATCAAACTAAGTCTAATTAACCTAAATACACCTTAATAGAAAGATTTTAACTACTTGTAACCACATAAGCAGTTATGCTATGAATTGTTGAAAACACTTACAGTGTCCCACAGCCACAATGGCTTGCCAACAAGTGAACCCAGGACCACTAGCCTAATCTAACCAACCCATTGCTTCCAAATCAACCCAATTCCACTCTGAATCACCAAATACCATTGCTGCATCATTTTTGCTCCAAGGTTGACTTATGTTGACCAAAACCCAAACTTGCATGAAATTTAAATTTAAGCTTACACAAAGCTATAATAAGCTTCTATAAGCTTGTTTGCGTGGAATTATAAGCTATTGGAGGCTTTTATATAAGAACATAAGTGTTAAAATTTCAACAGTGGAGAGAAAATGTGAAAGGTAAACTAAACTTGAATTCAAACTTGAAATAAGTTGCAATACTCTTAAATATTGTTATTTGAGACAAATGAACTGGAAATTACACTTAAGAAATACTTGAAACATGATAAGCTAAAAAAAACGACATACACTTTCAAAAGCTAAACTAACTACTCCCTAATTTGCCTTCTCTTTGCTCCTTTTATACATCAATCCTTCCTCTCTCTCTCCTCTGAATAGTTCCCAGCAGCTACAAGGACCATTGGATTGGTAAATTAGATCTTAGCCGTTTAAGTAGTTTTGGCGCCAAAAGTGGTTTAAGCCAGCTGGAGAGGGCAGAGGTAGGTAGAGGGTGCATTAAATGTATCTTTGGAGTGGGGTGAGGTGGAGGGTAGAGTAGGGATGATGGTGGGTGGAGTGTTAGCAGGGAAGGTTGCAGGGAAGTGATGATGGTGGATTGGTATACCCGTGAAGGAGGGAAAGGTGGAGTCAAAGGCATTTGGCGAGGATTTTAATAATAGGGAGGTCAAAGTGCTAATGACAGGGGTCCAATTGGGAAGCGGGGTCCAAAAGTAATTGTGACAAGGCCAAGGGTTTAGGGGTTTAATAATGACAAGGACCTCAATTGTAATTTCTGAAATTCAAGGGGCCTGTTCTGCCAAATTCACAAAGTTGTTCCAAGGCTGAAAATGACAATCTCAAAAAGTACAAGGACCAACGTTGCCATTTTCAGATTTTCCAGGGACCATTTTTGCCAAATTTCAAAGTTGGAGGACCAAACTTGTAATTTTCTCAAACTTTTTATATTTTTCACCAAAGGACTAATTTTGACAAGTTATGATATTAAAAGGACCTTTGGTGTTTTTCTTTGAAATTTTGACTCGTGGACTATTTCGACAATTTTTGAAACTTGGGGACCGAACCGCCAATTATGCAAACTTTGCTCATTTTCATCGATTTTGAACATTTTGCATCCGAAACATATAAAATGCAATTTTGAGATATTTTCGATATTTTGATGCATTTACGAGCATTTTTAAACGTTTTGCGATTCAGATTGACCCAAAATGATGAGTATTTACACACTCATCACACTTACAAACTTAATTCGATTAGTTAAATTTGGGATAGCTTATGCCATTTAGAATGGTTAGAACAAGATGTTATGTCTTATGGTACAATGTCACAATCTTATCTCGTGTCATAATATGTTATGTCTTATGGTACAATGTCACAATGTTGACGAATAGTGATCGATCTGAAATGGTTATATAATGAATTTTGCGGCACATCTGCGGATGTGATTTTGGATTATATGTGCTGGTGTACAAGTTTTGCTACACAAAACTGATATATTCGATAAAAAGGTGTTGCTAACCAACTCCGCGTTTTATAACACAATTTGAAAACATATGATATGAGATCTGATCAACAAATGTGCTAATGGTGGTATCACATATGATTTTGTATGTATATCAAATATGATATATAACAGTAAAAAATCAAATGTGATTTTGTATGTATATCAAATATGATATATAACAGGAAAAACAAACTAGATAAATCAAATGTGATAATTCACTTAACACAAAGAGAAGATAAATCACTTAAAACCAAAAAAAAAATATATCAAAAATTAATTTCATAAAACAAAATCAGAAACAATCAAAGAAGATTCAAAGTACTTCAATCACAAAATTCTTATTTGGACAAAAGCAGAAAATATTTATCATGTAGCTTCAGATTGAACCAAATCATCTTGTACTCTATACTTATTTGGACAGTCCTTTTGTTGTGGCCATCTTTAGCTCCACATCGAACATGCATTCCTATTAATCGAACTCTCATCAATAGCTTGCTCTTATCCACCTTTTATACGCGACTTTTCACGTCCTTTGGGCTTCTGAAAGACGGATTCTTAACAAAGAACTACAGGAGGCTTTGGTACTCCGACAAGCTCTTCAAGATTATCAAGCTTGTCCTTTGATGGAGGATTTGGGCAATCGCCTTCAACATCTAACTTTAGCAACTTCAACTTCTCAATAAAAGCGGCTAACCTTGTCTCGTCTTTACTCAACATATGCACACAAAGATCAACAATAGAAGTAGCCGCATTTGCATAATTCTCAACAATTTCATTCTTCTCACCATACTGCTTCCTTTTGTTCCTCAAACCAAAGTATCAAGTTCTTTGTCCAACGCCTCAAGATGTATTGATTTGGAATCATTTCAACATTCGCATTCTTAAAGACACAAAAATGTGTCTACACAATATTCCAACTCTAACAAATAGTGGCGAAACAAACAACCGATCCATCTTCTATGTTTCGCAAAACCTCCATGCAAAAAAACAACACATAGTCAAATATCATATATGATAGATCATATGTGATACATCATTTGATATATCATATATGATATATCACATATGATATCTCATATGATATATCACATATGATATATCACATATGATATATCAAAATTATAAAAGTATAAAAATAACAATAAAAAAGCTTTAAAAGACCATAAAAAAATTGGTTAACAAAACTAACAAACCTTATACGATCCATCTTCTCTCGTGAAACAAGTTGATCGGCTCCTCTTCTTCTTCATTTTTATCAAGATCATCACCTTTTTCTTAAATTTCTCTTTTCTTAGCTTTCTTCTTCTCCATTACTTCATCAACAAACTTTTCTCTTTAATAATAGACACCTCGGATCCTTGAAACAAACTTTTGGTATCGATTTGGCAAAACCATGTCCCAAAAATATTTCACTTGAACCAATTCGAAAGGGGACAGTATAAACCTTTGACGCATGACGTTCAATCTTAAGATAGGTTCTAAATGTAGGAGCGAATCAATCGACTTATGATCTAACCTCTCTTGTATATGCCTCTGTTTTCCATTGCCGTCTCAAAACAATTCATAAAATTCATGAGAGTCGAACTGAATTAGTGAAATGAGAGAAAAAGAATTCTCACTCTCGGACCTAGAAGTTGTCCTCATCAAACCACACAAAGGAGAGTCCACAAAAAGCGGGAATCCAACAAGAGCGAATGCGAAACATCTTTGTTAACCACTTATGATTATGCAAATTAAACTCATCTAATAACTTCCCCATTGATACTCAAACTCATCAGACCAATATACATATTCCACACAATTTGATTGAATTTCCTTTTAAAGTCTATGTGATCATAAATCTTTGAGCATATCTGCAAACAAAATATCACATATGATATAACAAACGATTTACAAAATGAAAAACTATGAAATATCACATATGATAAATCATTAGAAACTACAAAGAAAGAAAATAAAATACAAGAAAGCACATAAAGTATCGATATGATATAACAAAAGGAAATACAAGAAAGCACACAACATACCTTTCGAGAAGCTTTTGTGTAATATGCCACATACACAATCGTGTTTCGATCTAGCAAATTCTTGTTCAATCGCCTTTCTCATAGCCCCGTCTGATCGGTGACAACGATACTAGGAGCTTTACCAAAAGCTTTTATAAATGCTTTGAGCAACCAAATATAAGAGTTTGCGGTCTCATTCTTCAAGAAGTGCGACAAGAACTGTAACACACTTCCTATGATTATCAATTCTTGTAAAAGGAACAAACATCATTTTGTACTTGAAAACAAAAACAAAAATAGTTAAAAAAATAAAAATACAAGTAATACAATAAAATATGATATATATCACTCAAACACTTACTTATTTGTCCCATGCGTAGCATCAAAAGAGACAACGTCACAAAACTCTTTGTAATTGTACTTGAAACTTCATCGACCCGAAAATTGCGTAAAGCTCGGATTCTCAACCAAGTAATCAAACGAAAAATGGAACATGCTTCATCTATTTTCCATCTTAGCTATAAGAATCGAGCATCACTATCGCCTATATAACAATTCACAGTCCTAAAAAGTTCTTAAAGTCAGCAGTTGTACCATGAACAAGAAATACGATCCTCTGACACTACCAACAAGTGATGAGCTCGCGTTGCACCTATATTCACGCTCGCGGCTTTAACAATAAACAAGCCGCTCAACATATGTTAACGCCTTTCGGTCTTTGACAAATGCTTATATTCTTTACGTTCAAGCTCATGGTTATGTATACTATCAAAACAATCAACTTATACTTTGAAGAACCAGAATCAACTCAAACATCACACGTGCTTTGCAACCCGTGATATGAAGGTTCGAACTTCTCTTACGCTTGTCACTATTCTCTAAATCTAGTGTGTCTACATGAATTCCTTAGGACATCCTTCCCTATTACACACTAGATACTTTTGCTTAACAATACCACTCTCGACCTTTTCGACATGATTTCCTAACCACAAACCCTGCTTTTGAAGCATATTTCATATACGCACTAATGCACTCATCAACTGAATTAAAAACATTGCCCTTAGCTAGTAAAACGTCGACCGGAACTTTAGGAATATAATAAACCGTTCCACCAGGAGTATCAAAATTAGAGTGAGTAGAGAATGATTCAGGAGTTTTCAAAGCATTCGATTACGAAAAACAAAAAGTACAAAATAAAACATCGATCAAGTAAAAATGTGGTATCACATGTGATATCACATATGATATCATATGTGATATCACATGTGATATATCACATATGATATATCACATGTGATATCACATATGATATCACATATGATATCACATGTGATGCAAAATAAAAGTGCTTAACGAAACATAACTAATAGCTTGTTCAAAAGCTTAAACTACTTAATTCAATCAAAGCATAAACTAATAGCTTATTCAAAGCTTAATATGCTTAATTCATCAAAACTAATTAACGACAATTTGAATCTAAACATAACTAATCGCTTATTCAGAGGATTAAAATGATTAAACACCTTATCCATCTCCTACACGTAACACAAAACTAACAGTTTAGATCAATCTAAAGCTAAATAATAGCTTATTAATGACTTCAAATTAACTTAAAACCGCTTAATTCAATCTAAAACTAAATTAAAGCGACAATTCAATATAAACATAACTAAATAGCTTATTCACATATTAAAGCGTTATTCAAACAGAAAAACAATAAAAACAAAATTAAACGATCTTACTCTTAATAGTCATGATTCATCACCGTGTTCATAAGCTACAATCTCCTCCGTGATACTTAGCGTAAACATCATCACTAACAACAACATCTTGGATGCGATTCGATTCTGAAACATCATCACTAACAGCTTATAAAGAAGAAGGATCAAAAGAGGAACGATCGATTCATTAATAGAAGAAGGATCAAGAAGCTCAAGAATTTGGAATCAAATCCATGAAAGAATGATTAATTGATAGCAATTAGGGATAATCGATGAAGAAGATGCGGTTAATCGATGAAGAATTGAGAGAATAGAGATAAACACACACTTTGTGTGTGTGAAAATTAGATAACGTTTAATAGAAAGAAACATAAAAATTCTTTTATATTGACTAAAATACCCTGCGTTGTAAAATCGATTTAATCTAGCCATTAGATCAAAATGAATGAAAGGTGGAGATTGGTCCCCAGGTATGTAGATAAAGTTTTGTCCTAAATGATCTTTTATCATAAATTTTAAGGATTTAACATTATTCAAATTTTAAGCTTTTTAAATTAAAAAAAATACATATGAATAATATATTTGCCTTGCCCTACGAATAGCGAACTACCACACTCTATCCACCTAGCTAGCTAATTTGCATGTGATTCTATGAGGGATAGGTATCATTTGGTGCCAAAGAGTGGTGCTGTAGAAAAAGTGGTGCCACCTCAGCATTTTTTTTTCATGGCACCAGTTTTGGCTATAACACCAAAACCCTCCTCCTTAGCATAACACTAGTTTTTTTGTGCCATAATGCATAATTTTTTTATTTTTTATTTTTTCACTTTTTAATATTTTCTATGATTTAAACGGTTAGTTGACAAAAAATTTTAGTCACTAAACAGCTACCATAATTTGACTAGTAAATCAGTAAAGCAAATATAGTATCGAAAACCATCAGCATTAAATTTTAATAGAAAGTAAAATCATAAGTTATAAATATTACAAAGAGCATAGTCAACAAGATACACATGTCATAAAGTTGTGGTCACTGAAAAGAGATCTAGCCAAACATTGGTCATCTTCTTCCTTTCAACCTGAAACACACACACACACACAAAAACACATCACTAAATCACACAAACATATCACGAACCCACCAAAACAAACCAAAAAAAAAAAAGGAAAAAGTTGCTCGGCGTGAGCTGGTGGCCACGGAGCCAGGCCCTACCAGCCCAGCCCTGGTGTGGGTTGTCGCGTCAAAGGCTCGTCTTAGAGGCTATGGCTCAATAGAATAGCCATTGTCAGACCTCTAAAGGATTGTCTACTCATCCAACTTTTCTTTTAACTGGTTTATTGATAACCCAAGATAGTTTTTAATGTTATTTTTTTTTTCATTTATTACTTTTGACTTGTCAAAATTTATATTTTATATGCTGTTTAATTGGTAAAAATTTATGTTTCAGCATTTTTTTCGACATTTTTACCCACTTTATTAACAGAACAAGACAACTTTATATAGTTTTTTCTTTAATTTTTTCTGTTTTCCTACTTTTAGCTTATAAAAATTAATATCTTCTGTTTCATTTTTTTATTCACAACTTTATAATAAAAATAAAATTATAAAAATAAATAAAAAAATATTAAAAAGGGTATTCATATCATACTAGGAGCGGTTGTAACACCCCAACCCGAAGCGATAGAAGTGTCACGTTACGGTGTCGTATCGAACATACAATTAAAATCTTACAAGCAAAAAGCCTTTAAGAATAAAGTACCAAGTCATATGACGAATGACTTACAAGGAAAAATACAAAATTCAATATGTCTAAAATAAAATGAAATCTCCAAACAATAGCTCAACAAAATAAATCCAAATAATAAGGTGACTAGGGTTGGTCCACTCAAATAATCCAACTCTCACCCATCAAAGCCCATCTTCAAACCTAACACCGCAGGGAAAAGAAATGCAATTTGAGGCTTAAAAAGCGGGTGAGCAATGATATAACAAAGCGAAGCTAAATAAAATCAAATACTGAAATGAAACAAAGAAAACGGATAACAAAGTCGCAAATGAAATGAGGACAATGAGTCAACGAGGATCCCGCGAACACAATTATATAGATATCCAAGCACATATAACAAGGAGAACGAAGCCAAGCAAATCATCAAGACAAGCATACAAGCACATACAAACCAGTCATACAAGTACTGAAACATAAGCAAGCATAGCAGACGTTATATCCACACAACATATACAGCATACATTCAATTAAGGAAATCAGAAGACATACGAGCCAAACAGATATCTACAGGAAAGCGGAAGCAATTAATTAATAAGTGAGCATGGCAATTCACACAGGTCAAAACCCTTAGTTGAAAACATAACCAGCATCATAACAGTGGAAACCCACAGTTAATAACATAACAAGTATCATAACAGCAGAATTTATATCTGCAGTCAACACATGGCAGTCACATGTAATAAGTAGGAATACAGTATAAAGATATAACAAATTAATTAAAAACATAGCAAGGCAACTAAATAAATTAACAAGCCGAGCGTCACAAGTCGAACCATTTACCCAATTAAACCGTAGCATAAACCGAAATGCAAACATGGCGGTCAACAACAAGCGGATAACGAAACTATCGATAATCATAGTCCACGAAATTATCCGAACAAGTACACAAAATAAATGACAAAACTATCGATTACACATTGGCATGGCCACCGACAATTCAGAGGTCACATAACAATGAGATCACATATCATCGATGTAAACGAGCCGTCAGATAACCGCATATTAGTCATATCGTAGTAGGAAATCAATAGTCACATAAGACATGAATAGCATAATCAAATCTAATAAACATATAATAACCCGATGACGTGAATGGAACGATAGTGCGAAGTAACGGAATGAGAGTGTAACAAATCAAGGCAATGGAACATATATATCTTGGTAGTAGAGTGAGTCATATAAGGGTATTGGGTAAAGGACAACAATTCGTAATATGGTGCGATGGGGAATCCGAAGGTACAATATAGGTATATCAAAAGTGTAAGGGTTGTCGAAATCTATCCCGAGCCAACAAAACAAACCATATCAATAGTGGCAATAGCGACCAAGTAACCAATAGTAACCATTGTATTCGGAGGGTGACCTCGAATACCAAACCAATATGAGGGAGACCTCAAGAACCTGGAGTAGCTAGCTCCCAAAATGTGAGGGTGTATTGCACACGCATCGCATCACCAAAACAAATCATATCATATCAAATTCAAATCAAATCAAATCTAGGATGCATCCATACCGCAAAACAATAGTGGCCATACAATATATCCGAAGCGCGCATAATCAATACAAAATAGGGACGATGTGGAACATCACCAACCACACTAAAGTCATGCCATTGGTGCATCAATGACACGGACATGGAACCCCATGCCTAGTTAATGGCTCGGTATCAACCGACGGTCAAAGTGTATAGTATAGAGATCAATCAATATCAAAGGTTCAGTGTTAGCAATTCACAAATCAATATCAATAATCCAATATCAATGGTTCAATTATCAAAGGTCCAATAGCAAAGGATCAATATCAAAGGTTCAATAGCAAAGGGTCAATATCAAAAGTTCAATAGCAGAGCAAAGTTTCAATATCAAATTGGCAAGAGGTCAAAGATGCAAAGAGATCATGAGAAACCTTATGAGAAAGGTCAGAATATCTGTACATCAAATCGCAAATGAAACCATATCGGAAAACACAAGGATCGGAAGTTACTCCTTCTTCAGCGAATCTACACGAAATAATTATCGTTTAATATTTTATGAGCTATTTTATAGTTTTAGGGTTCATCAATATTCATATTTCATAATTAAGGTTTCTTTTCATTTTTAGAAACTTTTCGAATTAAGAAATTTCCATATTTAGTAAGTTTCTCGAATTAGTAGTATAATACTTTTAAAATTATAAATTAAATAATCTTTAAAGGTTAGAAATAACCATTATAGTAGTTTAGGGTTATATATGTCAACTCATAATAATCTAAGGTTTGCATGCGACAACGACCAAAGTTGAGGGTTTAAAGTGAAAATAACTTATATATTTACAATTATACACTCTTTTTGTGTTCCAAATATTAATTTCAGATTCACTATAACGCTTGACAAGTTATTCCATATGCATGCTCGACCCTATTTCAAGCTCGCTCATGGCTCAAACGACTAACATTTACGACCAAGCAAATGCGACATTACTAACCCCGACTCATCTTCCCACACACTTTCAAACTCCAAAAGACTCAACCATAAACCCGCGATCACCCTCGAAGTTACCCCACAAGACATGCTACATACATATTATATATTACATTTGGCTCTTTCTTGGTTTTAACACTTCACCCATATGTACACACTCGACATATATGCATACCCACTTTACTGCTCTCGAAATCATATCCATCTTTAACCATATCAGTATGTGTAGATGTATGAAGGCCACATGCAAAACACTAACCAATTACTCATGCATTCACACCTTAACAGCCACGACCCACACTTATGAATTCACAACACAAAAGAATTTCATTCGACCCATGTACCCTCTATCAAACCATGAATAACCACACTCGACCAAACCAAAACGAGACATTCATTCATGCATGTTTTCCTGAATTTTATTCCCTTGGTTTGCATTTTTTAAAGGTTGATAAAAGAGATCGTATAGATGTTTAAATGGCCAAAATAAAAACGTATATAGACATGGCATATTAACAGCCCTTATTCACGTGAACAAACAAATACGCCCCATGTTATACTTCTTGAGTTTATTTCAGATTTCATATTGTATATAAGAGATCGAAACAAGTGTCGAAAGGCCGGATTGAAGACGTATATAGCAAACATATTCAAATAGGAAAACAGAGCAGAGATCGACACATATAGAGTTCATAGGTTATGATTCATACATGACTCGATGCATATGAAACCGATTCTCCAATTCCATTCTTATCATCTTTTAATACGTAGGTTAGGTTAAGTCATATATATGTATGTAATTCGAATTAATAATGCACAAGGATGATCATAGATACCTCTTGAGTGGAAGGGAGCAGATTAAGGGAACACGGCACAACCAAACCCCACAAAATCAAACCACCTGATCACCCAACTGATAACACCAATACACGATTGCCAATCCTTGCTACTCTATTCGGAACTTGATCTTCTAGGAGAGAATGAATGGAGGCTGCTGTTTATTTTCGTTTTAGGGTTTTCTTTATTTTGTTGAACTAGGGAAGAAGTGGTTTATTTTGGAGAGTGTTAATACAAATATTGTCATTAAACGTTATTTATATTTTTGATCTTTGCCTAAGTTTTGTTAACGACAAAAGTAAATTTAATTTATAAAAGCTTAAAGCTTGTCAAGTTTATTAGATATTAAAACAAGCTTTCTCAAACAATATATTCATCATTCACATTTACATTTATGATTAGTAACATCTTGATATGACTCTAATCATTATGTATGATACTAGTTTGTAGAATGTGTTAGGTTCTTAAAACCAAACACTACTTAAGCATTTGCATATTTCTATAAATAGTAATACAACATTTGACATCATGTATTACATCATGGAGATCATTGGAAGATTCCATTAGATATTTTGTGAAGATTTGTACTCTTCATATCTTGCACAATCTTACTTAGATAGAGTTGACTTTAGGCAAGATTTGATATCTTGACTGTCAGATCAAGCGGTACCAATTTGGTACACCGCGGAACCTTTAAGGGGTCCGCGGTCCGTCAGCCTCTGTCTAAATTGGCTATAAATAGCATTGCTGCCAAGTAGTTTTCATCCCTTTCTAACATACTCATACATATCTTCTCTCTAACCTTTCTAACTCGGTTTCATATCATATTAGTGATCTCTTTTGTAGCAAAGAAGATCAAGTCATATTCAAGCTTCAACGAAGTTGGAAGTCTTGTTTGTTTAGTGTTGTATGATCTAGTGTTGATCCATACTTCATTGTTGTATCAAACCATCATAATCTTGTGAGTGTGAGTGGTTAGTATTTTAGTCCTCAAAATACATTGTGTGTGGGAGTAGTTGTACCCTTGGAAAGAACTCGACATCTAGCTTAGTGTCGGAAAATAGTGTAAGCGAAGTGTAAAGGTTTTCTCCGCGGTGAAAGGAGCTTGTTGACTAGTGAAGTTAAACTCTCGAGTGTGAGACTCGGGGTGGAGTAGGCAAGGAAAAAGAGTCCTTGTAGGTCAACCACTATAAACAACTTGTTGTGGTTTGATCATTTCTTTCCTTACTTACTTATGACATATTGCTTGCATATTTCATTAACATACTTAAGATCAATATCAATTGATCTTTCAATAAGTTTCAAAACAAAGTTTTTAATCCAGAACTATTCAACCCCTTCTAGTTTTCTACAATTGGTACCGAGCCTCGTTGCTCAAGAATTTCTAAAATAACTTGTATTTTATAAACTTGAAACGATCCATGGATTCTCAAAACTTTAAAGAAGGGCAATCTATAAAAGACCACCACTTTTGAAACCAATGGATTTATCTATTGAAAAACCGTTTGAAACTTATGTAAAATCAAAAGATATAGATCTTTGGTTTATTATTGTTAAAGGAGATTTTAGTTCTACAACAAAGGATATTTCCGTTGATGAACAAAAGAAATTAGTTGCTAAAAATAATGAAGCTAAAATGATGCTTTATAATGCTTTACCTAGAAAAGAATATGAAAGAATTTTATGTGTGAAACCGCCAAAGATATTTGGGAATCTTTAATTGTTACACATCAAGGTAATTCACAAGTCAAGGATAACAAAATTGATCTTCTTGTTCAACAATATGAACAATTTGTTATCCCCGAAGATGAAACCATTGATTGTGGCTTTGCTCGCTTTAACACTATCATTACATCACTTAAAGCACTTGATGAATCTTTTCGTAGTAAGAACTTTGTCGAAATTTCTTAGAGCACTCCATCCCAATGGAGAGCTAAAGTGACCGCTATTGAAGAATCAAAAGATCTCTCAATAATGTCACTAGACGAGCTAATTGGCAACCTCAAAGTTCACGAAATGGTAATGGAAAAAGATTCGAGAGATCATCAAAGGAAGAAAGGAGAAGATCAAATCCGTTGCTCTTAAAGCAAAGGCGGAATCAGCGATGATGGTGAATCTTGTTCGATAGTGAAGATGAGGAGTATGCCATGGCCGTTAGAGATTTCAAGAAGTTCTTTAGAAGAAGAGGAAAGTTTGTAAGACAACCTCGAGAAGAAAAGAAGCCATTCGAAAAGATCGGGATGATAAGAAGATCAAAGGTGAAAGAAAGTGTTTTAGATGTGGTGATGCAAGTCATCTCATAGGAGAATGTCCCAAGCCACCTAAGAGCAAAACTCAACGAGCTTTTGTAAGTGGTGCTTGGGTGATAGTGAAGACGATGAAGAATCAAGCAAGGAAGAAATCGCTCTAATGGCACATGAGTCAAATGAGGTACTTTCCGACTCTTCTTATTCTTCTATAGATGATGACACCTTGCAAAAACAATATAATCAATTGTGTGAGCTAAGTCTAAAAATCATAACTAAAAATAAATTTCTAAAAACTAAAAAGGAATTTTTGGAAAATGAGGTATATGAGTTAAAAGAAAAAGCAAAACGACTTGAAAAAGGAAAAGCAAATGACAATGATTGTAAATCATGTCAAGAGCTTAATCTTGAAATAGAAAAACTAAAGCTCACACAAGAAGTTTTAATAGAAAATAATTCTAAGTTTAAAAGGTTTAACAAAAACATCGCTATTGCCGATGAAATAGTTAAAATCCATAAAACACCAGGAGACATGAATGGGCTAGGTTTTAATGAAGTATTAATTCTAAGAGTCAAAACAAAGCGGCCGAAAGGACGAACATTCATCAAAAGCTCATTGTTGTACATCACGGACCGACGGAACCAAAAAGGGTTCCGTCCACAGTAAAATGGTACCATGGGTACTTCATGAAACAGAATGTTCGCAATCTGACTGCATCAATTTGTTAAAATAACAAAGAAAACCAATGATAATGTTAAACTAAAACCGACCATTATATCGGAGTAGGACTTATTAAAATGAATTTAGATCAAAACTACTCAACAACGACATAAAACTTCTTTGCCAAACCCTTTCCTAAGAGCAACCACAACGTTCAACCTAACTACCAACACAACGGTTGGAATCAAAACTTTCCTAGACCATATCAAACTCCGATTACATGCCATGGAACCCTTATCCATCATTTCCATACATGAATCAAATAAATGGTATGTTTAACCCAAACGGACCCATGAGATATTGGGGACCAAATGTTTGAGTTATTTGCTTCTTAGGTATGTTTGAAAGTTGGATTGGAACCCACGAATGGATAAAAGATAGTGGATGCTCACGACACATGACGGGCAACAAAGTCTCTTCTCATCATACCAAGAGTATGACGGAGGTAATGTCACTTCGGTAGCAATCTCAAAAGCAAAATCATTGGCAAAGGTACGATTGCTCATAACTCTCTAACTATTGAAAATGTTGCTCATGTGGATAGGTTAGGATTTAATCTACTTAGTATTAGCCAACTATGCGATAAAAAGTATAAAGTACTATTTGATGAAAATGGTAGTAAAATACTAAAAGATGGTATCACCATAGCTAAAGGAGTTAGGAAAATAACATATCGTCATGAAAATAGATAAAACATATAATGACAAACTTTGCCTAACAACATTAGACGATAGCTCATCTCTTTGGCATAGACGCTTAGGTCACGCTTAATATGAGACTTATACAAAACCTATCTTCAAAAGAGTTAGTTAGAATTTGCCAAAACTAAAATATGACCAACACTTGTGCGACGCTTGCAAAATTGGTAAACAAACACATAGTAGTCACAAATCTAAAAATATGGTATCTACATCTAAGTGTCTAGAATTATTACATATGGACTTGTTTGGACCGTCCGCCATAAGAAGCTATGGAGGCAACTTATACACTTTGGTCATAGTAGATGATTACTCAAGGTTTACTTGGACATTATTTTTGAAAACCAAAAATGAAGCTTTTGATAAATTTGAAATACTTAGCAAGAAAATTCAAAATCTTCTAGGTGTCAAAATTGTGTCGATCCGAACGGATCATGGTCGTGAATTTGACAACGAAACTCAATTTGGAAACTTTTGTGATGCAAATGGTATAACACATAACTTTTCGGCTCCACGAACACCTCAATCAAATGGAGTAGTAGAACGTAAAAATAGAACAATTCAAGAAATGAGTAGAACAATGCTTAATGAACAAAACATTCCTCAAAAGTTTTGGTGTAACGCCGAATGACACTTCTACATATATTTTAAATAGAGTCCTAATACGTCTTTTCCTAAACAAAACACCATATGAACTTTATAAAGGTAAAAGCCAACATTAGGATATTTTAAAGTCTTTGGTAGTAAATGTTTTATTCTTAACACTAAGGATTATCTCACCAAGTTTGACCCAAAGTCTTATGAAGGTGTATTTCTTGGTTACTCTCAAACTAGTAAAGCTTACATTGTCCTAAATAAAGAAACAATGATAGTCGAGGAATCGTTGAACATAACATTTGACGAAAGTCCACCTCCCTCTAAGACATCACCTTTGGTAGATGATGACTTAGTTGAAAGTCAAATAATTGAAAGTCAAATTGATAATAACAAGGAAGATGAACCATTAAATAAGGAAATCATCAACATAAAAGAATCTAAAAGTCATCCATTAGAAAAGGTCATAGGAAAACTTAATCAAAGAACCTTAAGATCACAAGCTCAAAATCAAAGTAATCATTTTTGTTTTGTATCCACCATTGAACCAAAACCATAAATGAAGCAATAAAAGATGAATCATGGGTAATGGCCATGCAAGAAGAATTAAACCAATTGTTAGAAATGATGTTTGGAAACTAGTTCCAAAACCCAAAGATCAAACTATAATTGGAACAAAATGGGTCTTTCAAACAAAATGGACGAAAATGGTATAGTATCTAGAAACAAAGCTAGGCTTGTTGCACAAGGTTATAATCAACAAGAAGGAATTGACTATGATGAAACTTATGCACGGTAGCTAGACTTGAATCTATTAGAATATTACTTGCTTATGCATGTGCTTATGATTTTAAATTATTTCAAATGGATGTTAAAAGTGCTTTTCTTAATGGGTTTATTAACGAAGAAGTGTATGTTGCTCAACCTCCCGGTTTTACCGACTTTGAGAAACCACATCATGTCTTCAAACTCAAGAAAGCATTATACGGCCTTAAACAAGCACCTAAAGCTTGGTACGACCGTCTTAAGACTTTTCTTATTGATAACAAATATACTATGGGATTAGTAGATAATACTCTTTTTACTAAGAACTATGTAATGATTTCTCTAAAATCATGCATGACGAGTTTGAAATGAGTATGATGGGTGAGTTAAACTTCTTTCTAGGACTTCAAATTAAACAACTAGAAGATGGTATTTTCTTTAATCAATCTAAATATATAAAAGACATGCTTAAGAAATTTGGTCTTGAAGATTCCAAACCAACTAAAACACCCATGTCCTCGGACACTAAACTCACCAAGGACGAAAAAGGTGAATCCATAGATAACACTAAATATAGAGGAATGATTGGTAGCCTACTCTATCTTATGGCTAGTAGACCCGACATTATGTTTAGTGTTTGTCTATGTGCTCGCTTTCAAGAAAACCCAAAGGCATCACACTTAGAAGCATTAAAAGGATTTTAGATATATTAAGGGAACAACGTGTTTAGGATTATGGTATCCCAAAGGAACGGGTATAGAAACCATAGTGTATGCCGACTCGGATCATGCTTGATTATGTCGATAGAAAAAGTACAAGTGGTATTTGCACTTTTGTTGGACATTGTCTCACCTCATGGTTTGCAAAAAGCAAACGGCTTTAGCCATCTCTACTCTCAAGCGAATCGCCTCACCGGAAAAGCATGTCAACAAGCTCTTTGGATGAAGCAAGCTCTAGACTACGGAATTCATCTCAACGACATTGTGATACTTTGCGACAACAAAGGAGCCATCGATCTCGAAGAAGAATCCTGTTCAACATGCTCGTAAAGCACATTGAAATCCGTCATCACTTTCTTCACGACAATGTTCAAAAAGGAAACATTTCAATCGAAATTATCCTCAAAGACAACATTGCCGACATCTTTACTAAACCTCTTAAACGAGAACCTTTTAATCTTCTTAGACTTGGTTTAGGGTTAATGGAACCAAGCATGTAGGATAAACATAGCCTAAAACATTAGAATAGTCAAACCAAAACAATTTTGTCTTGTTTACGCTCAGAAGCTACGGACCAAGCGACAACACTGACGGAACCAAAATTTGGTGCCGTCGTCCGGTGGTGTCTCTGAACAAAACGACTTTATACATAACATCTTCTTCCTCACAACCCACTTTACCAAAACGTAAAAACTTAAACCAAGCTCATTATTGTCATCTTCCCACTCACTAATCACTGAAGATAACATCATTGTAAGTATCCTAACTACATTTAATCTCTTAATTCGAGTCTAGGATTCTTATTTATGCACAAAACTATCACAAATCATTACATGGGGTTTTATGTATGCTTTTATACCAAATATGAATTCAATTGGCAAATTGCATAACTAGTCATTCAAATTAGGTACTACATTATCATATTGCATAAACAAAATCATGTTTCCCACTAATTGATAGATAATAAATATAAGGCCTTATTCAAACAACCAAACACCCCATGTCAAAAGTTTTGAAAAGCTTCTCACTTGTAGGAAAACATTTTTCATTGCTAATACAAATAGAAACGTTAGAATTTTCATCACTTGCATGCTCTTGAATACTAAAGGTATTGCATAACTAATATGCACTCCCGGGTATATTCAAATATAGCCACATTGAATTAGGAGCATTTGGGTTATCTCATGGTATTTGCCAAACACTCCACTAAAACCATTTTGTGCATAAAATGAGTCGAGATAACCGCAACTCCAAATTGTTTTCATATAGGCACACACTAGAATCAAAAACGTTAAAATAATTTTTTTTTAACATGTTAATTCTTGTCCTTAGGAATAACCATGGTAGCCGCAAGATTCTATGATTACGAAGACACTCTTAACTACATTCCCAAACACCACAAAACCAAAGGACTCACCAAGGAACAAGTAGAAATATTTAGGGGTCTAGAATCAAGGTATTTCCACGAGGGTAGAACCATTCACCCATCCTTCCTTGAGCATACCAATCTTCGTGAAGAACTAGCCCATTCAATTCGATTGTCTTCTTGACATTGATGAACCAATTTGTCCTAGGTTCGTGTTAGAATTCTATGCTAGTGTGACCGGTTTCTTGATGAAGATGATGATGAGTTTTGTCTTAGCTTTAGAATCAACCAAATGACTTCACCATCACTTTAAGTGAATTTGCTAGAGTACTAGGAATTCCCACCGAGGAACTTGTGTCTACGGATAAGTGGTCACCACCGCCTTTGATGCAATCAATGACCGCTCTCTTCCTACATAACCCGTTTAGCCGATAAGGATGTCATCCGTGAACACCTTTTAACCCAAAACGGATACAACCCGAGTAACCCGAAAGTGAAAAGAGGTAGACCGAGATCCATATGGAATGGAGCTCAATGAACTTAAGAACGAATTTAAGAAATGGGAGGAGTTACTTAGAGCAAACGTCATTAGCACCATAGGAATAGGGATCACATAAACGCTTGTCTTTGCCACATGCTTTACAACTTATCCACCCGACAACCATTCAACTTAGCCTACTACATAGCTAGGAGAATGATTGATATTCCAACTCAAGGATCCGTTGCTCTTCCATACGGGATGCTTCTCACCCGTCTCTATAGAAACTTCGCTCCAATTCCACCAACCCCAAAAGGGATGCATCTTCACTATGAACTCATCCCTCACATCTTTGTACCTTTGAGTGATGCTCGAGTTGCTAAGACTAAAGGCAAGAGAGCTAAACCTCCAACTCCTTCATCATCATCATCAAATAGCTCCGAGGATGGTCTTCCAAGCTCGCCTTCCACCTCAAGAGTATTACACATCTCTTCCCGAGATTGAGAATGAATCGGTGAATTCAAGCAAACTAAGGAATGTTCAAGTGCCTTGGTAGGATGATGAACAAGATTTACAAGAAGTTGGACAAATAAGGGTACTTTAAGGAGTGTTTGGGACAATGAATTATCGTTAATGTTTGATACTATTTAGTTACTTTTATTATGTAGGATGATAATATAACTTGAAACAATGGTGTATGCTAACAAACTCATGCAGGGGGATAGCACAAGTATGCTATCAAATTTTACCCATTTTCACTATATTGTGAAAATCAATAAGCCTTGCTCTTAATCTATGCTCCACTATGTTTACATATGTGTTATTTACTTTTCCTAACTAGAAATGTTTAGTATAACGTGTTTTGAGAAAAAATTTCGTGTTTCGAAATTTCGCTTTTAAGAAAACTCATCCAAATTTCAAGACTCCACGGATCGAGGGCACCATTATTTTGGTACCGTCCTTTATGTAATTTGGTACCGCCATATCTCAGTGCAGATAGCGGACCCAGACACGACACCCTTTTGGGTTCCGTCTGTATGATTTTGGTGCCGTGGATCCTCCTGTAATTTTCGAATTTCGAATCTTCGTGATTCCAAATTATCTTCCATCACTTATAAATCAATCTTAACTAGTTTATAATGTTATTAGAACTAGTATTATTCACTAAAGGATGTAAGAAATCCATTTCCACCAAAATTCAAAAATTTGAAAAATCCACCCAAGGAGCCCTTTGGCATAAAGGAAGGAACCAAATTTTGGTACCTTCAAATCCGTGGGTAATCAATATTAGGAAATTCCACTCACTAGAACACATTTATTGCATATCTTTTCTTCTTCACTCCATCTTCTTTGTATGGATTGACTTGGGTGATATGACTAGCATTCAACCCACATCCAAATCATTAGGAACCTCATCTCTTCAATGGTTAAACATCAAATCAAACCTTTTTTCAACAATTTCTTACCTCTATAAATTGAAAGGTTTTACCATGATCATCCTCACACCTTCTTCATTCTCACTACTATCTAGCAAATCAAAACCCAAGTTAAAAATGACTAAATCATCACCAAAACCTTGCAAGAAAACCGCTAGAATGAGCGTAAGGCCTTGTTGTTTTGTTAATCTTAGCTCATCATCCGAATCTTCTCCACTCACCATCTCATCTCCCATTAGAGATGATACACACCTTACCTTAGCTACACCCACTTCATCACACATTGTGATCACCACTCCACCACCATCAAAAGCACCTACTTCACCTCCACCGGCACCCATCCAAACATCCAAAACACCCTCACCACCTTCACCAAGGTCTCCCACTCTCACTCCCATGGAGTTATTTTCAACTCCACCAACATCACCAAATCCTTTCCTAGAGGACTTGGAAGACTTGCCTCCTAGGCCAAGTCATCCACCACCATTGCCATCCTTTGGCACCATTGAGCAAATCGCTCATGAATCACCTCGGTCATCCATTGACCCAAACGCCCTATTAGGGCCAAGACCTCTCTTTTCCACCCCATTCACAAGGACATTCATGGTCCTTTATACGGGATCATCCACTTCCATCATCAATGTCCCTCATATTGAGGACATTCCGGAGAGCATGGGATGACAATCCCACTAGAGAGGAGATTCAAGCCGAACTCCACAACCTCCACCAATTCAAAGGCATGGTGGATTCTCACTTAAGTGAGACAATGCAAATGCAAAGTGCTTTGCTTGCATCCATCATGACCACTCCAAACATCCCCAACACCACCAACACATCAACCATTCCACCACCACAACCTCCGCAAACTTTCTACCCTCCAGGCATGGTTGCTCAACTTGTGAGCAACGGGTCAAACTGTGGAACGGACCGGATTATGGTCCATGACTTCCACGAAGAAATGAGGTTCATCCTCAACCACATTCTTGAGCGCCTCAACGCTTCTTTTCCATCCACCATCCCTTTAGGATGGTTTTAGAATAGTCTTTTATTTGCTTTTTAGGATAATTTTAGTTTCTTGTACTAGAAACACATCATTGTGTTCTCTTTTCATGATCTTTACTCATGAAAATTTTAACTAATGAATGTTGTTTATTATGTTGTTGGTGTCATTACATAGTGTTTGGAAATGCTTGTAATGATCATTATTACTAACAAATTTTTTGTAGCTTTACTTTCACAATCCATGTATCTTCCCATTAAAGCACCCAATTTAGGGGAGCTTTGAATGCGGGGAGATAATAGCTAGGGCTCATTACATTCAAGATAGCCTCTTCTTTTGTTGAGACAAAAGGGGAGAAAATATAGAACTTGAAATTGTTTATATTTGACTTTTTGAAAAGTCAACCGCATACAATTGACTTTCTAAAAGTCAAACAGAACCCTCATTGATAATACTTGACTTTTCTTTAAAAGTCAAACGCATAATTTGACTTTCTCGAAAAGTCAACATCATGCATCAACTAGTGAATTCTTTGACTTTCATAAAAGTCAAATTTCATACACTTGCATTATCATTTCCTTTTCAAAGTTCTAAAACCAATATTTTTATAACTCTTGTACAAACTTTGTTTCTTTTATAAAATAAAATTTATATTTTGTCCTCAACAAAAGGGGAGATTGTTAATACAAATATTGTCACTAAACGTTATTTATATTTTGATCTTTGCCTAAGTTTTGTTAACGACAAAAGTAAATTTAATTTATAAAAGCTTAAAGCTTGTCAAGTTTATTAGATATTAAAACAAGCTTTCTCAAACAATATATTCATCATTCAAGCATTTACATTTATGATTAGTAACATCTTGATATGACTCTAATCATTATGTATGATACTAGTTTGTAGAATGTGTTAGGTTCTTAAAGCCAAACACTACTTAAGCATTTGCATATTTCTGTAAATAGTAATACAACATTTGACATTATGTATTACATCATGGAGATCATTGGAAGATTCCATTAGATATTTTGTGAAGATTTGTACTCTTCATATCTTGCACAATCTTACTTAGATAGAGTTGACTTTAGGCAAGATTTGATATCTTGATTGTCGATCAAGCGGTACCAATTTGGTACACGGGCGAACCCTTTTAGGGTCCGCGTCCGTGGACGCCCCGTCAAATTGGCTATAAATAGCAATGCCAAGCCAAGTAGTTTTTCATCCCTTTCTAACATACTCTCACATATCTTCTCTAACCTTTCTAACTCGGTTTCATATCATATTAGTGATCTCTTTGTAGCAAAGAAGATCAAGTCATATTCAAGCTTCAACGAGAAGTTGGAAGTCTTGTTTGTTTAGTGTTGTATGATCTAGTGTTGCTCCATACTTCATTGTTGTATCAAACCATCATAATCTTGTGAGTGTGAGTGGTTAGTATTTTAGTCCTCAAAATACATTGTGTGTGGGAGTAGTTGTACCCTTGGAAAGAACTCGACATCTAGCTTAGTGTCGGAAAATAGTGTAAGCGAAGTGTAAAGGTTTTCTCCGCGGTGAAAGGAGCTTGTTGACTAGTGAAGTTAAACTCGAGTGTGAGACTCGGGAGTGGAGTAGGGCAAGGAAAAAGAGTCCTTGTAGGTCGAACCACTATAAACAACTTGTTGTGGTTTGATCATTTCTTTCCTTACTTACTTATTACATATTGCTTGCATATTTCATTAACATACTTAAGATCAATATCAATTGATCTTTCAATAAGTTTCAAAACAAAGTTTTAATCGGTAAACTATTCAACCCCTTCTAGTTTTCTACAGAGTATAATACGTTTAATGAGAGAATAAAGGGAGTATGCTACCTTGGACGACCAACAAGAAAAAGGGAGCAAAATCATGGGCTAATTTCTTTCCTTAATTACCATTATAATGTTTAGTTTTAAATGTTTTTTTTTTTTTTTTTTTTTTTTTTTTTTAATTTGTACATATGATCGGGTCAATGTAACTTGTAATGTGTGATATTATTCTTCTTTTTTTTGTAGACATAAGTGTAGGTAATTTTATTATCTTGTATAAATCATCTTTTTTCTTATTTAGGTTAGAACATAGTTGACTAGATTGACGTAATGTACGATTTTACATTTATTAAGCTTGAGGGCAAAATGGTCTTTATCACGCTTACAATTTTTAGGGTTTTACAACTCTTCCCCTCTAAAAGAAAAATTTTCGTCCTCGAAAATTGAAGTCGCAGAGGTACACGAGACGCATGCGCCTTAAGGCGCACGTAGCAATCCATAGTTTCATACGAATCATACCGACGCCCAAAGCGCATAAATCTTATACGTGAATGTCGGTGAGAATCTCACAAAGTGGTGCAGTAATTCCAATCGAACATAAGGAGTGACCAATAACGGATACAAGTCATATTCCATTCACGCACCAACCCTGTGCATTTCCCAAGATGTCGATGATTCCAATAAGTTCAATTTATATGATCTCGGTATTATCACGCTGATCAAAGCGCCATAATACTTGCATCACATAACAAGTCCTTATTGTCATCATATTTTGCCTCGGGTCATGACAAACCACATAACCAATATCACATCAAAACAGATAACATACAGATAAAAAGTAACATACCAAAACAGGCCAGATCACATACATACAACATATACTACATCAAACAACTTACCATATCACCAAAGAAGAAGGCCACCAACTTGCTCGAAACGGTTTCTCATGACTCATTACTGACGATCCAAAAGAAAAGCTGAGATATTAACAAAATGCCAAACGATAAAACTTCACGATCCAAACCGAGTTCTAAACAGATCAAAGAAATGCAATACCGATCAAATCACTTAGCAAAATATCAAACTGTATCAAAACGCATGACAAACGAATCGGAGTAACACAAGTCGCGCCCAAATCATATGAAGTAGATGAACCTTCACAGCCACCGGTTGAATCTTGTCTCCGCTTTTGCGCCTTTGGTTGATCCGTCCAGCCTTCCAACAAAGATCCCGATGTCTCCAAGAAGACGGCAATGGTGTGGCTTCGCTTCACGAACCTCTCCATTGTGGATCAGCAAGAACGCAGGTCAGACCATCGTCTTCGACTTCACGAGTAGTCTTCACCTAACGATCGACAAACGGATGTACGAAGACAAAATAACAATTTCGATGCGAAGACGAAGGACAAATCGGTGAAGATAAACGAATATCAAAGTCAAATCGAACGACAACCAAAAGGAATCCAAGAGATCGTAATGCACGGAAGCCTAGTGTCTACCCAAGTCCTCACGTGTCAATCCTAAGGTCAACAAGACGAAACTCAAGATATGATACCATAATTGTAACACCCCAACCCGACAAGGATAGAAGTGTCACATTCGTGTCATATCGTAACATACAATTAAAATCTTACAAGCAAAAGCCTTTAAGAATAAAGTACCAAGTCATATGTATTTAATGACTTACAAGGAAAATACAAAATTCAATATGTCTAAAATAAAATGAAATCTCCAAACAATAGCCCAACAAAATAAATCCAAATAATAAGGTGACTAGGTTGGTCCACTCAAATAATCCAACTCTCGACCATCAAAGCCCATCTTCAAACCTAACACCGCCAGAGGAAAAGAATGCTACCGAGCTTAAAAAGCCCAAGGAATGATATAACAAAACGAAAGCTAAATAAAATATGTAATACGAAAATGAAACAAAGGAAACGGATAACAAAGTCGCAGTGAAATGAGGACAATGAGTCAATGAGGATCCCGCAATACGCTTATATAGATATCCAAAGCACATATAACAAGGAGAACGAAGCCAAGCAAATCATCAAGACAAGCATACAAGCACATACAAACCAAATCATACAAGTATCAAACATAAGCAAGCATAGCAGACGTTATATCCACACAACATATACAAGATACATTCAATTAAGGAAATCAAGACATACGAGCCAAACAGATATCTACAGAGCCGGAAGCAATTAATTAATAAGTGAGCATGGCAATTCACATGTGTCAAAACCCTTAGTTGAAAACATAATTAAGATCATAACAAAGGAAACCCACGCTTAATAACATAACAAGTATCATAACAGCAGAATTTATATCTGCAGTCAACACATGGCAGTCACATGTAATAAGTAGGAATACAGTATAAAGATATAACAAATTAATTAAAAACATAGCAAGGCAACTAAATAAATTAACAAGCCAGACGTCACAAGCTGAACCATTTACCCAATTAAACCGTAGCATAAACCGAAATGCAAACATGGCAGTCAACAACAAGCAGATAACGAAACTATCGATAATCATAGTCCACGAAATTATCCGAACAAGTACACAAAATAAACAGACAAAACTATCGACACACATTGGCATGGCCACCGACAATTCGTAGGTCACATAACAATGAGATCACATATCATCGATGTAAACAGTAACCGGGATAACCGATATTAGTCATATCGTAGTAGGAAATCAATAGTCACATAAGACATGAATAGCATAATCAAATCTAATAAACATATAATAACCCAGACGTGAATGGAACGATAGTCCAAGTAACGGAATGAGAGTGTAACAAATCAAGGCAATGGAACATATATATCTTGGTAGTAGAGTGAGTCATATAAGGGTATTGGGTAAAGGACAACAATCTGTAATATGGTGCAGCTGGGAATCCGTAAGGTACAATATAGGTATATCAAAAGTGTAAGTGGTTGTCGAAATCTATCCCGAGCCAACAAAACAAACCATATCAATAGTGGCAATAGCAGTACCAAGTAACCAATAGTAACCATTGTATTCTGAGGGTGACCTCGGAATACCAAACCAATATGAGGGAGACCTCAAGAACTAAAGGAGTAGCTAGCTCCCAAATGTGAGGGGTGTATTGCACACGCACCGCATCACCAAAACAAATCATATCATATCAAATTCAAATCAAATCAAATCTAGGATGCATCCATACCCCGCAAAACAATAGTGGCCATACAATATATCCGCGCGCATAATCAATACAAAATAGGGACGGTGTGGAACATCACTCAACCACACTAAAGTCATGCCATTGGTGCATCAATGACACGGACATGGAACCCCATGCCTAGTTAATGGCTCTGTATCAATCGACGGTCAAAGTGTATAGTATAGAGATCAATCAATATCAAAGGTTCAGTGTTAGCAATTCACAAATCAATATCAATAATCCAATATCAATGGTTCAATTATCAAAGGTCCAATAGCAAAGAATCAATATCAAAGGTTCAATAGCAAAGGTCAATATCAAAAGTTCAATAGCGAGCAAAGTTTCAATATCAAATTGGCAAGAGGTCAAAGATGCAAAGAGATCATGAGAAACCTTATGAGAAAGGTCGTAATATCTGCATTTCAAATCGCAAATGAAACCATATCGGAAAACACAAGGATCGGAAGTTACTCCTTCTTCAAATAATCTACACGAAATAATTATCGTTTAATATTTTATGAGCTATTTTATAGTTTTAGGGTTCATCAATATTCATATTTCATAATTAAGGTTTCTTTTCATTTTTAGAAACTTTTCAATTAAGAAATTTCCATATTTAGTAAGTTTCTAATTAGTAGTATAATACTTTTAAAATTATAAATTAAATAATCTTTAAAGGTTAGAAATAACCATTATAGTAGTTTAGGGTTATATATGTCAACTCATAATAATCTAAGGTTTGCATGCGACAACGACCAAAGTTGAGGGTTTAAAGTGAAAATAACTTATATATTTACAATTATACACTCTTTTTGTGTTCCAAATATTAATTTCAGATTCACTATAACGCTTGACAAGTTATTCCATATGCATGCTCGACCCTATTTCAAGCTCGCTCGCGGCTCAAACGACTAACATTTACGACCAAGCAAATGCGCATTACTACTAACCCCCGACTCATCTTCCCCGACACACTTTCAAAACTCCAAAAGACTCAACCATAAACCCCGCGATCACCCTCGAAGTTACCCCCACAAGACATGCTACATACATATTATATATTACATTTGGCTCTTTACTGGTTTTAACACTTCACCCATATGTACACACTCGACATATATGCATACCCACTTTACTGCTCTCGAAATCATATCCATCTTTAACCATATCAGTATGTGTAGATGTATGAAGGCCACATGCAAAACACTAACCAATTACTCATGCATTCACACCTTAACAGCCACGACCCACACTTATGAATTCACAACACAAAAGAATTTCATTCGACCCATGTACCCTCTATCAAACCATGAATAACCACACTCGACCAAACCAAAACGAGACATTCATTCATGCATGTTTTCCTGAATTTTATTCCCTTGGTTTGCATTTTTTAATGGTTGATAAAAGAGATCATATAGATGTTTAAATGGCCAAAATAAAAACGTATATAGACATGGCATATTAACAGCCCTTATTCACGTGAACAAACAAATACGCCCCATGTTATACTTCTTGAGTTTATTTCAGATTTCATATTGTATATAAGAGATCGAAACAAGTGTCGAAAGGCCGGATTGAAGACGTATATAGCAAACATATTCAAATAGGAAAACAGAGCAGAGATCGACACATATAGAGTTCATAGGTTATGATTCATACATGACTTGATGCATATGAAACCGATTCTCCAATTCCATTCTTATCATCTTTAACACGTAGGTTAGGTTAAGTCATATATATGTATGTAATTCGAATTAATAATGCACAAGGATGATCATAGATACCTCTTGAGTGGAAGGGAGCGATTAAGGAACACGACAACTAAACCCCACAAAATCAAACCACCTGATCACCCAACTGATAACACCAATACACGATTGCCAATCCTTGCTACTCTATTCGGAACTTGATCTTCTAGGAGAGAATGAATGGAGGCTGCTGTTTATTTTCGTTTTAGGGTTTTCTTTATTTTGTTGAACTAGGGAAGAAGTGGTTTATTTTGGAGTATAATACGTTTAATGAGAGAATAAAGGGGAGGGCGTTTACCTTGGACGACCAACAAGAAAAAGGGAGCAAAATCATGGGCTAATTTCTTTCCTTAATTACCATTATAATGTTTAGTTTTAAATTTTTTTTTTTTTTTTTTTTTTTTTTTTTTTAATTTGTACATATGATTGGGTCAATGTAACTTGTAATGTGTGATATTATTCTTCTTTTTTTGTAGACATAAGTGTAGGTAATTTTATTATCTTGTATAAATCATCTTTTTCTTATTTAGGTTAGAACATAGTTGACGAGATTGACGTAATGTACGTATTTTACATTTATTAAGCTTGAGGGCAAAATGGTCTTTATCACGTTTACAATTTTTAGGGTTTTACAGCGGTAATAACCAAACCCGGTCCTAATTATAGTATATTATAGGGATAATGCCCATTGGCAATGAGCACGAGTATCTCTAACACATCACCCACCTCTATGTGTTTTTTCTCACCCGCCACCGGCCCGTTCACCAGCCAGTGGGTACAATTTTTTACCCATGTCCATGCTCGCGATTATTTGTTACCCATGCATTAGTGAAATGCAAAAAGATAAAACACAAAACCATGATATGGAAACTACTATAAAAGTGTGTAATAAGACACAATATCAATTTTCCAAACACCACAAAATACTTAAACATATGTCTAAAACTAGCAAATTGAACATCATTACATCAAATCACAGCTATAGTAGTTAATTAATTTCAAGAGATAAAGTAAAACTAGAAAGGTACCCGCACAATGCGGTGACGGGTACCCGATTACTATTTTTGTGGCGAGTAAATGTTTTTCATTTTAAACATTTCTTACTTTGCATGTCTTAAATATTTTATAGCGTAGTAAATATATGTTTTTCAAATGTAGAACGTCAAAATTATTAATAGTGTTTTCAAATTTTAGAATTAAATTAGTGGTTATAAGTTTAGTGGACGTTTCTTATAAATAAGTTGTAGCTTAGTGGTTTTAAGACTTCTTTTCCTTTTATACTAAGACCCAAATGCTTTATACTGTAATAATGTTGTAGCTTTTTTTGTATTCTTTCATAAACCATAAGTTTTTCTTTATATTAAGATTTCTTAACTGAATTTTAATGTATATTAGTAACTTTTCAGTTTTATACGTTACAAGTATTGGTATGGTGGTTACACATTTATTTCCCATTAAATCACTTATTTGATCATCAATACGACGGTTACAACTTTAAGATTACAAGTATTGATCAAGTTTTGAAATCATTCCATAACAAGAAATGTTTTTGGTCTTAATTTTTTTAAGACTTCTATAATTAGAATGTCCTAAATGCATTATATAGTAGTATATATAATTTAAAACAACTTTACCGAAACACAAAATTCAAATCACTTGGCCCTTTTAGCATCCTACTTTTTCAACAACTTTGTCACTATGCCAAATCAACAGCCTCCTTAACAATACTCGTAAGTATTTTAAATTTGTATCATGAGTTTACATGTGATGGGTATGCATTACCCGTAACCTCTCGCCACCACCAATAAGTACAAATTTTCACCCACAACTCACCAGCGAGTGAAAACTGACAAGTTTACCCACCAATTCACATGCGAGTACCCGCAAATTATTAGTTTTTTCTCGCTCATTGCCATCCTTATCTATTACCACCTCCAGGCTCCAGCCACGAGTACTACCTTCTACTTTTGTAAACTAACCATTTTTCTTTGATGGTCTTGATTGATAATGTCTTTAACTACCCACAAGATTGATCAAAAAGCGTACAAAATATTATCTTGGATTAGATAAATTTGTAAAGGTTCATTTCCTACAGTTGACTTAAGTTCTTACAATTCATAAATAGTTAAATGAACACAAAGCTTTTGTCATGTCATTTTCAATTAACCTTATATATTGATGCAAATTTCCTAGAAGATAAGATGGTATTTTGCTTTATCAACTTTGTGGTGAATGTGGTCACATGGGAAAACCTAATTTGAGAAAACAAGTGTCAAAGTAGACATGGGTTAAAGTGGAATATGAATTAATGGGAATGTTGCATACAACCATCCATCATTAGCTCTCCAAATCCACACATGGCGTGGTCCAACCCTAGTATTAGGTCGTGGCGTTAATCACTCATAACGTATATTCGTTGATATTCATTTAAGACATTCGATATCCAGATTTGTGTTAGTTGCTTGATAAAACGTTTAAAATATGTGACAACTTTTTCACTTTGGTACGAGGAAAACCCCACTTGACTCATAGACTACCCTTTAACACCCGTCGAGTAGAGTTTCACAATTTTGAATTACGAGTATATGGCTAGAGCGGATGAACCCACGTTTCTTGTACCCATGCAGTTAAGGGTTATTGTTAATATTCGTATCTAACGGTACAATTTTTTTCGAACAAGATCTAGGGGTATCACTTAAAGTCCATTTTCTTGTGAGATCGAGACTCATGGTCTTTATCAATAAGATAAAACTGCATTCCATATAGGACTTTTAAGGCCATGTAATTGAGTGTATATGACAATTATGACTTTGAAGGCACTACCTGTCGACATTTTCCACAAGTATATATTGGACATCAAACCTCAAGATAATAATGAGTATCGATCTGCTCTTGAATTGTTTTCAAGTAGGATTAGAAGCTTCTTTCAATGTTTAACAAACTAATACATTGATGATTGATGTCTCGTAAAAATTTGAATTTAATTAACCACTTAAGATTTTGAGAGAAGTACGTGCTAATAGTTTTGGGACAAAGGCCACTTAATAGAATGTTTCGATGATTAATATATGGGAATGTTTGGCGAAATGGGTTCGAGTGTGCTACGAAATGTTTGTAGAAATTATATTTTTGAAAGTTGTTTGCTGAATTAATGAAATGAGTTTGTTAACGAAAACGCATAAAAATACGCCAAATTAAATTCGGATGTGTTATGCGATAATCCACTATATTTTAAAAATGATTTAAATTTGAATAACTATAAGTTCTATGTTCATTTCAACCGCTTTGGAATGATTTTTAGACTTACGACTTATAAAATCATCTATAAATCGCGATAAACAAAACTTATTTTATTTGCTAGATTATTTTGAAAGTTGAAGCCCTTGTACACTCCTATAAGTCCCGTGTCAAATACATCCATTGTGATGAAAGGTAGGTATAAAGTCGGGCACTTTTTACCGGAACCATGGTTAATATTCGGTTCTTGTTAATGCTCTCTGTGATTGGTGGTGTTACCACTTTGACAATATTGTGAATTTGTGATGTTGACTTTTAGTGTTTTCTTATTAGTATGGGATCGAATGTATTGATGAATCGCAAAGTGGATGGTTTTTTAGGTTTTAGTTGTCTATAGCTTAGCTTGTGCTTTCAACAAAGGTCACAAGACGATCCAACCCAAGATCGCTTTCGCTTTCAGAAGATCGTAATCGTAAAATCGACGGGATCTTAAGATTCTACTATAACGTTATTTCTTAATAATTTATGTAATTTTATACAAATTTACAAATTCTAATATATTATAACCACAAAATACTATGAACGCTTCATATAAACGTTGTCTCTAAATTACGATTATAAAACGTTTAAAAGATTAACACGTTGTTTTTGAATTCTACAAACAAACAACCCATAAATTTAGCTTTTTGTTTGAATCCGAAAAGAAGATCGGACGGACAGATCGTAAGATCAGACACAAGACGGATCCTATAAGATCTTAAGGCAAAAGATCCTATGTAGATCCGGATTGTTTTTCATAAAGATCGTAAAATCGTAAGATCTTAAGATCAAGACGATCCCGACAACCATGCCCAACCATAATGAATCTAATATTTTTTCTATAAGGCGCACTCAAATTACTATTTCGTTGCTCCTTTCACTTGAACAACACTTGTACCATTTGCACATTAATAACTTGAAAAACTTGTAAAACCATAGTTAGTTTCATTAGTCTTTTGTGATTACAGTATTAGGCCGGGTGTAAGGATTGGTTGACCTCTCGGTCGATCAGCCTACTCGATGCATCGGACCCTTTTACACCACCTCATAGGAGACACGTGACGTATGAAAAAATTAGAGAAGATGGTCGCTTTTGCGACCGAGTCAAATGCAAACCAAAAACCAAATTTTCACAATCACATGCTTTTATTTTAAAACATAATGATGTCGGTCTCTTCGTTACACTAAGTTGGTCACGAAATAATACTGGAGAGAGAAAATGATGTGGTGGTTACCATTACAACCAGTATTTGGAATATTTTTTTTTCCCTCTTATTCCCTCTTAATGAGATATATGTAGGGGTGGCAATTCTCGACACGACACGATAAAATACACGAAACTGACACAAAGTTAAATAGTTTTGGGTTGAGGATAAACATGTTTGGGTAAAAAAACAGGTCAACTCGTCTAACCTATTTTATAAAGAAAAAATTACCAAAAGAGGCCAATTTTCTAAGGGTGGTCCATTTTCTAAACACTTTTCTTATCTCTTTCCCATTTGCGCCACGCCAACCGCCGACTCCATTCATATTATGACACGTGTCATTCTCAAGATTTTTCTACTACCACCAAGTCACATCAAATCTCCAAGCAATCTCCTATTTTTTTTATTAAAGGTCAATGCTCAACCGACGGTGCTCAACCGGGGGCTCACTTTTTACATGGGAACTTGAAAAAGGTACACCAAAAGATTTGCCATATCCAAGTGATCTGACATTTTTTATTTTCTTTTTCCACTTTGTAGGACCACTATGATATATCAACCTTATCACTTTAACAAGCGAACCCAACACACGTAACAACAGTTACGCGTAGAACACGAACAAACCAAACACAAACATATGCGTAAAACAAAGAAGGAAAGATTAAGAGAGATGATGACTTGATGTTTATACAAAACCGTGTATGTGAAGAAAGATAAACACAATAAAGATGATGTTTATTGCAAAGGAAAACACACACACACACACTCAAGCACACCCCTCAAATGACATACTTGAGGGGTATTTATAGTACAAGAGAGAGGATGCCCTAAGGCTTGGCCATGGGCCTTGAGATGGACTTGGATTGGGCTTGGGTTTCACGAATTAGACAAGGCTAGCTTAACATAACTTATGCCCAATTAGCTTAGCCCAATCCACGAGCCCGTTGACTATTCTATCACGATATCTAACACACATTACAAAGTTCCTAAATGCGAATGACCATCACTTCTAATAAAACCATTAAGGCTAATAATCTCCCCAAGGGGTGGTCATTCAAAAGATGCTCCACTTGATTGGTTCTTTACTTTCCTTGAGCTTGAACTTTGCGTGTAGATATAGAATAGTCTTGATTCTTTGTTCCTTCATGCTTTGTGATCGATAATGCGGTTGTCCGCCGTTGTCAACTTCGATGGTTAGGTGTCTCCACGCCTTTCTCCACCATGCTCACACTTCTATTTGTCTTTCGTTACCAATGATGTAGTTCTCGAGTCTTTATACTTTGTTGATTCTTTGACATTGACGAAGAATCATCTTTAACTTTGATTAGCCTTTGATTTTGATGAGAACTTTCATGTGTTGTTGGAATTAGCATGTAGAGAATCAGACGATCCATCCGCCCCGAGCTTCCATAAGAAGAAAACATAAAACAAAGTTAGTAATAAGAGGATTCCCAAGACTTACAAGTTTGAATTTTGAGGGTGTTAACAAAGATAGTGTGAAAACACGCCTCTAATTCTCACAGAGGCCGCTCTCGAACCGGAGTCCCATAAGTGAGATAACACGATATACCAAGTACATCTACAGCTCGATGAGTCAAGTACACCAAGCATCACTTCACGATCAGACCGCTTGAGACACACTGCGTAATCCACGTAGAATTACCGGCTGACCGCCGTGGTCGTTTGAAGTCGACCGGCAGGAATTTCCATTCAATCATCAAGATCATGATGTGAAACTTCTCATAAATGTTCGCGCATTGCTAAGATCTGCGTGAGGACTCTAGAATATATCACTTGCGCCTTATTGATGAACAACAAGCGATGTCATGTCAAGTGTTCCTATGAGATCTTTTGATGAATCTCGTGGCTCTAGACTCAATTAGTGCATTTTGGTTTTCCCGAGCGAGACTAGGAGAGGGTCTCCTTCTTCAATATCAAGAATCTCTAAGAGAAAGCCGATAGATTATGCAGGTTCCCATGAGAATGAAACAAACCTTTCGAGAGGAATTGAGTGGCTAGAAGGTTTAGTGCAAGGCCACCGGGTCCATGACGCCTTTGTTTTCAATACTGTGTCATCTTAGCGACAACCAAGAGTCGATGAATTGAACTCGGTTTCGCCCCTAAGATTGAATATGGAGGGCTATTTCTTTTCACCCTTTTCATTACTTTTCTTTTAATTCTTCAACCCCTTCTTTCTCCTTTCTCACATTACTCCTTTTTCAATCATACCTAAGAACTTCTAGTTCTAAACTATTGGTGATGTCCTTGGGTAGATCCTCCTACCTCGCGGATCATAGGACAAATTTCCTATTCTTAGTCACCTTATAACTCCATGATCATCCTATTGTTGCCATAAAACCATTTTTCTTGAAAATCTCTCGTAGTGTTTATGATTGAAAACATGTTTGAAACATTCCGAGAGTTTTATATTTTCATAAACACCCCTTCACATGTGCTTATAAGTTTTGATGTAACCGCATATGAGGGTAGAGTTCGCACATTTTGAATTGATCGACTTTAAATGAACACGACCGATTCGAGACACGCTTACATCACTAGAGAACTAGCTTGAAATTATTACCCGTCCCGGTCAAGTCCATAGAAAGTTTCTCGAGATGGTACATGATTCCTCGTCAATTCATTGGTTTCAACCGAGTCGAGCTCATTTGAGATTCAAACAACGATTTTGATCACATTTTAATCACGCCTCCCCTCAAAAAATAGCATATTCGTGATATTTTTATATCAACTGATTAAACAACATTTTAGAATCTGTTGGGGAGACAAACGGATTTGATTTAAGCATGAATTTGGAACATTTTAGGTTTAATACTCCCCCTCAACGAAAGCATATTTTTCATATAGAAAATTTAGAATCAATTAAAGGTTTAGATGGAGTTATCTTGGTACCAAATGTGAGAGATTTTGAAAAAATCTTTTTGAAAAATTTCGAATCAATGGTACGCAAGATGAAGATTTAAAAAATCTTTTGAAGATATTGAAGAAGAATGTTCTTCATTTGATTTAGGATAAGTGCTCGATATTTATGAAAATCGATTTTGCGTAGCACTTTCCTTTCTTTAAAGATGTGAAGTAACTGCAAGCCATTGTTTTTAGGAATAGTGCTTGAAAAGTATTTAAAACCTTTGATTTGGTTAAGCACTTTCCTTTCTTTGAAGCGTGGGTCCCGAATCGATGTGTTCGTAAGCCATTAATTTGAATTCGGGTTTCGCATCAAGTATACGAAAGCCATTATTGAAGAAATTACGAGAAACGACATGTTTTGAAAACATTAAAGAACTCTCGCCAAGCATCCGTATATACCCGTATCATTGTTGAATGACATTTCTAGAAACGCATGAATATCGATTATACAGAGACATGTCGTAAGAAGAATATTTTGGATTTTGTTGATTTTATATTGTTTTGTATTTTGAAAATTTTCTATTTTTGTATTTTGTTTTGTTGGTTTTATAAAAGAAATGGAAAATCAATAAAGAAGATAGAAAGAGTGATGAAGAAGAGTTTACGTAATTGGAACCTCTCGATAAGCTAGGTTCGAGATATTTGATTCACCGCAACCAAAGAAGAAGAGTTTTCACAAATAATGAGGTTAGAAGTACAAGATTCCTCACCATGAGGGTGATCACTATCAACGGTTGTAGTGGTTTTACTTCCTTATCCCGATGATTTTCACTATTATCCGTAGTGCAAGTATCAAACATCGCTCCTGGGAATCCATCTAAGACCTATTTCGTTGAAAACTTTGCCGCTGGGTATCCACCTAAGGTAAGATCTAGGAGTTGTTTTCATTTCAGATGCGCTGAAGACTCATTTTTGAAAAACTACGTCCCAAGAGATCCACCTATTAGGTTTCTTTTGTTTGACATTTTATCAACGGGCTTGTGTCTATTTGGTGTCTTAGTGGATTGTGCCTTGGCACGAGAATTATCTTTCTTGAGATATAGTGAGGCACATGCATCATGATTAGTCGAAAAGACACATTTTTACATTTAGTATGCATAAATTCAATATTCTTGTTTAAAACAAAGGTTTAACTTTGTCACTACGCCTTTTGGAAATTGATTCTTGTTCGAAAGAGAATTAGAATTCCTAGTGTTGTTTTCTAAGGGCATAGCATTTTCGCTTACAAGTAACTACTCTTAGATGCAAGCCAATCCTAGTCTTTTGAAGAGTGTTCCTAGGTAATGCTTTACTACTACTAGCAAAGGCCTTGAAGTCTTGTAGAATTCATCACCCTAGATGTTGCACCTAAAATTCCAGCCTTTTCGAGTCTCAGCCTTTTTCATAGCTTCTTCTAGGTAGTGATTGTTGACCATGTTGTTAGAACCGATGATTCTTTAACTGGATTTTTGTCACATTCCTGTATTATTCCTAGAAATGCTGTGTGAACAAACTTTTGGTTTTTCAAAGAATCGCTTTTTCTTTTCAAAACTTTTGATAATTCTTTTTAATAGGCGGTGGACCGTGAGCGATGCTTTTGACAAATCATTTTTCTCATTGACTTTGGAGCAAACCGAGAAATAGACATTTTTGGTTTGAAAACCGGTTTGGGAACATTTGTGTTCTCCTCACCAATGGTTTTGCAAACTTAGTATCCACACCTTTCCTTTTGACTTCCCACCGAGCTCTCAAAGATCATTTTGCTCTTTCATGTCCTTGTAGGCACGCCATACGACGCTTTGTCATACTTGCATTCCTCTGCTTTTCGATCAAGTTGTTTAAAATAGACACGCTTTTCTTTTTCAATTTTTCAAGAGCATTTTCATATTTTGAAACAATTGCGGAGGTCTCGATCGAGTCTTTCATGATCTTCAATGTAATATGTTTGTAAGATAATGGACATGATATCGGTAGTCATAACATCTTCAAGAGAGAATCATTTAGATTTTCCAAAACTCGATGTGTTCAAAACTTTCATTAGCTTGCTTTACTGTGGATTTATGGTCCTTGACAAAGTTAGTTGTTTCTTTCAAAAGTGCTTGTTCAACATGAATTACCCTCGACCGATGGCGCTAACGGAGGGCAATTGGGTTTTAAAAACTCTTTGTTTCGCCATCATGACGAGTAAACCGTATGTTAGTTGTAATATTGGTTTTAGACTTGATGCCTCAAGATACCCAATTTAGTTTTAACGCCATCTAAAATGCTTCTAGTATCACTTGTGTTAAAAGGATTGTTTGAAGACATTTGTCTGATTTTCGAAGAGATTTTGAGACAACTACGTGAGTTGAGACCGGTTTTGAAACCGTGTTGACACTTTGTTTGAAACACTTGGTGTGATGGAAAACTTTAACTTTTCTTTTTGATTAACAAAAGTAATTCCATTAATTTTGTTCCATTTGTTATAATCAATTGGTTTAAGATCTCAGATTCTTTGTTTCATTTTTGATCTACTCTCCTCGATAGTTCTAACGCTTCGTGAGAATCATGAACAATTATGGGTTCATGCAAAGGTTTTCCATCGCTCAACACATTCTCGAGATTTCGAGCTTTCTGAGGAAACAAGGAGGTGTGTTACCAAGAGCCATTTTTGAGTTGTACTGAAAATACGGATTTACTTGATTAATCAAAGATATTAGTTGATTTGGCTGAATGACCCGCTGTAACAAGCAAATTTTCCAACTTTTGATCATCTCATTTTTATCAAGAATTTCATCAAGAAGAGAATCTTCGCTTTTGAAAATCAAGAATCAACCGCTTCTTCTTTTTCAAGATCGTAATAAGTTGCTTGTTGTTTAGAAAGATGGTTTTTAAGATCGTAAATTTCCTTGTTTAAAGATTTTATTTTCAAGTTCAAATTCACATCAAGTGTGTCATACTTAAGTTGCAATTGTTTTTCTTAAAATGTAATCTCGATAACCAATTTCTAATTCGTACATTTTGTTTGTATGAAATTCATAGGCTTTGGCGTGCCCTGTAACTCTCAAGCTCGCCGGTCAATTTCTTATTCGCGCCCTTAACTTCGATCGACCTTACTCACTTTTTCAATTTCAATGCCACGCTTATTGATTAATGATTCAAAATAGGCACGTGTTTCCTCATCGCCTCAGATTTTGTGCCACACACCTCCACTAGGATCCACATCCGAGTTTCGAGTTAGTATTGCTACAACTCGGATTGTCCATGTATGTATCATAAGAGGTGCCGATGTCACGTATCGTCGCTCATCATGAGTAAACACATCACATATGACATTGTTATAACATGGATCAATGATTGGTAGCTTAGATATCGATTTGCGCCATAGATGTGAGGCGCGTCGAGTCGATGGTCGCACTTAGTCTCCTCAAGATTTACCATGAAGACGCAGCTTGCATTGATGTCCTCTCGGCCTTCTACATCATCCATAATAGCGAAAGTCATGTTCCTCAAGACTCAACCGCATTCCGTGATTCGCGCTTTTGTGCTAACAAAGATAGCTTTCAAGATACGAAAATCCTTCTTTTTCGCTTAGTAGGACAATTCCTTGCCATGCGACCCACCTCGACAGCTTATAACACTTAACTGACACTCCCCGATTCACATTTCCATAATTCCCAACGATCGAGTCGCAACGTTGCCATTCTCGACACCCATCGCTTATTCCCAACATTCTATCCCATCCGATTTCCAACATGTCGATTCGATCGATTACCCTCGATACGGAACCGCATGATTACCGGCGCGATCGTTAATCGCTTATCCAATAAAGAAAATATCTGCTGCAAGGTCGCTCGGGCCGGGCCAGGATCGCGATTCCTTGTTCCCGGTATTGTTGATCCGGATAGATTGTTGTCGTGGTTGTGGAATGTATTGTCGCAAGTTGTTGTTGTTGCAAGATGATGAAGCTTGTTGTTGTGTATTAACCGTAGTTCGAGTCTTAGCAATAAGTGCCAATGGATCATGATTCTTTGCCAATCTTTCTTTCCCGACTTCATTCGCTCACTTTGGTTTTGTTTCGTAAAATCGCTTAGTTGATCAAAGTTCACCGATGTAAGTCTTTGTTTGGTTGACAATAGTGACATATCGCCCCATTCTTCCGGAAGATTATTCAGAACTTGATGTTTTGAACGATTGTTCGGTGCCAACTTGTTTCGATAAGCTCATTCATCAAAGTGCAAAACCTTCCATAGTAGGATTCAATGGATTCTCCCGTGTAGATGTAAACTTCTCCCATTCGCTAGCGACTTGTTCTCCATGTCTTGTTTACCAATTTCGCTCCATAACATAGTCGCCTAACACGCTCCCACATATCGAAAGCAGCTTCACAACCGCTCACAAGAAGAAAATGTCTATTGGTAAACCCGCTTGACAATATGAATTGCCATGTCATCCAGATCGACTTGTTTCTCGATCCTCTTCAAGGTATTCTCGATCTCGCCAAGATGAGAGGATGGTGGATGGAGGTGTTGCATCCGCATTTCCGTGTACATGAACTTGTCGAGGTCGGAAGGGTCCATCCCGAATGGATTTAATCATGAGTTTCATTAGGTTTGGTCTTGATGTAGCGGAGCATTCGACTTGTCCATTGAAGATAACCACCTTTGCCAACATAGAGGTCGGTTTTCGCACCTACCGCATGAATGTCTTGTTGAGTTGCCATTGATGAAGTTATGATCCGATAAAGTTGATGTAGGATCGATTCAATGATAAAGGAGTTGTGGTTGATGAAAATTAAGCTCTGTTGAGGTTTTTCCGAAAGTCGACTCAGAACCTTGGTTCTTAAAAAATTTCGCCAAAATTTGAAATTCACTATAAAAATCAATTCTAAGGTCGATGAAAAATTTGAGTTATGACAATTTTGACGCCAAATTTGACCCGAAAATTTTGAATTTAGGCCCAAAATTTGAGTTTTGACCAAAATTTTCACAGCTTAAACCAAAATTTGAATCTCGTAAAATTGAACGCTTAGTCTCCTCAAAATTTAAATTTACTCAAGATTTCCCGCCAAAATTTGATTTTTTTTTTTTTTTTTTTTTTTTTTTTTTTTTGATAATGAAGAGCTTAGCGAGAAACACGGGTTACGAGTAGACGAGGCTTAGCGTAGGATCTTATGCGAGGATGCTTAAAGCGAGGAATCCTTAGGCGAGAAAATTCTTATGCGTGAACCCAACTTACGCGTGAAAAGAGTGCTTACGCTGAGGGAATAGCTTACGCAGTAGGAATGGCTTACGCGTAGGAATGGCTTACGCAGAATCCAAAAATCCTTTACACTATCACAAAGGTAAAAGATATCCAAAAGTCGAAGTGTTCCACAAACTTATCCAAGTGAGGAAGCACCGAGTCACCGTTATAGCTCAAGATTCTTCACCAAAAGTTATGAGTAGAAGCTTATGCGTAGTTGACTTTCACGAGTAGAACTAGGGTTTTGACCTACTGTAAAAAATTTCAATGATTCAACCGATTTCTCTTGCACGATAGCCTTAAAACACTCGAATAACCCAAAAATGTTGACATTTTTCACCCAAAGTGGCTAGAAAAGTTACGAGTAGAAATGACCAATGAAACAAAATGAGTTTAAAAAACGTATCTAAACCCGTAAAGCTTGAAACTTTTGCGAAAAACTAAAACTTTAACACCAAATAAACCTTAAACCACAAGAATCTTGAATTTTTGGTGAAAATGAAAGCTTTAAGCGTATCAAAAGTTTAAAACGCGAGCTTAACGCCGATTCACCAAAACTTCAAAACAAACACAAACACTCCTAAACCATTGTTAAAGCGATTGATACCAATTGTAGACCACTACGATATCAACCTTATCACTTTAACAAGTTTAACCCAACACACGTAACAACAAGCACGCCAGAGAACACTAACAAACCAAACACAAACATATGCGTAAAACAAAGAAGGAAAGATTAAGAGATGGTGACTTGATGTTTATACAAAACCGTGTATGTGAAGAAAGATAAACATAGTAAAGATGATGTTTATTGCAAAGGAAAACACACACACACACACACACACACTTAAGCACACCCCTCAAATGACATACTTGAGGGGTATTTATAGTACAAGAGAGAGGATGCCCTAAGGCTTGGCCATGGGCCTTGAGATGGACTTGATCGGGTTTGGGTTTCACTAACTGACAAGGCTATCTTAACATAACTTATGCCCAATTAGCTTAGCCCAATCTACGAGCCCGCTGACTATTCTATCACGATATCTAACACACATTAAAAGTTCCTAAATGTGAATGACCATCACTTCTAATAAAAACTATTAAGGCTAACACACTTTAACGCTTCCATATCAACAAAAAAAACACATAACACACACTAAACACACGCTAACACACACCGATATATCGTAATAACACAATCGGATTTATGCACTTTGAAATGTACGCTCCATAACACAATCGGACGCTTGATCCGCATCATTGTTGGTGAGGACGATTGAACCACACCAATTACGCAAAAATCAAAATGGTAAGTATTTACAATCGATTAATTTTGTTTCATCGCAACTTAGGGTTTTGTTGCATCCTTTTGTTGTAACCGGTTAATTTTGTTCATATCGCTTATTAGGGTTTTAAATCGTTGTTTTGTTGCATCCCTTTTCAAAGTGCATGCATTTTTTTGTTTTTTAGTTACGCTTACGCTTACATCATGATTTGTTTTATGTCAAAATTACCAAAGAAGCTAAAATCCATACAAAGTTGTGGTTTTTGATATTTTTCGCCTTTTGAGATGGTTAAGAAAATGAATAAAAGTCACCATCTTGGCCAAATTTTAGTATTATTAAATGACACTGTAGTTTTAATTTCTCCAGCAGCGGTTGAGTTGATTGGTAAAAATGATTGTGTGTTAGAGCTATATAGGTGTAAGTAACATGTATTCGATGAATCATGTTTATATAGAGTCATTGTGTATTAGTCTCATTTTTATATAGTATCATGTTACGATGAAATGCGTGAAATGAGAGGGTATTTGTGAGTGTTCCAAACTGTAAAAACGACTGTGTGTTAGAGCTATATAGGTGTAAGTAACGTGTATTTGTAGTTGATTATTCACACTTGATCTAGACATGTTACGAGATGATCTCGGTTCCCATTTAGACAGATACTTGTAGTTTAGATGTCGTATGCCTGTCTTGATGAGTGCTTTTTAAAAGCCAATGATGAGTGCTTGTAGCAAATTCACAGGCTATAGATCTTGCTGATGAGTATTGTAGTCAAGTCAATGAATTTTTAGATGTCGTATGTCTTGTTTTTTTTTAACGTTTTGAATATGTTATTTCTTGTAGGCGTATGATGCTAGAGTTATCGTTAAAAGCAAATTGCATTACTTCGTACTTATAAAGGATCGATTAGACCAGCCGCGCCTTTCCATGTTTAAAGCCGCATGTTTTGGACCATGGCTCGATCTGATCTATGTCGATAATGAGGAAGGGCTTGTTCATTACATGCTTCGGAAATAATTTCATCAAAAAAATGATAGCTATGATCTTCCACTTGTATACTATTTGAATGGACATTGTCTTTATTTTGGTCGAAATGAATTCGCCGACATCGGTTTTAGATTTGGTATGGTCGCTTTAGGAAATGGCGAGTGGTGATATCCCTTTCCGTCACCGAAGTTTTTCCAAACCATGTTGGGCAACATGTTAAATTAATTGATCTATTATCGGTTATTGAAGATGAAGAGGTGTTTATAAATCATTGGATGAGGATGCCATATGTGTTTGTCTGCTTGCTAACACTTGAGGTGATATTCATGGGTAAAGACTTGGGGTCTATCATTGATGATAATTTTCCGAGGATGGTTGAGGATCTTGATGAATGGAATGCATTTCCATGGGGAAACATGTTTGAGGCGCTTTTACGAGTCAATTAGAAATGTCTCTTCAAATCATCCAACGGTTTACCATCAAAGAATTGGTCATAAAGAATCCAACGATGTTCCTACCTATAGCTTGAAGGATTCGTCGCTTTCAAGGTTACCACTAAAAAACTTTGCTAACATTAGTTTACCGTTTTTTCTCAGAATGGAAGGGGTATTCGGTAGTATGTAGGCTCATGTAGGGGTTCAAAATTATCTTCATATGTTTCTCGTCCTTGTAACTTATATTTGTTGTCTTAACTTTTTGAAGATATGGATCATAGAGAGGCCGATACAAGTAAAAGTAAATATGGGAACAAGGCTCTGTGGGTGATCCCAAGAGACTTGCATGGTCGAAACACACATCATTTAGAAAGACCGATTATTTCACCAACTTTTGACAAGGTAAATATATATAGTTTTTAATTGATTGGTTAACTTTAAACATATACACAATTTTAGATACCACATAACTTGTATATTTTACCTAGGTTGAAGCTGAAGCTGAATGGTTGACACGAAGCATTGAATTTTTCAACTGGTATACCCCGAGAGCGCCGCATGTTGCAAAAAGGGGACCCTGGGATGAACATTTTCAGAAAGTGGCCACAAAAAAGGCTAGGCAGAAAGTGGTATACTCCGAGGGTTATTCAATGGAGAGCATGGGTAAAGAGGTAGAAGTTGTTTCACGAGGAATGGGTTAAGGCTTGAAGCCCGCACTTTCAAACTTGAGACGATTATTCGTTAGTTTTTACCTTTAGCAATTTTGACCAAGTTACATTGTTATCAAACAATTACCATGTGGTATGCTAATAGCGGATTTTGTTTCAAATACTTTATTCTCGCAGTGTTATAACGATTGATAGAGACAAAATGAACGAAGATACCTATGAAAAGGTAACTATAAATTGTATTAATGTGAGTATACCTTTAATTCTAATGTTCTACTAATAAGTGTTAAACACTTTTGTATGCAGGTTTATGGAAACAAAGTTAGCACAGTTGATGGAGACAAAATGAACAAAGATACATATGAAAAGGTAATTGTAAATTGTATTAATGTGAGTATACCTTGAATTCTAATGTTCTACTAATAAGTGTCAACCACTTTGGTATGCAGGTTTATGGAGACATAGTTAACACAGTTGATGGAGAACAGGTAATTTAATGATTTTTTGTTTTGTTCTTATTTCATTTCTTATATAATTAATAACTTGCGATAATAAAAGTTTTTAACCTTTTCATATCATTCACAGTGTAGATCTTGCTAATGAGTATTGCAACAAGTCAATGAATTTTTCAAGTTGTTTGATATGCTACATGTTGATGTGGATGACAAGGTTGATGGATTGGAAAATGTCTCAAAAGGAAAACTTGAGAAAGCTGAAAAACATGAGGAAGAGGAGGAGCAGAGGGACAAGAGTCTGAAAAATAGTGTTGAAGTTGAAAATAGAAGGAAGCTTATTGAGAAACTGAATTCACCTCCCATGAAAAGGGCTCTGGAGCAATGCGAAACAAAGAAGAGGAGGCTTGAACATGTTCCTAGGTCACCCTATGTCGAGAAGCGAAGTAAAACTTTTGATGTTCGTAACCTAGAAGATATGTTGAAGGTCGAAAGAATATACCAAATATAGTCCGCTTATGGTCGATAAGTTAGTAGAAGTCAAACCATGGGTAGAGGTATGAGAAATGATTCATTTGCTTTGAAATATCGATCAAGAGTTAATCAGTAAATGTAAACGATTATTACATGAATGATTTACCTTGTCTTTATTTTGTTTTCTTTTAGGTTCTAGAACCACCATACCAAAACATCGAGAAAATTTATGTTAGCTTTGAAGTTGATCGGTTCTCGGTTGTGAGGGTGGCGAATCGTGTGTTCCCTCGTGTGGAAAACTAGAAGGGGGGGTTGAATAGTTTTGCCAATTTTACTTTAGTTTCAAAAACTTTAGATTCGTTAATATGTGAGATCTTATGTTTGTAGAGAAAATATAGATCTAATGATAAAGCAAGTAAATAAAGTAAAGCGAAGGAAAGAAAAGACACAACCGATGTATAGTGGTTCGCCACAAGGACACCTTCCTTGCCCTACTCCACTCCCGAGTCACCTACTCGAGAGTTCAAGCACTATGTCAACAAACCCTTCACTTGGCGGATAAGCCTTCACAACGTTGTTTACACTTTTTCCGTACAAAGCTAGATACCGAGTCCGTAAACGGTGGACCAAACCAACACGACTATTACACAACAAATATGTGAAATATCAAATACAAGATCTTTGCTATGTAAATCTTATGGAGTGACAAATCAATCAAGTACCCCTTGCTTGGATGACTTGTAGAATGCTCGTGATCTCGCCTTAGAAGGACCTATATGAGGATCACAATAGAAAGAAAGAAGAACAACTCTAGATCAAGTGATCTATATGTTGAAGAGAATGAGAGTGTTTGAGAGATTTAGTGTTAAGAGGGCGAGTTAGAATGAAGAAATGGCTCTCATTTATAGGCAAAATCTTCACTGCTTTCCGGATCCTTCCACTTGGGATCCGCTCTAGTGTAATCCTAGGGATCCGTGGAACGCCCTCTTGCCCATGGGTTTTTGGTTATGGGTCATTGGTTATGGGTTGGTCCATGGGTTTTCTTTAGATTCAATGTATCTAAGTATACATTGTATCTAGCCAACTTGGGTATGGGTTAAGATCCATGGGTTATGGTCCATGGGTTATGGTTTTTACCCATCCTAATAAACTATTACAACAAATGCTTAATTACTACATTTTTGTATTTAAATGGCTATATGTAAATGCTTTACAAAAATAACATGTATCCTTATAATTATACTTAAGATAACATTATATTTGTTATCAACAAAACACAAAGAGATCACAAAATATTAAAAAACGTTTTTACGGTTTATTTGTATTAACACCTTGGTCTGATATCGTTGTCGATCATTATTTCTGGGATTGTTTAATCGGTTTCGACGATAATCGTAAAGTATGGCTACGTGACGAGGTAAAGTAAATTTTATTTACTTTACTCAGTTTTTTATAAAACATGCTTTTGGTTGTCTCTGCCTGCCAATTGATTTTAAGGAATTTTTACATTTTATTGTTACATGAGATACTAGATATAAGTATCATTAATCCATCATTTACTTTAAGCACTTTAGGTATTTTAATATAACATCCACCAAATCAATTAAATTTTTTCTTAAATGACATTACTATTTGTTAAAAAAAGTGTAGTGTAGCCACATAGAAGAGTATATTATTCATGACTTCAACACTTTGCTGCTTTTAGTAGTACAGATTTTACAAGTCTTGATTAACTTCATTTTTTTCTTGTACACAACATTTTTTTGAACAAGTAATGATCTTATTTAAGAATTGAGTTTGTAAATTTGGTGGATGTTATGCTAAGATTCCTAATTTACTAGAAGTATTTTGATCAAACTTTCAATTTTGAGTTTCCCCTCGAAAATCCATTGCCATGACGACGTAGCAATGGGTGTTGGCGCAAGCCATTGTACATGTTACGTCGTCATGGGAATGGGTTTTTGAGCAGAGGCTAAAAGTAGGAAGGTGTGGTAATGATGCTTGTCTCGTAACATTGTCTTACCTGATATCTAGTACACGTAGAGAAAATGAAAAGTCAGTTTTTTTTATAAATGACTGAATATATTTGTTGTTTGTTTTACCTATAGCACATTGATCTTTGGATTAGCTACATGTGGCATACCGCATCACCGATATGGACCGGTCTTCGTAAGTGCTTTTCCTACCATTACTGATGAACGGAAGAATGCATGTCTAGTACCCAAACAAAGAAACGTACCCTCTCGGTTGGGGTGATGTTGAACGAGTTTTCATTCCCATAAGTCAACTAGAAACACATTGGTCCCTTGTTGTGTATCACATCCAGACCGGGTCGAGTTACATTCTATGACAAGGGACCAGATTTGATCCCAAACTCGTCCATTCTATTTGAGTGTGAGGAAATGTCTAGAGACTAGGCTTCCTAAGTGTTGAAAGAGGTGTGTTTTTAGAAGAAGGAATTGATCCTATGACCTATAGGATTACTTTTTAACAAAGCTATGAATGTTCCCAAGTGGTGGATTGTATGATGATTGTAGTGTGTGGTCTCGCATCTTCTTATTCAAAGTTAGCGATCTTTTAATGGACTATTTGTCATGTTATTATGAATGTAATGTTGAACATAAAATAGGTTTACTAGTTGGAAGTGGTATTCTAGGGTGTCGATTGATATATTTGGAAGTGGTATTCTAGGTGAATGCATTGCTAAAGTAGGACTATAATCGTAATGTGAAACGAAACATGTTTACTAGTTTAGCGATATATCATGAAGTGCCGAAATGTTAGATCACTATTGCTATAGTAGGTGTCCACCAAAATCACACTCTTAACTCAAGCTTATAAATGTATAGGTTGGGAATGGCAAACTTTGGATGTGGATAACCCAGCCAGTCGCATTGGCGCACTATGAGAGAATGATTAGGTTTTATTACAAGCACAAGATCCATATTGGCTGAATGTTTTATGTGCTTGTTTTGTTAAACATTTGGTTGTCGAATTTGAAACAATTGTATGGGGTATGGGTCTAAAACACGTATGTATGGTTGTCGCTTTTGTGTTTTGTAAACAATTGAACATCTTTGGCACCCTAGTTCAATGTATGTATTCCTCCTGGATAACTTTGGCACCCATGTTTCTGTATATATTTGCTGCTCTTATGTTTCTAAACTGTTTTGTATTCCTCCTGGATTGCATGACTGATAAGGTGCATGATGATATAGGATAACTAATACTTATTATATGCAACATAAGCAGTAGCAAACAAGGTTCAACATTCATAATTCCAAGAGACCCATCGATTGTTTTACGACAAGTACATATTCAAACTAAACAAAAAACAAAAGCATCTTACATAATATCATAGTGATCATAATTCCACAACAAGCAAAATAAGGAAAGTAGCAACACATCTAATGTCTCCGCTACTTGATCTTACGGGTCAACCAAGTTAATAAGATCAAAGCTTTGCACCATATCAATCTCCATCGATGGTAGTTCCCTACTTGAGCTTCCTTTATTAGATATATTTCCCTAACAAGTTTGAACATTTGTGAGATTTCTTTCTTTGTCAGTTACCAAGCAATTTTTTTTTTGAATACAAATATTAGTCACTTACATTCTTTTCTTTGGCAATGGTTCCCCGCATGCCGTCATCAGTATCCAATGGATCGACACCTTGAGCACCTTACCGTAGTTGGTTCCTCTCCTGAGATCTAACACGATCTTTGTTTTGGGTCTTCCGATTGACGACTACCATGATTGGCGGCTTCACAACTTGTAAGCCATTAGGAAGTTCCCAACTTGACATTTCTCCTACAGTGATAAACCAATCCTTGGTACGCACTTTACAAATGTTGTTTTCTTGAACCAATCAAAAGCCAAATGATTACAATCAGACAATCTAAGAACTCTAGTAACCGATATCGCATGACCACATGGTATGCCGGAAAGTTGCCATTTACGACAAGTACATGAATTACTAACTAGATCCACGGTATGTTGTTTTCAACGATCATCTACCATGTAGAGTTTAAACTGTTCAATCCCATACACAACCCAGTTAAAGCTCTTCAACATTCTATCCTGTACTTTCGCAGTAGCCCAATCACTAAGTTCTCCCTCGGGTGCATCTGAAATAATATTTACAAAATAAAATAATAGTTCTTTTCATCTTATATTGACTAAGAAGGAAAAAAACAGATTTTAAAAAGTCCATTACCTTCGTATTTGTGTCGACGGTCACAATACCACCGTAAAAGCTTTCAGTACCACCCATAAGCATTGTTATTGGTACTTTTCTCACATCCCTTGTTAATGCATTTGTTGACTCGACCGCTTGAAGTCATGTAGTTGTACCGATTACCAAAGGTAATGTGCCCTAGACCATTTATCAAACCCACTACAAGAAGTTTGTTATAAGCCATACCATTTCTATATACCATAAGATCCGAAATCGCTTCTATCAAATTCTTCTTCGTAAACTTTGCATGTTTTCCAATATTTTGCCTTTAACTTTCTACTACCGCTCAAACCGCAGCTCATCATCGATGTCTACAACAATAACTATGAAATGAATTTGGGAAGATTGTGTTACACTCTTGTCCAATCGAATAATGTCTATCCGATATAATAGCCAAACCTGGTCGTTCCCCTATGCATTCTTTCAATTTGGACGAAAACCATGTCCATGCCTCCCCAGTCTCACCTTAACAAACACCGGTAGCAATAGGTATAATTTGATTGTCACCATCCATTCCAAAGACAACCAACTTTGTCCCAAGTTACTTCCCTTTAAGATGTGCTGCATCAATTATAAGCAACGGTCGCATATACCGTAAGAAGTCCGAACTGCTTTTATTTACAAACTATTAGTCACACAATAATATTATATATAAAAAACTTAAAAGAAAAAAATAAAAACATTTAATTCATAAACAATATACAAATGCTTACCGCAACACCAAAGGCTATAAAACAGATTTTAAAGTGTCCTTCATCATCGAGATCAATATGTGTTACTGCATCATTATTTTTCATCTTTAAATTATGACAATAAAATGGTAATCGCTCAAACGAGTCCTTAGGGCAACTATCATCCAATGCTCGGTTTTTTCCACCCCATGCTTTTTATAAAAAATGTCAATTTTATATTCTTGACTAATATCTTCCATTATGTCCTTTGGGGTATAAATTGATCGCTATCTTTATCTTGGGTTCGAGTAAATGTCCCAAAAGTTTTTGGTAGCATTACGTGATTAGTATGAATTTGTGTTCTTGAACAAGTGTGAACATCGTAAACTGCTCTTAATCTCCATTTAGCACCATTTTTGTTCTTACCGTACACTATCTTCTATTTGCACCCATCTTGCACACAAATTACATCGCACCTAGACTTATTTGTTTTCCTAGGCTTAAATTCAAATCCATCTTTGATAGCGCTTAGCAAGTGCATACATGCATAATTCTTTATTATCAAATTCATCTCCTCTTTGAGGATGATAGAGCTATTGTTGTATTTCAATGTATTCGAGATCTTAATTTCGTGACTTGTTGGATCGGGTGGAGGAGGCATATTTTCAATGTATTTGTTGTTTGCCATTTAAGCGTAAATTGATCATTTAAAGAAAATGTACTTCCAAAATTTTCAAAATTTCATTTTTGGCGGTTTATATAGTTATTGACACATTCATCGTTAGATTGGTTAAGATTGTCAAAAGGTTCGCTTTGTGGTATTTTATGAATGATTATAAAAACATCGAGGATCAAAATCATTATGAAATAAGGAATTATTAAGATCAAAATCATTAGAAGAAGATGGATTTACCTTTGAACTTTTAACAATCATTTTGATTAAAAGTTTAGGCAATGCACCTTTCGGTTTACAAACTTCGTAATCTAAAAATTCAACATCATCATCATCACCACGTGGTTTAACGTAGCATTTTGTAAGAAAACCTAAATCGCTTCCTTTGCTAATATTGAACTTTTTCTTCACAAATGAAACTAACCCAAAGATATCTAATATCTCGCGCTAGTGAAACACCATAACCATCGCCATCTTCAAACACAAGAAACACACTAAATTTTTCCATATGAATATATTGGAATGAAAAATGGTATGGACATGTGAGTATATCGCTTCACTAATTTTCCATATGAATATATATCTATTAAAAATTTTGGTAAAATTCGAGTAGTCGAGCAATGATCACCGATTAGTGATGAGTCGATCAAATGTCCTATGCTCGATCGGTAATCGGGGAGATGGATATTTAATTCAACATTTATTAAAACCACCTATCATACAATAACTCACATTTAATACCTATTAAAGTTATCAACTAACTCATATTAACTCACATTTAATATGTCATTAAATTTTTCATCTACCTCACCACATTAAATATCCCCATCTCCATCTACTATGAAAGCAACAAGGACCGCTCGATCGGTATTGGGGAGATGGATATTTAATTCCACATTTAATGTTTAAATATAAGTTAGTTGGTCATATTAAATGCGGCATTAAATATATCCATCACCCCAACTACCAATGAGCAATGAGCATGGGACACGTGTCGAAATATGGTTCGAGCCGATCGCCGATCGTAGTCGGGAGATGGATATATTTAACGCCACATTTAATATAACCAACTAACCACATTAAAAATATCCTCAACTACCACCGAAAGCAATAACTCAAGTCATATTTCGACATCGTGTCCCATGCTCGATCGCCGATCGGTAGATGAGGAGATGGATATATTTAATGCCACATTTAATGTTTAAATATGAGTTAGTTGGTTATATTAAATGTGGCATTAAATGTATCTATCTCCCAACTACCGGCCGAGTAGTGAAGCATGGGACACGTGTTTAAATATGGCTTGAGTCGACTGGTCGATCGGTAGTTGGGAGATGGATATATTTAATGCCACATTTACTATAACCAACTAACCACATTAAATATATCCATCTCCCCAACTACCACGAAAGCAACAACTCAACCCATATATCGACACGTGTCCCATGCTCGATCGGTAGTCGGGTAGATAGATATATTGAATCTCAAAGAATATACCCACCAACCATGTAAGATATAGGATTTCACAAACACACTAAACCATAATCACAATGGGGCTGCTCAAGTATGTTTAGAGAGAAAGTTCTAGAGAGAAAGAGAAGAGAGTTGGGAACTATGTGAAACAAAGAAAATGGTATTGAAGCTCCAACCCTCACCTTGGGATGTAGAGGGTATTTATAGTGTTCACAAATAAACACCACCTACGGGTCGTGGATCGTGCATACAAAGGGTAAAGACCCGTCTGTCCTCCACGGTGTTACTTAACATACTACTTACTAACATAACTTGACTACGCTCACGAGCTTTCTATCGAATACATATACTGAGGTGACCGACTTTTAACGATCGAATTTTCTAATTCCTAACAATCTCCCTGCGGAGGTCACCTCAATTTACAATGAATACAAATGATATTACATTAGATTGTTCTAGGATTCTTGATAAAGTTCTTTGCTCAAGAGTATGTAGTCTTTGATTCTTCATGTTCCGCATGTTCGATAATTTCAAGTGGAGGTCTTTAATCGATCCACGGATGATGAGTTTTGAGCTAGCATCGAGATCATCAAGAAACAAAATCTCTCGACTCTACCTTTGTGGTGTTGGTATTATGTGATGTTGTGACAATTGGACCGACATGCTCACATTCGGATCATGATATATTCTCATCGAGTAGCGGAAGCTTTATCGGATCATGATATTTGCAAGCAGATAGCGAAGCATGGAGTGAAAGTATCGTAGTCGTTGAAGCACTTATCATGATTTCTTTTGAGATGAATGTGTGTGAGCATGCGGCTATGGATTGACCGATTCATTCGATCACCGAAACGCCGGGCGACTCGCATACAACAGCTAGCAATAAAGTGCACGAAAGTGTCTTTGATCCCTTTCGTTGAATTGAGGTACACGCCCATTTGTTCCCCGTTGATCGACAAGTACCGCTGATCGTATAATTCAAGAATTTCCTTGACAGGTTTCAGAGTCGCTTCTGTCGTTCTCAAACCGAACGCCTCAAAGAAGACAACACGGAGCGAGTGAACCAATGATTGAGATTCACCGATTGATGTAAAAGATTTGACAAACAATCGTGTATCGCTCAATAGAAATTGTTTTAGCAATACAATGAAGGTTTTAATGAAAATCAATTATCAATCATAAACACCTTTATTTTGAAATATTAGTACACAACAATGTGCTAAAGAAAAGAGTTTTAAGCACAACGACCGGTTTTTCAAAGGTATCCGCTAATCCATAACTCGAACTGTGATTGATTCAAAGATTGAATCGTCCCATAGTTTCTCGCTCGCTTGTCACATGGTTGATCTATTGATAGATCTCACATGCCACCCACTAGAGCTTGTTTGATGTTGGCTCCGTAAGGTTTTCCATCTTCATTGTGAATATGATTGCATATCACCCGATGTTCCGCAATACCACAAGGATAATGTGTAGGACTCATAAGATATAATCTCTTTTCACATTGTGTGAAATGAGAGTCTTCATTGACGTTGTCCTAATGAGATTTATTGATGATCTCGTGGCTCTAGACTCAATTGTGCATAATTTGGTTCCTATGCCGAGACTAGGGAGAGGGTCTCTCTTCAATATCAACAAACTCTAAGAGAAAGTCGATAGATAACGCCGGTTCCTCGAGAATGAAACAAGTCCTTTTAAGAGAAACTTGAGTAGCTTGGGAAGATGTAGTGCAGGTCACACTGGTCCGTGATGTCTTGTCTTCAATACCAAAGTTACCTTAGTAACCACCAAGAGTATATGAATTGAACCCGTATCGCCTAAGGTTGAATTATCTGAGGCTATTTATTTTCACCCTTTTCACATTCAATTTTTCATTCTTCAACCCCTTCTGCTTACCGAGACTTCATAACTAGAACCTTGTTGCATTTATTCCAAGATTAGCTCTGCCTCATCCGCACTCTTCCCATATCTCACATTTATCCTTTTTCATCATACCTAAGGACTTCTACACTATCTAGTGGATCGTCTCGGTAGATCCCTCCTATATGGCGGATCATGGGAACAAATACCTAACCTTATCATCCTTATATCACCATACATAAAGTAAAGTTGTTCGGTCTATTTGGTATTGTTCATCCGCCATTGGAACCAATTGAAAACCATTTTAAAATCAATCCGTATACTTGTGATATATTATCAAACCATTTTTGTACCGAAATATTTTTGAAATTTTAGAACAAGAGCTCCCTCAACATGTGCATCAAGCATCATTTCGTAATAGAAATAATTTTCATCTTGAGGGTTGGCTTGCATCTAAGAGTTGTGATATAATGAATGTGGTTATCAAAATAGTTGCTCCCTCAATATGTGCATAGAAATTTGAAAATGTTTTGCACATATTAGGAAAAGATCGCACATTGAAATAATTTGATCACGCTTCAAATCTTTGTGGTTTAAGATAGATGCTCCCCTCAACATGTGCATGGAAAATTTGAAATCGTTTGGCACATGCGGAAGGAGAGCTTGTACATCCTTATAAAACCATGTATCGATTTATCGCTTAAATCCAATTTAAATCACAAATTCTCCCGATCACATTTTTCAACTCCTTTTGAGAGTTGTGATCTCTATTGATTTAAATTCAATTTTGAAAACTTTTGAGGAGAGTAGTGACTTGCTTTTGAAAAAACTTTTAACCGATAAGGATCGATTTTCGACTTTAAACTCCATTGATTAAACATGCAAGATTGTCTTTTGAAAACATAACATTAGCAAAGGTTTTGAATCAATCAGATAAAACATTATTCTTTTGAATTTTCAACAATAAACCTTGCTCATTTACGTGCAATTGTTTGAAAATGACCTTTCAAAATAACCTTTAATTCGAATAAATTATTCTCCCCTCAATCAATGACATGTTGTTGATTGAGAGATAGAGATTTTAACGTAATGATAAGCACAAATGATTTACACGAATAATAGAGTACGAGGTAATTTCACAAAGAATTTATTTTTCGTAAGAATCATTAGACGGAGAAATATTTGGAAAGAGAAACATTTGTCTTTTGATGACAAACATTTGTTTTAAGAATCGAGCATGAGATTAGAAAAATAAGTTAAAGCATGACTGCTCATTACTTTTAAAACGGGTTACCGCCTCGAAATGACAATAAACCACCATTTTCTCCTCCTCATTTTTTTTAACAAAAAAACTATGTACATTCAAAGAACATCTAAAGACCCGTGACATTCTTTGAATGTCAACACAAAGTCCGTAGATGATATCGAATAAGGAAAAACATGACAAAATAATAATATTTTTGGAATTTTTTAAGATTTTCTAATTTGTTTTTTTGAACAAATATATACAAGAGATAGATGAATAAAGACCTTTACTCCTCGCCTTCCTCTCAAGACGCTGAGTGTTTCGGTTGTAGACTCTTTAGGCCAAGACGTGAAGGATAAACTCAAAACGTTCTCTAGAAGAGCTTTGGTGAAGATGTCCGCTAACTTGTATTCGCCTCACAAAATAGAGTTCCACCACACCTTTTCCCACTTGTTCCTCGATGAAATGATGTCGAATGTCGATATGCTTTGCTCTTGAGTGTTGTACGTTGTTGCATGAGAGCAATAGCACTTTATTATCACAAGATGTAGGGATTTTGTTGAATTCAAAGCCATAGTTAGTTAATTGAGATCTCATCCATAGGATTCGAGCACAACAGATGACATGGATATGTATTCACCTCTGTAGAAATATAAGTACTCATTTGCTTCTTTGACGACCAACTCACAAGCTTATCACCCATAAACCGAGCACCTCCGCACGTATTTCGACGAGTATCCCGACATCCCGCATGATCAAGATCCGCATAGGCACTTAGTGACATACCGGTGTCCTTCGGTACCAAAGTCCCATATTGATGGTTCCTTGACATACCGAAGACCCGCTTAATCGCTTCAAGGTGCCTTTTGGTAGGCTTAGCTTGATATCTAGCACACATGCAAACAATGAACAAATGTCCGGGTTCATCGGTGTGAGGTACATCAGGGATCCAATCATACTACGATATTTCGTTTGGTCTACCATGATCCCCGAGTGGTCCTCATCCGCTTTAGTACGCCTATCATGGGAGTGTCAACAAGGTCACTAGAATCAAATCCAAATTTCTTTAAGATCTCATTTGCATATTTAGATTGATTTATAAAATGCCTCCGGACTTTTTGATATTTGTAATCCCAAGAAAAAATGACATTTGTCCCATCATTGACATTTGAAATTTGGAACCCATTTCATTTGAAAAACGATCACATTCATTGGGGTCGGTCACGAGGCAAAGATAATATCATCAACATATATTTGAACGCGAATTAAATGTTAACCCGACTTCTGGTGAACAATGTCGGATCAATCGCTCCTTTGTCAATCCGATGTAGATAGAAGAAACTTTGATAGCGATCATACCATGCCCTCGAGCTTGCTTCAAGCCGTAAAGAGCCTTCTTCAAGCGATAGACATGAGTAGGATGCTCGATTCACAAAACCTTCGGTTGGTCGACATATACGACTTCTTTAAGATCTCCGTTAAGAAAAGCCGCCTTTACATCCATCGATAGACAATCATGTTCTTACTTGCAAGATTAGCAAGGAAGATTCTCGATCGCCTCGATGCGCGCCACAGAGCAAATGATTCTTCAAAGTCAATACCTTCCTCCGACGGTATCCTTTTGCAACTAACCTAGCCTTGTTCTTTAATACATCGCCATGCTCATCAAGCTTCACTTTGAAGATCCATTTTAGAGCAATAATCATAGCACAACTGGAGCGGTACTAATTCCCATACATCAAGTCGATCAAACTCATGAATTTCTTTTGCATTGCATCGAACCATTGCCTTCATTCATGGCGCTTTAACATCTTTTGTTCGACCTTGAGAGTACGGAGTCGAGGAAGCACCATAAGGCATCGGTTGCAAGTTGTTTCCGTGTGGATACCGGACGAGAAAGGTTTCCAATGATGTTGTCCAATGGATGATCATGTGTCCATTTTCTAAGATGTTAATGTGGTTGTTGTTGAGGAACCAAGCGGCGAGTCTATATCTCCGATGATGGTTCCGATGATGATACAAGAGCAAATATGTTCTCAAAGGGTTCATCTTCCGGAGGATCAAGAGGGTTTTCATCATCTCGTAATGGCAACAACATTTCCATTGTGTACACTCGATGATTGATGATTTGTTGATGAGACAGAGTGATCGCCAGCAGCGCTTCTAGACTTAATGACATTGAAACCGGCGGGTTAACTTCATTGGATGTGATAAAGCGACCTCGATGAAGGAATTGATGATCATTTGCGGTTGGCTCATAGTGTTCATCAAACATTGATCGATCAGCTTCTTCAAGTCATCTTCAAGGTGGTACATAAGGAGTTGCCGGCGAGGAGTCGAAACAAGAGTAGAACCGATGGGACTACATGATGATGCGGGTCCGTAACGGGTTGTCCGGAGCCATAGGACCGGTCACCATCGAACGAACGTGAATTGTTTCCATGATATTTCGGGTTCTTTTGTTGTAGATTCGTATCCCTTTTGTTTGGTGCATATCCTACAAATACTCCAATGTCCGCTTTAGCTTTAAGTTTGCCTAAGTCTTGACCTCATTAGTTCGATAAAGCACAAAGGCACCAAACACGCCAAGGAATGAGAGATTAGGTTTTTATTGTGGACAAGTTCATACGGAGTGTTTCTATGAGCGGTGAATTAGGATCGATTTTGAGTGTAGCATGCAAGGGCAATGGCTTCTGCACTACGTAAACATTGGAACCTTTGAGTAATCAAAGATTATTCTTGCGGCTTCCACAAGAGTTCGATTTCGCCTTTATACTACACCATTCTCGTTGAGGAGTTCGTGGAACACTTCTTTGATGACCGATTCCAACACTTTCATAAAACTCACTGTTGTTTATTAACAAACTCGGCCCATTGTCTGCTCGGATAATTCGGCAGCTTTGATAAGTTGAACATGCAACTGCTTGATAAGTTTGATGATGATATCCGAGTTTCATCCTTTGTCCTTAAGAACTTAACCTAGGTGAATCGAGAGTAATCATCAACCACAACTAACACATATTTCATCCCAAAGATATTTTGCACTCTCATGGGTCCACATAAATCCATGTGAATTGTATGAAGAACTTCAGTAACAGAGTTTGTGTTGGATCGATGTACTCTAACCAAACTAACTAAAATAGCTTGTTTAAGGTTTAACAACCTCGGATAAATCCTAAGTTATTAACAATGACACACTGAATAATCTTTATTAAGTATGGAATTTACTTAACAAATCTAAGAAGAATAACTTTATTATTAACTCTAAATCGCTTATTATGCAGATACTTCAACAACTTTAAGAATATCGATCTTCTCTAAAATGTTAACTCTAAGACTCGTGAATTGCACTCTAATGCCAATCTAGGGTCCTTTTATAGGCTCAAGGATAACCCTAGTCGGTTTACAAATTGTATCCTTGTACGACAAGTAATCTAATATAGAATATTCTAGAATTACAAGACTTTCTATAAACTAATAAAACAGTTCTTTAATCTTGCAAGATTTTGACTTCATGTGCAAGATTTTGACTTTATCATTTAGCAAGATTTTGACTCTTTGACTTTTCCAGCTTCTTTGTCATTCTCAAGACTTTATTAATCTTCAAGACTTTAACAGCTCAAAGACTTTCATATCCCAACAATCCTCCCTAACTTGAATTCTACTTGTTTGACTTCAAGTTCCTTTGTGAATTTATCTTTATCGCCTTCATCTTTAAGGATAGATTGTGTCTCTGTCTTTGGATTGTATCTTTGTAGTTTCATGCATAGTCAAATATCTTTAGAAATATTCTTTACAAAGATCATCCAAAGAAGCTCCATCTTTTCAAAGAACACAAGAATATATGACAATTTGTACATTAATTCAATTTAAGTTGCGACTATTCTCATCACTTCCGTGTGTGTTAACTCCCGAGAGGTGAATCATTAAAATTTAATGGATTTTAATCTCTTTACCAAAGCCATTAACTTTGGAGTAGCCAAATGTTTTGATGTGTAAGATCATGGTACATCGATAACCATATGATTTTTAGCAAATCATCGCCTATCAATGATTTGAGTTGTCTTTTCCAAAATCGCACCTTCCGGACTAGTTAGTTCTTTCATCATGGTGAACTAATTACCATATAATGGTTTTTCCACACCTTTACCACAAGCCATTTTCTTGTGGGCTAGCCAACTCTTCACATTACCGATATGGTGAGTTGATTACCATCCAACTTTTAGCAAGTTGTCAACCAAAACGGATTTGAAATATCTTTACCGAGCCGCTTGCTCATGGGTTAGCCAATCCTTTTGTAACCATGGTGGATTGATAACCTATTGATGTTACCATCTCAAAACCATTTATTCAACCTTTGTTTCAAAATATTTGTTACTTAACAAAAGGTTTCTTCTAAAAATCATTTAATCGGTTAAAAGTCGCAAGCGATTTTGATTAAAGTAATGTTTGATCATCAGATTTTGAATAAAGTATTGTTTTATCAAAATAATTTATTCAATGAAAATTCATACCGCTTATTCATCATCATCGACCATAGCAATCCGGTTGATAAATGATTGATGACCATACAAGCAATTTCATTATCCTCTTCAACTTCCATTCCATGCTCTAACATTCTCCTCATAAGCTCAACTCAGAAGAGGATATCTTCTGTCTGCAAACATGTGAATCATTGTTCCATTTTCCACTCTAGAACATGTACACCGATTCTTCAAAGAATCTCCACCAACAATTTTCCAATTCTCTTGATTCTTCCAAATTTCATCATCGCTCTGTTCTTCGCTTCCCATGCAGCTTGTGAGATCTCCAAGTAAAACTAAACCAATTCCTTCCGATGGATGATGTTCAAAGTAATCTTTCACCACATGATATAAATAGAATAGATCCACTCTATCTATGATATGCAATAAATCCCATAGCTCGTTGAACACTCAAGCTTTCATCTTCTATGAAACATCGATAGCTTCCATCTTTAGATTCCACAACTTCAAAAGCAATAATGAGATCCGCTCATCTTCATGTCAAGATCTTCTTTGGAATATTCAAAATCTACTATTCTCGAGATAATTTCATAGTTCATCCCAAGTTTCGTATCTTAACTTAACTTTTTCTTTTTGAAAACTGATATCTTCAACTTCGCTTTTCCTTTTCTTTTAAACTTTTCTTTCTTTCTCGCTTCACCCAAGTAGCTTCATCTTTATAATCTTTGATGCTTGCAACATCCTTCTTATAAGCCTCCTGTCTCAAAGATCATATAATATTTTCATATCAACATAATTCACTTTGCAATCCCTTATATCCTCGACTTTTCAAATAAGCCATCATTGCATTCCTTTCTTTAGCAAGATTTGGTTTTCTAGGTAGAAAAGAAACAGAGTAGGTGATCAGAATGGTTCAACATCTTCAAGATTCAATTCTTCTTGTAATTTTCTAGTCGCTTCTTCATTCATTGCCTCTTCATTAGTAACTTCTACCACTACTTCAAAGATTAAGTTCTTCTTGTACTTTTCTAGTCACAAATTTCATTCCTAGCAACTTCAATTGCTCTAAGATCCGCCAAAGTTAGCTTTTTCTTCTTAGTTTCTACTAGAATACTCTTTCCTTTATCTTTAGGATCTATTGCAGTTGAGAAGCTCTTGGTTGTTACTCCACAATTTCGTAAAAGTAACACCCTTCGCTTTGATAAATCATGCAATATTTCAAAGAATAGTTTCATCATCACTTGCAGTTCTTACAGTGTCTGGGTGTATCGCCTTCTTCGGTATGGCGCTTGTTGAAGGACCACCTTGTTCTTCAAAATCTAATACTCTTGGAGTAATTAACTCTTGTCCAAGGTTCCATGAAAATCAAGACTTTGTTGTTCAATACCTTGATCTTCGACCTTTCTTCTTTAGTACTTTCAATGATAACATGCTCTTCAAGACTTTGAGATTCTTTCTCCTTAACAAAGATCTTCTTTCAAATTCTTTTCTTCTAAATGCCTCACCAATTGGATGAAGATGGTTTATAAACCTTTTGCCTTTGGTTTTCTTCTTAAATTCCCTAACAGTCGCCCTTGTTTCCTTTGAGATTTTACCCATAGATGATGATGTTGAACCAATGGCCGACAAAATTTTGAGTCTTCTAAATTTAAGCTTCAATCTCTTAATCTCTGTAGCCTAATCTTCAAACGATTTCTTCAACCTTGCCAATTCCCTTGTTAAAGCATAGTTGTTGAGAACTTGACCCTCAGGCTCCATAGAGACCGCATCTCCTTCAGATGGTGAGTGTGCTTCTTGATGAGAAGCATGTACAGATACTTGTGGAGATTGTGGAGATGTAATCGCAATATGCTCTTGAACTTCAAAGACTGGGAAGCAATACCTTGTGATGCAAGACGTTGAGAAGCAAAGATGACCTTGTGGAGAGCGTGATTTCTTCTTCATTAGTTTCGTAGCTTCATCACGAATAGCCCGAACAACCTCCATCATTGAAGCAGTTAATGGAGTGTGTCTTCCAGTGAATAAATCACTTTTCCTTTCCATAAACGTAAAAATCTTTGCTTGTTGTACAATAACAGGTAGTAAGTCTGTAGGTTTTGGTACATCAGCAAGTTACTTGTTCAAGAAAACCTGTATAAACCTTGGGTACATTAACCATTTGGAACCATGTGAGAGCATTCCATCCAGAATTAGCCTTGAGAAGTTGAAAACATGATTGGTAGCTAATCCCACTATAGCAGATGCTATATTTGACCAAAACTGCTCCCAAGAGGTACTCTTAGCACTTATGCAATGGAGCAACACATGAACCAAAACTTCCAATGAGGACAAAATAAGGGCTTCCTGAATGTTTGTTCATTAAGGACCCTTCATAGCCAATGTCCCTAAATGTATCCCAAATCGCTTGTTTATCAAAACGAATGGCCCTTCTTCATCATTAAACAATAAGTCGCCTCGAATAGAGGCTTCAGAATCTTCAGCTTCTTCCAAAGAATCGTTGATCGAACATAAAATTCATCATTCTCCATATTATCCCTAGCATTAGCCCAAAATTCTTGAATCCAGGTTTAATTATATCCGCTCCACTAAAAGAGCATAACCGATTGACGACCAAGAAGATAATCAATTATATCATGAAAAGCCTCATTAAATTATGTCTTGTCTAAATTCGCCACCATGTTGTGCTTTGAAACAAAGATTACGATTTGCCATTGTTGATTATGTGAGCACAATAAGAGATATAATCGAATAATAAAGAGTTGGTGAGAGAATATGGAAAAGATATGAGAAAATCAATATGAGAGGAAAATCGAGAGTAGTTATTTATAGGTGATATTAGAAAATCACGCACTATAATAACAAAGTTACCGTTAGTAGTAATTACCCTCAATATTACCGTGGAACAAGATTTAATAAGACAAACAAGATTTTCCACGTGTGCAAGATTTTTCCAAGCAAGATTTTCAAAAAAAAAGATTTCTTTTCAAATTCCTCAGATAAACTAAGTATACATAAATATCCTCCTCAAGCAATGCACGTGACTATACTAATACTAAATAGTCCTCCCTTAAATGTAGCTCAAGAGTTAATCATGCCAAAAGTAATACCTCCAATGCTATTATTAGAGTATGAATAGCATCAAAAGTATCATCTTTAAATCCCAAGAAAATACCCAACTAAATCTCATCGAATCATCTATAACAACTAAGCGATTTTTCTTGTTTAAACTTGCCACGTAAACAGTCCAAACAAATCCATATATAATGACTCCAATGGTTCTCTAATTGTTCTCTCCTCAAGCTTCTTGCATGAAGCTTTGTGTTGTTTACCCTTCTTGCATGCTAAGCATGAGTGATCATTCTTGTAAGTCTTTGAAGGTAAACCTCTAACTAAATTGCCTTTGACCGCTTTGTTGATATTCCCGAAATTTACATGGCCCAATCTTCTATGCCATCACAGTGCTTCTTCATTGTTGCTTTTGCCACTAAACAATTGGCTCTTCCATAAGAGTGAAGACTCTTCATGTCCGACTATACACATCATTGGTTCTTGGTACTGAGTACTACCAAGTTATCATCAACAAGCTTGAATTGTGAGGAAAGGATGAGACATTATGTGTCGATGAATAACACAGGTGCTTTTTATCACGATTTGAGAGACCGACAATAAGTTGAACTTGAGCTCCTTCACATATCTAACATTCTCAAAATCTATACGCCCGCTTTGATGGTTCCTTTCCCAAGAATTCTTCCTCCATTGGGATCATTCCCAAATGCAACTCTTCCTCCACTAATAGATCTAAAATCGCATGTAATCTCCTTGTCTCCTGTCATGCTTCCGGAGCAACCACTATCCACAATAAGATGATCTTTAAGCTCCTCCTATGGGTTGCCCGCACAAAGATTTAGAGAGTTACTTTCTTTTAGGAACCCAAGCCATTATCGACTTGTGTTCCTCATGGAGTTACAAACTCAAATTCTTTGAGTATGTAATTCCACTATTTTTAAAACATGATCCGTAATTATCTTTTGATTTTTAGCATGTGGATTTTCAAAACTTTCTCGATTTTCAATGTAACTCTTTTGCAAATTCATTCTCCTTTTCTTGTATTATAAAACATCTATTTCACTTTTTGTTGAAAGTAATGTTTGTCCTCTCAAATACTTTCTCTCTTAACCCATTCGGCTTTTAACACTTGGTTCCCGTGATCTAGATCCCCTATGTGAATTGTAGTACCTTCTAGGTTGATAGTAATGAGATCTCATAGTGTTCTGCTCCATGCGATTAGCGCACTTTGTTTGAATTGAGCAAGACTTTGAGAAGGTACCGCTTGTGAAGGTACCGTGAGTTAGAAAAGGTCTTCTTTAGTGAGGGTACCTATGATCCGTGAGAAGTTACCGTGATTGACCCTATTAGAATTATTCCGCATCGGTTTATTCTCTCTAGGTTTCGGTTGCACCGGTCTTTGGAAATTTCCTAAGGTATTCGAGTGATGTTCACAATCCTTGATTAGATGAGTAGGACTATAACACACAAAACACGCTTTTCACCCATACTCCCAAAGTGACTTCTTCTATGTCTATGACCAAAACTATTTTGCCTTCTAGGTGAATGATTAAACCTGTTTTGACCAAAATTATCCCAAAAAGGTTTAGCAGTATTGTTTTGAAAAGATTTTCTTAAAGGTACTGCTTGTGGAGTAGTACTTTGAGTAGAAGGTACTGCTTGACTTTGAAAATATGTTTCAACAGTTTCTTTTGGGGTTTCAGACCTAGATTGACCAATAAGCTTTTTCCTAAATTCTAGACTGTCTACACCAAAATGTGAAACATCAGGTCTTATGGGTTGATGACTACCAACAGGATGTGGGACAGCATGATAACCTCTGTCTTTCTTATACTCAGGAGGTGATTCACTAATTGAATCCTCATTACTAGATGTGTCTACATAATTAATGAGTTCATCATCACTATTGGTTACATCCTCAAAATCACCTTCATCCTTATCACTAGGTGGATGTTCTTCTATGTTATCAAAGTTCATACCAAAACCTAAGCCGCTTCGAATATATGCTCTTCTCTATTTTTGAACATAAGTAACATGTGATGCACTGATTCTTTCCAGCATCAAACTTTGCTAACAAATCATCTCTTCTTAGTTAGTTTCAATTTCGAGAATTTTACGCTTTAGTTTCCATTCACTTAGTTTTAACTGGTAATCCTGTTGTTCATATTTTTCACCAAGCCATTTCATTATTTTCATGTGTTAATATTTTGGCTTCCATTGACTCTAAGGTTATTTGATAACCCGCTACCTCGACGTAGCCTTAACACAATTATCTCTTTCAATCACATAACTATTTAGCGCTTTTGATAGAAATCATGACAATTTGAGCATACCTCGAGATAGGGGATGAACTTGGTGAAGTAGCGACCATTGCAAGTAGTACAGTTCATCTTCACACCCAAGCTCCAATCAAATCCTCCATACCCATCTCCGATTCCCAAGCAAAGATGATCAACTTCCTCATCAAAGACATGTGTCGGTCCAATTCTTCATCAATCTTCAACTACTTCTTCCATCGCTACCATACAATAAGTCACTGCTTCATCATCAAACTCTTCACTCCACCAACTTCGACAATTCTCTTGAGCAACCAAAGCCTTTGTTTCAAAGAATAGGATTTCTTTTAGCTCTAGCTTTGGTTTCTCAATATCCTGCTTGCTTGATACTTAGCAAACCTACACCCTTGCAAAGTATCCATCTTTTGACAATTGAAGCATTCAATTTTGGATTTGTCAAAAGTAATTCCTGCTTTGGTTTGAAATCAATGCTCTTTCTGCTTTCTTCATGTATTTCTTGATCCTTGCGTTGATCAAAGCAACTTGCCACCGACATCAATTTCTTCTAAAGCATCCTAGTCAATCTGGGAGAGATCTTCTTCATAAACCACGGGTAAACTAGCTTGTCAGGCAAAGAAGGAGCACACAACTTCATCCGAGTGCATAGTAGTAGGTGGTGGGATTTGCCGAGCAAAAGGTGGGAGCAACATACGAGACAAGATTTGAGTCACAAGATTTTGAGTAGAGAACCAAGATTTTTGGTGGAAGTATTGCCCTCTTTTCGATGATAGAAAAGCAATACTATGAGACTTAGAACTTGTTTGACCATTCATCTCATGCTCATACACCTTTAGATGGTTGTAGAGATCATCAAAGTCCATGACATCCAAACCCGTTGACCTCGATCATTGTAGCTATCACATGCCATGTGGATGGCAAACTCTTAGAAACTTGATTAGCATCTTCAATCGATACTTACGCTTTGTATAACTCCAACATGTCGAGGAGATTTTGAAACCTATCATATGCAAAGATCAAGACTCTCTTTCACCTATAGTGAAAGTTTCAAACCGTTGTTTCAAAGATTTTCGTGCATCTTCTTAGATGCTTCATTCCTCCAAATCTTATCTCGAGTGCAGCCGAGTCGCTTAGCATCTTTAGCATCATGGAACTTAATAAGATGACCATCCGGAATGGCGCATAAGAGAATGTTGAGAGCCTTTTCTTGATTTTGTAAGGTAGTCCGGTAAGACCGCTGGGTGGTTTAGGTTGTCCAGAATCTCTACTGTTTCGAACTACTTCATTACTATTAACAATTACATTCCATAGAGCATGGTCTCAGATGGAAATGTACCGCCTCATCTTCATACACCATAAGTCATATTCGCCTTCTTGATGATGTGAATCCTCATTGAGGTGATGGAAGGGGTGGAATAGAATCATTCGACATCTTTAGGGTTCTTCTTAGTCGAGTTTCCACACAAGCTCGATACCACTTGTTGGATCGATGTACTCTAACCAAACTAACTTAAATAGCTTGTTTAAGGTTTAACAACCTCGATAAATCATAAGTTATTAACAATGAAACACTAAATAATCTTTATTAAGTATGCGTAATTTACTTAACAAATCTAAGAAGAATAACTTTTATTATTAACTCTAAATCGCTTATTATGCAAATACTTCAACAACTCTAAGAATATCGATCTTCTAAAACGTTAACTCTAAGACTCGTGAATTGCACTCTAATGCCAATCTAAGGGTCCTTTATAGGCTCAAGGATAACCCTAGTCGGTTTACAAATTGTATCGTTGTATGACAAGTAATCTAATATAGAATATTCTAGAATTACAAGACTTTCTATAAACGAATAAAACAGCTTCTTTAATCTTGCAAGATTTGACTTCATGTGCGACTTTAACTTTATCATATAGCGATTTTGACTCTTTGACTTTTTCCGCTTTTTGTCATTCTCAAGACTTTATTAATCTTCAAAGACTTTCATATCCCAACGGCTTGTAAGTTTGGGTTTGTGGGCATATTTCTTGCTTTTTCCCAATTGGCATGCCGAGCAAAGATGATCCTTTTCATACTTTAGTCTAGGTAAACCTACAACTAAGTCCTTTCTCGAGAGATCATTGATGGTGCCAAGTTCAAGTGATTGAGACGACGATGTCATAACCATGACTTTGTTTTCAAGCCTTTGACAACAAGCAAATTGGAGAAGACTTCATCATATCTTCGATAGAGATGGTGTATAGATTTGAACCACGTGTTCCTCTTAAAAGTTCTTTACCATCAAGTTCTCTAACGAAACAAGTATGTTTTCAAGGCCACTTCTAGATCGTAATCACAAAATTGATCGACAGAGAATAAGTTATGACCAAGACCTTCTACGTAGTATACCCGGAGATAACACTATCACCGACAACATAATCTCCATAACCCATAATTGCACCGAAATGATCATTCCGAATCTAACAAATTCCGATGAATTTACTCACGAAGTTCATGAGCATGACCGTCTCTAGTCATATGCTTGAACACACGAGTCCGTGTACCACGTAATCGATTTGAATGATCCGCAGCTGAACACGCATAAGAATGGATAATCGATAATTGGGAACCCCATGCAATAATGGGTTCCACTTGGTTAGTAACAATGATTGGAACACCCACATCGTGAGTAGACACAATGGAATTATCGAAATAGATGCAAGCTAATGTCCGATTCAACCTATTCAAAGTGTGTTCACTTAAAGGAATAGTTCTACCAAGAGGGCATCCATTTTCTAGTGGGCATTGTCTTAGCGTTCGAGGGCAAACCGATTAGTCTTATGGCCAAAAGGTATCCATTGATAACCTATCTTACTAAATGTTCTTCCCGTGGGTTTCCATTGCTTTCTAACTTTCTTTCGCCTATGCTTTAGCCTTCTTAGCTTGATTTTTAACATAAACACTTTTAACAGGTATTTAGTAGCATTAGACAAATCATTCACACCACATTCATAATTAGTAACAAAACAACGCAATCATCATTACGTGTTTTGCCAGTAGCGTAACTCGTGATCAATTACAAAGACGCTAGAGCTAATACTATAATCAACACGATTCGCTTTATTCAAATTCTTCCTAAGGTGATGTTCTACTTTCTTCCACCGAACATTCCTAGCTTGCAAGGTCCTATCATTCTTGGTATTGCCCGGAGGCTTTGACCCGCTTGCTTTAATGTCACCGATTACTCCTGTGAGGGAATTATGGGAACATTAGTTGGTTGAGCTACTTTTGCATTCCCGAATTAGATGTGCAAGGATCTCAACTACTAGAAGGCACCTTAGAATTCACTTTCATATTACTTGGCACAGAGTGATTTGTATGCTTGGCACTAGGCATCACATATTTACTTTTCGCACCTAAGGATTTAGGACATGTTGCAATTAAACATTCTAGCAGCTCCCGAGATTGTTTGGCCTAAATGCAAGCAAACCTAATTTCTATCAAGAGGCTTATTGATGAAGTCCCTTCCACAATCTCACGAGACATTCTAGACTATCCTTAAGGTGAGCACAATAGTTATGAAACACAAGTTCATTGTTCCTAAGTGAGGAGGAATGTATTTAATAATCACAAGATATGATGAGTGTGTAAATACTCATCATTTTTAGTCAAATCGAATCGCAAAACGCTTAAAATGCTCGAATGCATCAAAATATCGAAAATATTCCAAAATTGCATTTTATATGTTTCGATGCAAAATGTTTAAAATCGATGAAAATGAGCAAAGTTTGCATAATTGGCGCTTCACCCCCAAGTTTCAAAAATTGTCAAAAATAGTCCCCGAGCACATAATTTCAAAGAAAAATCACCAAAGGTCCTTTTAAAATCATAACTTGTCAAAATTAGTCCTTTGGTGAAAAATATAAAAGTTTGAGAAAATTACAAGTTTGGTCCTCCAAGTTTGAAAATTGGCAAAATGGTCCTCGAAAATTTGAAAATGGCAACTTTGGTCCTTGTACTATTAACACTTGTCAATTTCAGCCCTTGGAACATCTTTGCAGATTTTGGCGCTCTAGGTCCCTTGAATTTTCGTAAATTACAAATTAGTCCTTGATTATTAAACCCCTAATACACACTGACTTGTCAAAACCTATTTTGACCCCGCCACAACCCTTTGGACCCCGCCATTTGGACCCTCCAATATTATTAAAAGCCAAGTCAAACCACCCTTGACTCATCCCTTCCTCCCAACTCACGGTGCACCACTTCTTCATCATCACAAACCCGCAACACCCGCTAACACTCCACCATCATCCCTACTCTACCCTCCACCTCACACAACACCAAAGATGCATTTAATGCACCTTTGTACCTAACACTCAACCCAACCGGTTAAAACCACTTTTGGCGCCAAAACCTTTAAACGGCCAAGATCATCCCAAGCACATCCAATGGTCAATTTTATTGCCGGAACTATTCGTAGAGAGTGAGAGAAAGAGTTTGGGTGTATAAAAGACAAGAGGAAGCAACAAGAGAAGAGTAGTTAGTTTATTTTTTTTAAAATGTATGTCGCTTTTTAGCTTATCATGTCTTAAATAGTTTTCAATTGTATTTTCCAGTTAATTTGTATCAAACAAAGGTATTCTAGTGTATTGCAACTTATTTTAAGTCTCAATTCAAGTTAATGTTCATGTTTCCATATTTTCATGTTAATCGTTGAAATTTTTAATTTCAAACTCATATGTCAAGCTTCAATTAGCTTCTTTTTAAGTTCAAACAAGCTTATATTAGCTTATAATAGCTTTTTATAAGCTTGTATTTAAGTTTCAAGCAATTTGAAACCCGGTCAACAAAAGTCAACATGGAGCAAAATTGATGCGTAAATGGAAATGGTTGATTCAGATATGGAATGGGTTGATTTATAGTTAGTGGGTTGGATTTGATAGGTTAGTGGTTCTTGGTTCACTGCTTGCAAGCCATAGTGGCTATGGACCATTTGTAAGTTCATTTCAAAATTCATATGCATAACTGCTTTTGTAGTCATTAATAGTTAAAACCTGCTTAAATAGTAGTATTTAGGTTAAGTAAACTTAGTTTGATCATAATTATGCTTGTTCAAGTTTAGTTAGATTTAATTTGCAAAACAATAGAAAAAGGTGTTTGGTTTATCACTGCTTAATCTGCCTTTTAGGCTTATTCATGGGTTAGAAACTTGTTGGTTCATGTTTGTTAAGCTCATTTGAGCTCATATCAGTCAACATTTTGTGCCTCGCTAACTCAAAAAGTCAACATCATCTTAATCTGCCTCAATGCTCAATCATTGTGATTTTGGATTTGCAAATCCTTGTTTTGTGTTTAGAATTCATAAACATTGCTTGCATTGTGTTCATCACACCATATTACATCAATATCACCATAAAATTGGATTCAAAGTTCATTTTGGTCAAAGTTCATCACTATTGTCAAAAGTCAAAATTGCAAAAACTGTTTTGAGCTCAACTCGCAAGGATTTTTCATGAGCTCATTTTTGAGCCAAATCAAGTGAAACTTGGCATTTTATAAACTTCAACTGGTCTTTTTCTTATCACCATTTTAGTAGAATTTTACAATTTTTTAAAAGCTCTCAAACCGCTTCTCTTTAGGTCCTAATTGCCTCGCTCACAAGCTCATCTTAAACCGAGTTTTCTCGCTTTGTGCAAGGTTGCACAGGCTCATAAGAGCTTCCCAAAGTCTGATTTTTGGTTTATAAGTCTCACCAGGTCTAGGATAGGTTCCAATTTGGTTTTCATTTCTAGCTTATTTGAGTGCTTATTTTGTGGTCAAAAGTAGGTACCCGTAAACTGCTTTTAGCTTATAAACTCAAATACATCAAATCTGTTAATCTTGCAATTCAGAGGTTAAAAGCTTGTTGTTTTTTGTTGCATTTGGGTTATTTTAGCATATTAGAACTTCGTTATCAGTTGGTGGCTTGTTTTGTTCATTTGGCTTATTCAAGTGCTTATTTATAAGCACTTGCTATAGCGCTTCATTTTCTTGCACACAAGCACTTGTTTTTCCATTTTCCTAGATTCCTTATATTATTTTAGAGTTTTCCTGAAATTTTCAGATTTTTCTAAGTTGGTTTGCTATTTTTCTTAATTTAAATTAGTTTTAAGCACTTTTAATTAGCTTTTAATACAAAAATTAAGAAAAGGTTCAAAAAATAATTTTTCATTTTTCTTAGGTTTAGATAAATATAAAAAGTAAAAAAGTATTTTTCCAGATTTTTCTTAGTTAAATTTGTATTTTTAGTAATTTAATTAGTTTTTAATAGTTTTAAATTCATAGAAAATAGAAAATAATCGTAAAAATACAAAATAGTTTTGAAAATTCTATTTTGATATTTTAGATTTTTCTAAGTCTTAATTTTATTTTTCTAGCTTTATTTCCTATTTTCTTGTATTTTAGGTAATTATTTAATAGTTAAAATTAGTTTTTAATTAATAATAATTAGATAATTAGTTATAAAATAATTTTCTTTTTCTAAAAATTTTCTTTTATCATTAGGTTTGTAAAATATCATTTTCATATTTTTAGGGTTAATATTGTGTAAGTTTCACATTTTTATTTGTACGTCACGTAGTTTTTAATTTCGCTTTATAAAACATAAAACAAAACATCATTTTAAATATAGTGATAGCGTTTATTTAATAGATTTTATCTTTTAATTTCCTTTAATTTGCATTTAAGCCGTTGTAATTTGTTGGCTTTTTCCGTAGTTATAATCATATCAAATCCTTTTTCCGCTCAAATTTCTCGATCACTTTACGCTTGATAATCCATTGCATAGCTCACCGGGACATAACGACCGGGAAACACTATACTCCCCGATCTTCATTGCATTCGTGCTTAAGCGCTTTTAAGTTATTTACGGTCCGCCATTCACAAGTGGCGTGCTTGAGTGATTTAGCTTGACTGTTTGCACGCATCAAATTTTTGGCCACGCCGGGAGTCAGGCTAATTGTCTTCCGCTTAGCGATTAGTTGTTTGAATACTCACTCTTTGTTTATATCATCCATCTCTATCTATATATATATATATATCCATATTTTCTTATAAAAATCCAAAACCCAAAACATCCAAAAACGATAAAACACAAAAATATTTTTCTTTTGTTTCTATATATGTATCAAATATAAAAAATACAAAAGATTTGTCGCTTTCTTTAATAATAACAACTTAAAAGATTACCACCGAAACCAAGGCAAAGGCACTACCTAACTGGGTGCGACCATAATAAGTTCCCGAACTAAAGATTTAAAACTTGCCTTTGTGTCCTTGTGATTGGTGTACCTTTTTCAAAGAAGCCATTCATATTGTGATTATTGGTTAAGTTCATCGTTGTTTTGCCTCGATTTTGTGTTAATTGATTTTGTTGTGATATCTACGCTTCGTAACCGTAAAACCCATAAAGATTCTTCTCACCCCATTTTTATAAAACGCCTTCATAATTCTCATTCTCATCTCGAAAGATTTTCATAATTCCCATTTCTCTCCTTAACTCGAGTTTCCTTAGAGTTAACTCTAGTGTATGCGCACTCGCTTCTTCTAGATCCGTGAGCCCATTTCGTGAGCTTGTCAAGATTCCAAGAAGGCGTGTTCAGAGACTTTCGCTTCCATCACCGGATTCGAGATCCGGATCGCTCACACTACTCCGCTATCATGGCGGAAGAACGCCTATGCGCGAGCTTCTCCAGCACCCATCGACGGGTATGGAGATGTTATCGTTGTACCACCCATCGTGGTCGAAAATTTTGAACTCAAGACCGGTTATCAATCTTGTAACCTCAAATCGCTTCTACGGTTTTGAGCGGATGATCCTCATGCTCATATTCGATGGTTTAACAAGATTGCATCTACCATCAAGTATAAGAATGTCCCTACCGATGTCAAGTTAAGCTTCTTCTGCTCCCATTTTCTCGAGGGCAAGCCCGGATTTGGCTTGAAAACAACCCCCGCCTATTGAGACATGGGAAGATCCGTGAAGAAATTTGTGAATGAATTCTATCCACCTTCCAAAACCACGAGTCTTAAAATGAAATCATCAAGTTCACTCGTAAGTTTGATGAACCCTTCAAAGAATCGTGGATCGCTTTCAAGGAATTGCTTCGCAAATGTCCTCACCACGGTTTCTCCGAGTTGATGCAACTCGATACTTTCTACAATGGAGTGAGTCAACTGATCAAGATTCTCTCAATTCCTCCGCGGAGGAAATTTCCTAAGCAAAACTCACAAAGAAGCTTTAGCGATAATCGAAAACAAGTCTAAAGTCCGTGACCGCACGGGCAAGCCGTTGTTTCCCAAGTCGTTGTTGGTCCTTCTTCTTCATCGCCTCGTGAGTCAATCTAGCACCGATGCTAAGATTGATAAACTCACTGAAGCTATTCAAGCTTTGGTTCTTCCAACCAAAAGAAAGTCTTTTTCCACAAACTTCACCTCCTCGTCAAGTTAAGAAAGTGGAAGTCTGTGTTACCCGTGGTGGCCCCATGCTTATTATAATCGTATGGCCACCGATGGTAACCCTTTGAAGCCAATGTCGTGGGGGATGTCTAATCAAGGAGGCAATCAATATCGTGCTCCTATAGACCCGAACCACCGCCCTAACCACTACTCGACCTCCGGTTTCAATCAAAACCGTAATCGTAATCAAAATAGACCAAACCAAGGTTTTCAAAACCAAGGTAATTTCAATCCAAACAACGGTTTTCAAAATCGTAATCAAAATTTCCAACATCAAGGAAATTTCAATAGAAACCTGTGTCGTGGAAATTTCAACCAAGGGTATTTTCATGGCAATAATCAAGGAAATTTTCAAAATCAAGGCCCTAATCCTAACAATAGAGGCCGAATTTTCCTGTAAACTCAAGCCATTGTTCCAACTGACCATCATCCGATGAGTTGTTGAAACAATTCATGAAATCCCAAGAGGAAATGAATCGGTTGTTGGTCACCAGATTTCGACATCAAGAAGTCTTTAAATGATCGACCCTGCCTGTGTACTTTACCTAGCAACACGATCGCTAATCCGAGGGGCGATGCAAAGGCGATCACAACCGTAGTGGTGCTTTATGATGGACCCGCTATTCCTACTACCTCTTCTTCTTCTCTCCCGAAGGTAGTGGAAAGCGAACCCGAGGCGACAAAGGACAAGGAACTTCCTACTAATAACGGAAGTACCAAGAATGTCCATCCTCGTGTTGTCCCGAAACCCAATACCAAACCTCGAGTTGTTTTTGAACCTCCGCTTGTTGACCCTAAATCCAAAACTTCTATTCCTTATCCTCACGCTTACATGAGCAAAGCTCCGAGAAAGCTAGTCATCAAATGGAAAAATTCTTTCAAATTTTCCAAGAGCTTCATTTTGACATAAGCTTCATGGATGCCATCATGTTGATGCCCAAGTTTGCATCTACTCAAACACATGTTGAGCAACAAGGAAAAGTCGTTTGAAATGGCTAAGACTCCTTTGAATGAGAATTGCTCAAATAGCCTTGTTAAAGAAGCTTCCCGAGAAGCTAGGAGATCCCGGAAAATTTCTTCTTCCTTGTGTTTTTCCGGGATGATTGAATGCTTTGCCCTTGCCGATCTTGGTGCAAGCATCAACTGATGCCTTATTCAAGGTGGAAGAAACTTTCTTCCGAACTTATTCCCACCGCATGACTCTTGAGCTTGCGATCGTTCTATATCGGCCTCTTGGCATCGCCGAGGATGTATTCGTGAAAGTAGGAAAGTTCCATTTTCCACCGACTTTGTGGTCGTTGATTTCGATGTCGATCCTCGAGTTCCTCTCATTGTTGGAAGAGGATTCCCGAGGACGGCCGTGCTCTTATTGATGTATTTGAGCAAGAAATCACTTTACGCGTGGGTAATGAAGTCATACCTTTAACCTCGATCAAACTTCGAGGTACCCTCAAATTATGATATCGAATCAATTAATCGAGTCGATTTAATTGATATTGCTTCGAGGAGTACTCTCAAGAGTTTCTTGGTTATCTTCATAATTCGTGAGTGGGAATTCCAATTCCACCACATCTTCTCAACCTATCATTGCCGACTCTTCCCTCTCTCACCCGCTTGAGGGAGGTGACTTCCTCGAAGAGATCGATGAATTTCTTGTTATCGATGAATCAATTCCACCGAATTGATGGTGTTTATGATTCGAGGGGATATTCTTTATCTTGAGCAATTGCTTAATGAAGATCCATTACCTTCACTCCTCCGAAAGAAATCACGATTGAGGAAATCAAATCAAGACAAACATCTACCGATGAATTTCCGAGGTTGAACTTAAGGACCTACCTCCTCATCTCGAGTATGCATTCTTGAGGGTGATGATAAATTACCCGTCATAATTGCTAAAGACTTGACCGAGGAGGAGAAAACCGCCTCATAAAGGTCTTGAAGTCACACAAGCAAGCAATTGCTTGAAACTCTCCGATATTATGGTATCAACCCCGAGTTTTGTACTCACAAAATCTTAATGGAGGATGACTTCAAACCAAAGAATTCAACATCGTAGAAGGGTGAATCCTAAGATTCATGAGGTTATCAAACAAGAGGTTCTCAAACTTTGATGCCGGTTTGATTTACCCGATCTCCGATAGTCCTTGGGTTAGCCCAATTCATTGCGCTCCAAAAAGGGTGGCATTATCGTTGTCACGAATGAAGAAAACGAGTTAATTCCAACTCGATTGGTTACGGATGGCGTGTGTGTATTGACTATCGCAGTTAAACGAAGCCACCAGAAAGACCATTTTCCTCTACCCTTCATGGACCGATGCTTGAGAGATTAGCAGGAACGAGTACTATTGTTTCCTTGATGGTTTCTCGTTACTTTCAGATCCCCATTGATCCGCCGGATCAAGAGAAGACCACATTCACCGCCCATACGGACATTTGCCTACGCACGATGCCTTTTGGCTTATGTAATGCTCCCGCACGCTCCAACGATGTATGATGGCAATTTTCCACGACATGATCGGGGAAACTATGGAGGTGTTTATGGATGACTTCTCGGTCATTGGGGACTCATTTCATACATGTCTCTCCCACTTAGACAAAATGCTAAAAAGGTGTGAAGACACCAATCTATGTCTAAACTGGGAGAAGAGCCACTTTATGGTCAAAGAGGGCATAGTCCTCGGCCATAAGATTTCCAAGAATGGGATTGAGGTAGATAGAGCAAAAGTTGATGTTATTGCTAAACTACCTCATCCTACTACCGTCAAAGGTATTAGGAGTTTTCTAGGTCATGCCGGTTTTATCGAGATTCATTCAAGATTTCTAAAATCGCCGCCTATGACCCATCTTCTCGAAAAGATGCTCCTTTTATCTTTTCTCCCGAGTGCATCAAGCTTTTGAAACACTAAAGAAAAAGCTTACGGAAGCACCCATTCTAGTTGCCCCGATCGATTTACCCTTTGAGCTCATGTGCGATGCAAGTGATTTTGCTATCGGTGCGCCTTGGGCAACGCAAAACCAAGCATTTTCACCAATCCACTACGCAAGCAAAACTATGATCAAGCTCAAACCCATTACACCACTACGTAAAAAGAATTATTAGTCGTGGTGTATGCGCTTGAGAAGTTTCGCCATACCTTATCTTGACCAAATGCGTGGTGTATACGGATCACTCGCCTCAAATATCTCTTTGCAAAACAAGATGCAAAGCCGAGATTGTCTCGCTGGGTTCTCCTCCTACAAGAATTTGATATCATTATTCGTGATAAAAAGGAGCCGAGAACCCGTCACGATCATCTCGTCCCGATTAGAGAACCTCACCAAAATGTGTTCGAGAAAAGGAAATTAATGAAACATTTCCTCTCAAACACTCAATGTGGTTTCTTTTCGTGGAGACTCTTCTACCCCATGGTTTGTCGACTTTGCAAATTACCATGCGGTAACTTTGTGGTGAAAGGGATGTCGTCCCAACAAAAAATAAATTCTTTAAAGATGTGAAACATTATTTCGGGACGACCCCTACTTGTTTAAAATTTGTGCGGATCAAGTCATCCGCGATGTGTATATGGTCGAAGCTATTGACATTCTCAAAGCTTGCCATTCTCGACCCACTGGGGACATCATAGCCCCAACTACACCGCCAAGAAGGTGTTTGATTCCGATTCTATTGGCCCACAATCTACAAGGATGCCCATGAATTTGTCAAAACCGTGACGCTTGTCAACGCCACGGAATATCTCACAAAGGAATGAAATGCCGCAAAACGCCATTCAAGTGTGTGAGATTTTGACATATGGGCATTGACTTTACGGGCCATTTCCTTCTTCCCGTGGTAACAAATACATACTCGTGGCCGCTGACTACTTGTCAAAATGGGTTGAAGCTAAGGCTTTACCCACCAACGATGCCCGAGTTGTTGTGAAATTCTTGAAATCTCTATTTGCTAGGTTTGGAACCCACGAGCCATAATCGCGATCGTGGTACGATTTTTGCAATGACCAATTTGAAAGAGTCATGCAAAAGTATGGTGTAACTCACCGCCTCATCTATCGCACCACCCACAAACAAGTGGGCAAGTGGAAGTTTCTAACCGGGATAAAGAATTTTGAGAGGACGGTTGGTGAAAACCGTGCTCTTGGTCGGATAAGCTAGATGACGACTGGCCTTCCGACATACTTACAAAACACCCATCGGTGCACTCCATACAAGCTTGTATACGGAAGGCATGTCATCTACCGTTGAGCTCGAGCACAAGGCATACCGGGCCTTGAAGCATGCTAACTTTGATATTCAGACACCGGTGATCATCGGAAAGTTCAAATGAATGAATTAAATGAACTCCGCGATCAAGCTTACGAGAACTCTTTGATCTACAAACAAAAGACAAAGAAGATTCATGACTCAAAATCAAGAACCGCTTTTCAACGCTGGTGATCGAGTCCTTCTTTTCAATTCAAGATTGAAGATTTTCTGAAAGCTCAAGTCCCGCTGGTCCGTCCATTTACTATCGCTAAGGTTTATCCTTATGGTACCATTGAGTTATCTCAACCCGATGGTCCTAATTTTAAAGTGAATGGTCATCGAGTGAAGCATTACTTTGGAGAGGACATTCCATCCATGGTTGTCCCGGACTTACAAACTTTCCCCATGAACCAATGAATGCGGGATCGAGTCAAGCTAGCGACTCGGAATCAAAAACAAGAGATGCCATATGGGTTGTCACCCATATTTCGAAATGTCTTAAGTTTGTTACGGTTAGCCATTCACAAGTGGCTAGCTTGTGTGACAAAACTTGACAGCTTAGCTTCTTCTTTCTACTTTCTACCACCCTAGTGTGGGGGGTTGCCCACATGTTTTGTATATAAGTCTTCTCAAAAAAAAAAAAAAAAAAAAAAAAAAATCATCTTTCTAAATAATGGCCGTAGTATTTCCTTTACGTTTTTGTTTCGCATAACCGCGGTACTTTGAATATTGAGGGCAATATTCATTTCTAAGTGGGGGAATTCTCACTAATTTTATCATGTAATTATACCGCCTAATTCCCGCTTTTGGCCAAAATTTTTTTTTTTTTTTAGTAAGTGTTTTACACTTACTCATTTGGTTATCATCCGCCTTGTCTAATAAACAAAAGGATTGGCTAATCCAGAGCAAACGGCTCTTGGTAAAGATATCTCAAACCGTTGACGGCTTGCAATTTGCCCAAAATTGTATGGTATTCACCACCATATCCTAAAAAGTGAAGAGTCACAGCCCGCAAGTTTATGGCTTGTGGTAAAGGCAAGTGGAAAACCATAATTGGTAATCACTCACCAAAGATAATATTGATAATTTATCTAAGAGTTGGCTAGTCCGAGCAAACGGCTTCGTAAAGACAAATCAAACCGCTGAAAGTCGGTGGTTTGCTCAAAATCACATGGTTATCGGTGTACCATGGTTCTTACTTGAACTAAAACATTTGGCTACTCCGTAAGTAATGGCTTTTGGTAAAGAGATTCAAATCCATTAAGTTTTTCTCAAAAGATTGCTAGGACTAGCAATAGTTTAGTGTGGGGATTGATGAGTGTGTAAATACTCATCATTTTTAGTCAACCGAATCGCAAAACGCCTAAAATGCTCGAAATGCATCAAAATACCGAAAATATTCCAAAATTGCATTTTATATGTTTCGATGCAAAATGTTTAAAATCGATGAAAATGAGCAAAGTTTGCATAATTGGCGCTTCACCCCCAAGTTTCAAAAATTGTCAAAATAGTCCCCGAGCACATAATTTCAAAAGAAAAATCACCAAAGGTCCTTTTAAAATCATAAGTTGTCAAAATTAGTCCTTTGGTGAAAAATATAAAAGTTTGAGAAAATTACAAGTTTGGTCCTCCAAGTTTGAAATTTGGCAAAATGGTCCTCGAAAATTTGAAAATGGCAACTTTGGTCCTTGTACTATTAACACTTGTCAATTTCAGCCCTTGGAAACATTTTTGATTTGGCGTAATAGGTCCCTTGAATTTTCGTAAATTACAAATTAGTCCCTTGATTATTAACCCCTTTAAACCACTTTGGACTTGTCAAAAACCTATTTTGGACCCCGCCACCCAACCTTTTGGACCCCGCCAAAACCAATTTGGACCCTCCTATTATTAAAAAGCCAGTCAAACCACCCTTTGACTCATCCTTCCTCCCAACTCACGGTATACCACTTCCATCATCATCACAAACCCGCAACACCCCGCTAACACTCCACCATCATCATCCCTACTCTACCTCCACCTCACCCCACTCCAAAGATGCATTTAATGCACCTTCTACCTAACACTCAACCCCAAACCGGTTAAACATACTTTTGGCGCCAAAACCTTTAAACGGCCAAGATCACTTTTACAATCCAATGGTCAATTTTGTTGCGGGAACTATTCGTAGAGAGAGAAAGAGTTTGGGTGTATAAAAGGCAAGAGGAAGCAACAAGAGAAGAGTAGTTAGTTTATTTTTTTTAAAATGTATGTCGCTTTTTAGCTTATAATGTCTTAAATAGTTTTCAATTGTATTTTCAAGTTTATTTGTATCAAACAAAGGTATTTTAGTGTATTGCAACTTATTTTAAGTCTCAATTCAAGTTTATGTTCATGTTTTCATATTTTCATGTTAATCGTTGAAATTTTTATTTTCAAACTCTCATGTCTAAGCTTCAATTAGCTTATTTCCAAGCTCAAACAAGTTTATATTAGCTTATAATAGCTTTTTATAAGCTTGTGTTTAAGTTTTAAACAATTTGAAACCCGGTCAACAAAAGTCAACACGGAGCAAAATTGATGCGTAAATGGAAATGGGTTGATTCGTATATGGAAATGGTTGATTTATAGTTAGTGGGTTGGATTTGATAGGTTAGTGGTTCTTGTTTCACTGTTTGCAAGCCATTGTGGCTATGGACCATTTGTAAGTTCATTTTCAAATTTCATAGCATAACTGCTTTTGTAGTCATAAGTAGTTAAAACCTGCTTTTAATAGTAGTATTTAGGTTAAGTTAAAGTTAGTTTGATCATAATTTATGCTTGTTAAATAGATTAGTTAGTTAGATTTTATTTGCAAAACAATAAGATAAAGGTGTGTTTGGTTCTCATAGCTTAAACTGCTTTTAGGCTTATTCAAGGGTTAAACCTGTTGGTTCATGTTTGTTAAGCTCATTTGAGCTCATTATCAGTCAACATTTTGTGCCTCGCAAGCACCTAAAGTCAACATCAATCTTAATCTGCCTCATTGCCTCACTGTTGTGATTTTGGATTTGCAAATCCTTGTTTTGTGTTTAGAATCATTAAACATTGCTTGCATTGTGTTCATTACACCATATTACATCAATATCACCATAAAATTGGATTCAAAGTTCATTTTGGTCAAAGTTCATCACTATTGTCAAAAGTCAAAATTGCAAAAACTTGTTTTGAGCTCATCTAGAAGGATTTTTCATGAGCTCATTTTGAGCCAATATCAAGTGAAACTTGGCATTTTAAAAACTTCAACTGGTCTTTTTTCTTATCACCATTTTAGTAGAATTTTGCAATTTTTTAAAAGCTCTCAAACCGCTTCTCTTTTAGGTCCCAAGTGCCCTGCTCATAACACTCATCTTAAACCGAGTTTTTCTCGCTTTGTGCAAGGTTGCACAGGCTCATAAGAGCTTCCCAAAGTCTGATTTTTGGTTTATAAGTAGCTCACCCAGGTCTAGGATAGGTTCCAATTTGTGTTTTCATTTTAGCTTATTTTAGTGCTTGTGCTTGTGGTCCAAAGTAGGTACCCGTAAACTGCTTTTAGCTTATAAACTCAAAACATCAAATCTTGCAATCTTGCAATTCAGAGGTTATAAGCTGTTGTTTTTAGTTGCATTTGGTTATTTTAGCATATTAGAACTTCGTTAATCAGTTGGTGGCTTGTTTTGTTCATTTGGCTTATTCAAGTGCTTATTTATAAGCACTTGCTATAGCAGCTTCAATAATCTGCACACAAGCACCTGTTTTTCCATTTTTCCTAGATTCCAAATATAATTTTAGAGTTTTCCTGAAATTTTCAGATTTTTCTAAGTTGGTTTGCTATTTTTCTTAATTTAAATTAGTTTTTAAGCATTTTTAATTAGCTTTTAATACAAAAAATTAAGAAAAGGTTCAAAAAATAATTTTTCATTTTTCTTAGGTTTAGATAAATATAAAAAGTAAAAAAAGTAATTTTCCAGATTTTTCATAGTTTATTTTGTAATTTTTAGTAATTTAATTAGTTTTTAATAGTTTAAAATTCATAAAAAATAGAAAATAATCGAAAAATACAAAAATAGTTTTGAAAATTCTATTTTGATATTTTAGATTTTTCTAAGTCTTAATTTTATTTTTCTAGCTTTATTTCCTATTTTCTTGTATTTTAGGTAATTATTTAATAGTTAAAATTAGTTTTAATTAATAATAATTAGATAATTAGTTATAAAATAATTTTCTTTTTCTAAAATTTTCTTTTATCATTAGGTTTGTAAAATATCATTTTCATATTTTTAGGGTTAATATTGTGTAAGTTTCACATTTTTATTTGTACGTCACGTAGTTTTTAATTTCGCTTTATAAAACATAAAACAAAAACATCATTTTAAATATAGTGATAGCGTTTATTTAATAGATTTTATCTTTTAATTTCCTTTAATTTGCATTTAAGCCGTTGTAATTTGTTGGCTTTTTCCGTAGTTATAATCATATCAAATCCTTTTCCGCTCAAATTTCTCGATCACTTTACGCTTGATAATCCATTGCATAGCTACCGCATAACGACCGGGACATAACGACTTCGGAAACACTATACTACCCGCCATCTTCATTGCATTCGTGCTTGAGCGCTTTAAGCTCGATTACGGTCCGCCATTCACAAGTATATATATCCATATTTTCTTATAAAAATCCAAAACCCAAAACAAATCCAAAACGCACAAAAATATTTTTCTTTTGTTTCTATATATGCTTGAGTGATTTAGCTACCTAACTGGTAAAACCCATAAAGATTCTTCTCACCCCATTTTTATAAAACGCCTTCATAATTCTCATTCTCATCCGAAAGATTTTCATAATTACCATTTCTCTCCTTAACTCGAGTTTCCTTAGAGTTAACTCTAGTGTATGCGCACTCGCCTTCTAGATCCGTGAGCCCATTTCGTGAGCTTGTCAAGATTCCAAGAAGGCGTGTTCAGAGACTTTCGCTCCATCACCGGATCCGAGATCCGTCTTCCGCTCACACTACTTCCGCTATCATGGCGGAAGAACGCCTTATGTGTGAGCTTCTCCGCACCCATCGACGGTATGGAGATGTTATCGTTGTACCACCATTGTGGTCGAAAATTTTGAACTCAAGACCGGTTATCAATCTTGTAACCTCAAATCGCTTCTACGGTTTTGAGCGGATGATCCTCATGCTCATATTCGATGGTTTAACAAGATTGCATCTACCATCAAGTATAAGAATGTCCCTACCGATGTCATTAATCTTCTTCTGCTCCCATTTTCTCTTGAGGGCAAGCCCGGATTTGGCTTGAAAACAACCCCTCACCAATTGAGACATGGGAAGATCCGTGAAGAAATTTGTGAATGAATTCTATCCACCTTCCAAAACCACGAGTCTAAAAATGAAATCATCAAGTTCACCCGTAAGTTTGATGAACCCTTCAAAATCGTGAATCGTTTTAAGGAATTGCTCGCTTCCTCACCATGGTTTCTCCGATTGATGCAACTCGACAAATGTCCTCACCACGGTTTCTCCGAGTTGATGCAACTCGATAAAGCGGCTCCATTATACCGAGCTTGCACAAGCAACATTTTGTCTCTCAAGTATTCGGCGTTCAGCGGACGTTTTGGAGATGTACAGTTCTAGCAATATGTCCTCACCACCATAGTTGTAGCACTTAATTGGCTTTGCTTGACCCTGATTTCCATTCCTTCCCTGATTCTGATTTCCAACATAACCTCCACCTACATCACCTCTTCCCTGATCATATTGCCTTCCTTAAACTGGTTGAACCATAACTTTTCCATCTCTAACAACTGCATGATTGTGAAGGTTGGATGCAGTTCTGATCTCATTGTTAGTGTGAAGACTGTTGGAATGTGGATTGGGAGTCAGATTTTGTTTAACCATAAGAGCCAGTTGATTAATGAAGTGTCCCACGGCTGCATCAACATCAGCTTGTTTGAACATTGGATCGGGAATGAGTTTGTGATTACCATTACCCATGGGTATGACTTGAGATGCTTTGGTGGTAATACCAACATTGGTGTAGAAAGTCAGAGAATCATTTGGTGAGCTTGATTCTCCCGATTGGTTTTGAACCCATCCGAATCCTTTTCTCAAACATAGCATGCCTCTCATTCGAAGAAGAAATGCATACAATTGCTCATAGTTTTATTCTTTAGTCCTTTGGTTATCTTCACAGAAGTGACAAATTTGTGCCACTCGGGATTCATGTTGTTTACAAACTTTGAATTCAGCTGAATGTTAGGCATGGTCATTTTGATGTTCCTCATGTCATTCACAAGCTTATGTAATCTCACGTAGTACTCATAGACACTCTCATATGGTTTCATCTTGAAGTGCTCAAACTCATCATACAGTTGTGATTCTCTTTCTTCCTTAGTTAACTCAGAACCAGAGAGTAGCATCTTGACATTATCCCAGACTGCCTTAGCTTCAGTGTTGTGATTGATGAGCTTGTAGATATCCTTTGGAAGACCACAAGTATAATGTTGGAAGCCACGATGTCGACATCGAATCTCTTTTTCTCTTTATCATTAAGCTCATCATACGTCTTTGGTCTGTCCAATCCAAAGATCATTGTTCCATCAGCAGCAGTATCAATTATGTCTCTTGTAGTCTCAATAGTTGGAACGATGTTTGCCATGATTACAAGTTCTACGGGATTTTACTATTCTTTAATTAAACCGGGAAATTGATTCTTTCACGAGATTTTACTAAACCAAAAGAACAACCGTAAGAATGTAGCACGAAGAAGTAACAAGTCTCAATAGAAAAGTAGCTAAACACTCAACTCGCTTAATTGCCAAGTCGCATATAGAGACAACTCGCTTAATAGCAAGTCGCAAACAGACACAACTCGCCTAACCACCAAGTCGCTTAAACTAACTCGCTAGCTATACAACTCGCTTAATAGCCAAGTCGCTTTAGACCTCAACTCGCTTAAAGAAACAACTCGCTTAGAACCCAAGTCGCTTAAAGAAACAACTCGCTTAGAACCCAAGTCGCATAAAAAGTCAACTCGCTAAATAGTCAAGTCGCATATACCAACTCGCATCCAGTAACGAAGCAACTCGCTTCCAAGAAACAAAAGTCCGAGACTCAACTCGCTTTGTACAAAGTTCACAAATAACAACTTTATCAATCAAAAACAACCAAACCACAATGATTTAAGCCATCCAATTCAAAACATAAACACATATGATGATCCTAAACACAAAATTACATACAAAATTCAAACTTTAACACTAGAATTTGTCCAAATGATTCAAACTCTCTTAAACACTTAATACCCAAAACCTTATGAAATCCACCAAAACAAAGAGCATGAAAGATGAGTGATCAAACCATGGCTCGATACCAACCAGAAGATATAGGATTTCATAAACACACTAAACCATAATCACAATGGGGCGCTCAAGTATGTTTAGAGAAAAAGCTCTAGAGAGAGATAGAAGAGTTGGGAACTATGTGAAACAAATAAAAATGGTATTGAGCTCAACCCTCTACCTTGGGAGGTAGAGGGTATTTATAGTGTCTTACAAATAAACGCCACCTACGGGTCGGATCGTGCATACAGTGGGTAAGACCCGTCTGTCCTCCACGGTGTTACTTAACATACTACTTACTAACATAACTTGACTACGTCTACGAGCTTTCTATCGAATACATATACTTGAGGTGACCGAATCTTTAACGACTGAATTTTCTAATTCCTAACAAACCAGCTGAGCAGTCGAGCACAAGTTGAGCAGTTAAGCAGTCGAACACATTATATATACCCATCTCCCTAACTACCATTTGAGCAGTCGAGCACATTTATATTGAGTCTCAAAGAATCCTATCCTCAAACAAATTCGTATGGATCGATTTATGTGTCGATGTGGAGCTGGAAACATAGTGCTACGACAATCACAAAAGGAGCATAGATATGGTCAACTTTTCTATTCATGTCCTCGTTCAAAGGTTAGATGTCTTATGTTTCCCGTATAAACTTAGGTGTTAAAAAGTTATTTCATAACCATCTCTTACTTTTAATATTTAAAAGCCATTAAAAAAGGAATACGGGTGTAAATTTTTATGTGGAAGGATGAATTTGATAACCATCCCGGTTATCATCCTTTACAACAACCTAATTTTAATTCTCCGGGACCTTCAACACAATATACAAGTTATACTCCGCCAGCTTGTACATCTGAACTAACAGAATGTTCCAACTGCAAGTTCAAAGATTTACAAATAAACATTCTAGAGACAAGAATAAAGATGTTGGATACCAAACTCAAATTGGCAATGAATCCAGAAAACCACGCATGTATGTCAGGTGCATTGCTAAATGAGCTGTTAGAATCGGTTGGAAATCTTAGTGTGGAGTAGTAATCAACGTATGTTTAATGTCTTGACTTATGTTCGACGTTAGTCAATTTGGAATCAAATGCGTCTCATTTAGTTATTTTATATTTTATATTGTTTGATTGTTCAATACCACATCACATCTAACAAACTAGATTAAAATATTGAATTAATAGAAAATTACAACAATTAAAATTCAGATTACACTTCCACTACTTCCAACTCCACTTTCATTGTTAGGAACACTATCATTGGAGAAACCTTAACCACATTTTTTAATGTAATATTATGATAGTGATTTCTAGATTGTTTGGGAGAAAACACAGAAACGTTATAAAGGATCAAAAAACCTCCGACGGTAAGCAGCTTTTCATACCTCTCGTCATTAACCACTTTGTGATGTATTGAACCTGATATTAAACCTGAAACATCTTTCAATGATACTGTGAGATCACCCAAGACGTTTGGGGGTACAAGACTTAATTATAGCAACAACGTTGTCAAGTTTCCTTTTCTTGGTAAATTTCTTGATATCGGCGAAACAACCAATCATGATACCGCCATCAGGTTTCAAATACTCAACTGCGCTTACCCATGGCCCACTATTAAAATCGGAAGCCTTTCCCACATCATACACTACTTTTCTAATGTACTATTGTGTCGCCATTATATCATCATCCACGCCCACATCATTCGCCGTTTTGTTAGGTCACTAGTTTTACAACACAAGCATCAAGAGAAGAGATAGAGAAGAGAGATCGGTTGAACCCTTATCCAAACACACGAAATATAGAGAGAAAGGTTAAAGGAAAGAGTGAAATAGAAAAGAGAACAACCAACCTTCAAATGAAGGTTTACAAGAGTATTTATAGGAGGAAAGCTAGGGCAACACTCCTAGTTTCCATCCTTTCTTTAATGGGCTTGGGCCTAAGCTCATGGGCCTTCTACATAAGCTTAAGGCTAATAACAAACATAAAGGCCATAATAAAGCTAACTATTACATATTAATTACAAACACTTGATTATGGTTTAGGAGTGATTCCAACAATCTCCCTCAAGTGTTGGTGATGAACGTGAAGGCGTTGATGTAATAGTAGCTCGACGCCTTCGACATTCTTCTTTCTTGTGAGAAGAATTGCCTTGATTCGAACAATCTCCCAAAGGTAGAGAGATAGTTTTCTTTGAACGCTTATGCTTTGACGTCATCATTAACTTTGTTCTTTGATCATTGTTCTTTGTGGTGAAAGTGATAGTATGTTGTTGTCTCGATCAAGTCGCTCTCAGTGTCGCTTCACGCTCCAAAGGTTCCACGCCATTCTTCAACATGCTCACACGCCTTTGACGTTGGAATTCAATATCGATGAAGTTCTTTAAGTCTTTAACTTTGTAGATTCTTTGGTTTGACGAAGAATCATTCGACGGTTGTGTTGCTTTTGAATAGAACTTCCATTAGTGATGATGTTGGCGTGAGCATGAGAAGAATCAAGACGATCATCCCGCCCCGAGCTTCCATAAGAAGAAAACATTTCAAACGGTTAGTAATAAGGTGTTCCGCACTTACAAGTTTGAACTTCGAGAGTGTTAACAACATAGTGTGAAAACACAACTCTAATTTTACAAAGGCCGCTCTCGAACCGAGTCCCACAAGTGAGATAACGCGATGTACCGGGTACATCTACAGCTCGATGAGTCGCCGAGGTACACCAAGCATCACCTCACGATCAGACCGCTTGAGACACACCGCGTAATCCACGGGAGTTACCGGCGACCGCCGTGGTGGTCGCTTGATGTTGACCCGGCAGAGTTTCCATTCAATCACCGAGGATCACAATGTGAACCTCTCATAAATGTTCTCGACAGATTGCTAAGATCCGTGAAGGACTCGATATGAACCATCGATAATCTTATTTGTTGATCAACAAGTGATAAAATGTCAAGTGTTCCTAAGAGATCTTTTGATGAATCTCGTGGCTCTAGACTCAATAGTGCTTTTTGGTTTTCCCGAGCGGAGACTAGGAGAGGGTCTCCTCTTCAATACCACGATCTCTAAGAGAAAGCCAATAGTTTACGTAGGGTTCCCCGTGAGAATGAAACAAGCTTCGCTGAGAGAAACTTGAGTGGCTAAGAAGGTTTAGTGCATGCGCCATCGGGTCCATGACGACTTTTAATCTTCAATACCGTGTCACTAAGTGACAACCAAGAGTATATGAATTGAACCCGTGTCCGCCTCTAAGTTGAATAACTGAGGGCTATTTCTTTTCACCCTTTTCTTTGCATTTCTTTTGATTCTTCAACTCCTTCTTTCTCCGATTCTCATTTTCTCCTTTTATAATCATACCTAAGGACTTCTAAGTACTAACTATTTGTGATGTCCTTGGGTAGATCCTCCGCTCAAGGGATCATAGGACGGTTATTCCTAACCTTAGTCACCTTATAACCCATGACTAACCTATGTTGCCATTAAAACCATTTTGTGAAAAATCTCTCAAAGGGTTTGTAAATGAAAACATGTTTGAACCATCGCGAGAGATAGGATTTTGCATAAATACTCCCTCCACATGTGCTTAAGAGTTTTAATGGTTTAAATGCACAAGGAGGAAAGAGCGCACATTTTGAATTGATCCACTCGAGATAGACAATCCTCATGAGACACGGTTACGCTGTATAGTTAAAGAGTTACATTGTCGCCTTTTAGGTGACAACTAGCTCTAATAACTACCTTGAAGGTGTAGACAAACCTCGAAAGGTTGTCATACCCGCGAGTTCATGTCTACCAAGAGTGTCTCGAATGGTACTTTCTACTTGGACAAGTCCTTTGAGACACGCTTACATTACTAGCGAACTAGCTTGAAATTATTACCCGTCCAGACAAGTCTTTTCGAGTTACTAACAGCTTTAGTACCACAATTCGCTGGTTAAGTCTCGAAGTACACAGATTCATTTGCATTTTGCACAACATATTTCTTATCACACAATTTTCTCCCTCAAAATGGCATATAAAATGTTATTTTTGAAACGTTGAGAATAAATATGACCATTTCGAGTGTTGCGGAAGATGACCATCGTGAACAATTTGTGAACAAAGTTTTAATTCAAATACTCCCTCAACAAGTGATATAAACGGTTGAGGTTTTGAAAATCATATGGGAAGTACTTGTTCTTTTGAGCAAAACCTTGAAAAATGAAAGGTTTGATAGGTTTTACTCAAAAGTAAGAAGCTTTCGCTCCTTTTATAAGGATTGTGGCAATCAAGCGCACTACGTGGTCCTTTCTTGACAATTACGGGTTGTACATCGTTATGTGTGCACAAGCCATAGACATATATAATCACACATCCAAATTTATAATGAAAGAACCAATTCAAGGGTACCAGAAGTGCAAAGTGATGTTCCCAGTGAGTGCGCATGTATGCTGAAAGCCGGTTATGTTAATCCTGGTCGACCACCAACATAGCTCTCCAATCGTCTCGAATCGATCCCTTCGAACAACCGCTCATCAATCATGGTGATGATCCTTCTCACATCCCTCCGATCCCGAGAATTCCATCGCTTAGGAGACCCAATGTTTTCACGATATCCTTCAATCGATAAGCTAATCCGTCCCTAACCATCTTCAAAGTATGATCTCCAAATTTGTGAAGTTCATTACACGCCATCAAGCAATTGCGATGAAGTTCATCGCGATAAACGACACCAAACGGTTTGTCGATGAGCGATATTGAGATAGCCGGTTGATGTCGGGAAGATCAAGCGTGGTGGAGTGAAGTTGACACGTGTCGATATGATTCAACGGCAAGTCGGAGATCTTCAACACGCTCTTTGATGACTATGCGCCTAATGAAGATGAGCAAGTGACTTGATGAATTCACGTTGAATTTCGGTGAAAATTGTCTCATGCGACCGCACTTTGGCAAGGTACATGTCTTCAATATCGCTGAGAGACAAATTCTCAAAGTCACCTTCAGAATGCATAATCCTTTCATCTTGTCGCTTGACCACAATCTTCTTCAGAAAGGTGTAGTCCCATTTAGATGAAAGACCAACATGTTGGATGGCAACGATGTCTTTAGTACTAAACACCGCATGTTGAGACTTCAACCCGACAGCTCAGAGTAGATTCGCGCTCGCTCGCCAATGATGAATCCCATACAATGCATCTCGGTCGTATGCTTCCACGCTGTCGAGAACAAGTGATTGGCACGCCTCAATGGCAATGCGCTTGAGTAGATAGTCACAGGAATGGAAGTGTCAAGGATGTAGCGATTTCCTTGAACCATCGCCACCATGGAGAAGAAATTCCGTGTCTCGTTGAAGAAATATCGAAGGGAATCCGTGGTTCATCCGTTGGCCAATGGTCGGTAGAGGTTTGGTCCAATCGGTGTAGTATGGAGGGTTGTCCTTTTTGTGAAGTCAATGTTTGCTTCCGGATTGAGCCAATCCATGTTGTTAGACATAGCTCGAGCAATGTTGTCAAGGTGATATTCGACCGAGGGCACTTTCGTAGTCGTCTTTAGAAGTTGAAACGCTTCATTCTTGATTCGCTTCAACTCGATTTCGCCATTTTCTTCACATGGAACTTTTCTTGCAAAAGTTTTAGCATGCTCCAATGTAGAACCGCTCACCAAATCTTGACCTTCATCGTAGTAGGAGTTTGATTGACAAGTGTGGAGAACCATTCAAATTCTTCGGTTTTATCGTCATCTAGCCATGATACGACTTCAGCCGAGTCGCCTTCTTCTTCTTTTTTTCAAGGCCTTGATGATGATTCCGGTTTCGCACTTGTTTGGGAGAGGTGGGTTGTTGTAGGGGCTCAAGGACCTTTCATCGTCACCACCCGTATACTCAAAGTAATCACCGGTTTTCGAGTCGTGGTGGTAACTCGAATCGCCCCGAGGTTTATCAATTGAAGAACGAGGAGGAGACCTTTGTTGAGTAGAAGTCCGCTGGAGAGGAGGTAACATCAAGATGATTCACCGCACTTCTTCCGACGCTTAGCTTTATCATGCTTATCCCGATCCTTGTCTTCATCGCCTCTAGGACGCTTAGACTTTTCTCTTCAAATCTACAAGCTTCTTTGAGTTGGTAGTCCAAAGAATGCTTGAAACAGCTTTCCTTCATCGAATTAAATGTCCCGATCGTGTAGACATTTGTGTGACAAGCTTGGCCACCAATTCATTATCCGAGAAAACTACAGGATCGATGGATTGATTGTGACGGTTAAAGGTGTTGATCTTATAGTTTGCTTGGCTATCTCGCATAAGATTCGGATATAGTTGTCTCGTGAACAACTCCTTTGTGACTTTAGGAACGATATCCCAAGGTACTTGTTAGTGTAACCTTCGATCATTTCGCTCAGCCTCTCTTGACGATGACTTTTCATGAATTCTCGAACAAACTTCCTTTCTTCTTGCATCTTTTCATTCTCATCATACAATGCATCAGATTTGGTCAAGAAAGAAATTCAACTTTTCAGAGCATGTCCTTCTTTCCGACTTGTTTGACAAATTTTCACAATTCTTTCATGAGTCCGAGAAATCCAAGATCGAGGTGGTTTCTTCACCGATTTGGATGATGATTTGGTTGATTTCTTTGATGGTGGTGGTGATGAATGAGATGAAGAATCTGATGAGGATGAGACATGAGGAGACTCGGGGTCCTTAGGAGGTTCGTAAGTTTCCTCCTTGAACGTGTTGGACTTTCCATAATTCTCTTCGCCAAACTTGTCATAATCATTTTCTTTATCTTTCTCGCTTTCTTTCGCGCCTTATCCTTTGGTTCTCAAACTCATATTCGATAGTATCCTCCACAAGCTTTTGTTGTTGCACAAGAGTGGTGGCACCGCATCCCTTATCGGGTCGATTAACCGCATCAGATCTGGTGAGGAGCGGGCAAGACCACTTGATCCTCCGGCCACCCATTTGATCTTTTGCAAATTCTTCACCTTTTGAAGGTGTCTAACGAATTTAACTTTCTTCCCGTAGGATTGATCCAGTTCTCTTCTTCACTTTCGTAGCTTTCATCATAGGGCACAAGTGCAGAGTCTTCCTTTACCTTTATCGCCTTGAGGACTTGGAGGTTTTGGAATCAAGGATTGTCATCCTTGCGCTTCGTAGTAGGTAATCTCTTCATCTCGTGTCAAGACCTTCGTAGCTTTCGTCCAAAAGCTTTCTTTGCGGTTCGGGTTGGGGATTGGGATGGGAGTAGCTTCCTTAGAGGGAACAATCCTCTTTGAAGGAGGGTTCCTCTTGGGAACTTCCTTTGACTCTCCTCCGACTATGCTTAATGCACTTCCAAGATCGCCTCTTCCGGTTCTCCGAGTAGGTGTCCCGTGCCTTTTCATCAAGATGGCCAACTTTTCCTTCTTTAACGGCCACCCGATACCTTTTGTACGCTTCCAGCTTTTTGATTTCCTTTGTAAGAAGGTGATCGGGCAACTCAAGACCGCTTTCTTCAGAGACGATTCTTTGATTCTCGATGATAGTATGTGCTCACCAAGATGTCATGATTATCCGGGTCATTGAGTCTCCGGGATATCGTGATGAAGTCCAAGAGCTCTCGATCAACAGCTTGGTGTATCCGACATAGGAATTTTGGAGCCAAGCTTCTTATGAAACAAAGATCATGTCTTCCCATAGCAAAGGCTTCAATTATAATGTCCTTCTTGTTGATCAACCACTGTAAAATTTGCGCCCATGAGCTTGGGATGCTCATAGCCACCGCCACGACCGAGACCGATTTGGTGATGATCATATAGAGTGTCCTCCATGGTTGAGGAATATTCTTCACCCACGAGAGTGCTTAGTAATGATTCCTTTAGCTTCATCATAACCAATATCTATCAAGAATTGCAGACGCCTCTTCAAGAGGGGTAGCAAAGAAGTCGGTTGAGCGATGTCCGAATGATGAGAATGATGAGAACAACTCGTAAGTCATCGTGAGTGATAGTGACTTGTTTGTGATTAAGAGTCACATTCACAAGATTTTGACCAAAGATCCTCTCGCATAGAATCCTGCAATTGTTGAATGTAGACCTCTCGAACTGCGGCAGAGTGTGAGAGCATGTTCGTAGGGATGATTCCCGAGAATATCCACCGCAATGAGACAAGAAGATTCTCGAGCATGTGAGGGTGTCAAAGTCAACCCTAAGGTTGTTCTTTCCAAGCTTTCTGATAACCTCTCGAAAGATATCAAGAATTGTAAGAACTTCTTGATGCATCCACATTCATTTGTTCACCATGTCGTGATCTCAAATAACATTAGCCAAAAGAACCAACATATCGAAGACATAATGTTAGTCAATGTAAGGTTTTATTGTCTAGTTATTGAATGTACAAGTTAATGATTGTTACGAGTCCTAAGTCACTTGTTTGTCCAATAGTCTAATGACGCCGTGAAATGTTTCGTGAGTTAGTTAACTTTAAGTTTTAAAGTTTATGTTATCACTTATTGTTCACAACATATCAAACGCTTAAGTTTATTAGTGACATTATTGGATTCGTGATGATATGATTAGTTTATTAACAAGTTTGTACACGTAACAATTCATTATGAAGGTCAATCCAGGCTTATGCGTAGTTTTGGCAAAGTTATGCGTAAACAAGAATGACATACGCGAGACTAAAGCTTACGCCAGGATCCTAACTTACGCGTAAGAAAATGTTACGCGTGAGGAAAAGGGACCTTATGCGAGAGCTTACGCCAGAGGCGATAAGAACCTTACGCGTAAGGCTTACTCGTAAGAGTAGACCTTATGCGTAGAGGTCATCGCACGCATATCCTTCACAGATACGCCGTAGTCCCATTGTAGAACCTTACGCGTAATAGTTATGCGAGAATTATTCTTACGATAACTTGACTACGCCGTAGGGTAATCCTTATGCGAGAGTTGCAAATGACCTTGATTCTCGAATATTAAGCGTAGCAAAGCCCGAAATAAGTTCATCAAATCATCAACATTAACACAAAACATCATTTTATCAACAAAACATGGCATGAACATTCATTATTCAGTTACGCGAGAAAGTCATACGCAGAGGTCAAAACCCTAAGGGTTAAGAATTACGCGATGAATTTCTAGCCATGGGATTTGCACCAAACAAATTCGGTAGGTCTAGAGTGTTGTTAGAGTCTTTAGGCCAAGTTATAACATCTAATTCGCTGAGAATCAAAATTACCCAAAAGTTATGAACTTTAAACCCTAATTTCAAATTGTTAACCAATTAGTGTTTCGGGTGGTTAACAACCATGGAAATCATCAATTCAACAACATATGACCATAACCCAACAATCTTTTGACCAAAACACTTCACATTTGAAAACCCAAATCGACTCATAAACCCTAATTTTCAAAAATCATTAATACGTGTTTCGGGTGGGTTTTGATGGTTAAAATGATATCCTTGATGTATAAGAAACGCTTTGACACTATCCATTTAACCAAAAACACACACAATGATTGTGTTCATACGCTTATGCGTAGAACACATAATCACGCCAGAAACACATTTTTAGCCGTTGGATTTGCATGAAATTAAAAACCTTAGCTTAAAAACATGTTAAATCACAAAACACTTACAAAATGATGATCAAAACAACGGATTTCTTGAATGAATCTTAGGCGAGATGATGTTAAGGTTGAGAGTATTAAATGTGAAGTGAAAAGTTAGGTGGAGGTGTTTTATTAAAATAACTTTAACATTTTGACAGCTTTGGTCCCTCCACCTTTTCCTTTTTCAAACAAAGCCATTTAACTTCCATTTTGGTTACCAAACAAAGTTTTTAGGAAAGAAACTTGACGACACTCCCCTCGACTTAAGAAAATAATGAAAGGTTATTAATTTTAGTCCGAGGAGTGTCATTGAACCGTAAAATTCACCACCATTGTTAAAAGAAACAACCGAGATATGATAACATGCAAGTACACGATGTTTTGAAACAGTTAAGAGATATTTTCTCCCTCAACACTTGATCGAAAAATACCGAATTTTGAAAGATTAAAGTGTTGACGGAAGAAATGTACTTGCCATGTTGAAAGAAAAATAGATTAGAAGAATATTTTTGTTGTTTTATCGATTTTATATTTTTGTATTTTGTTTTTGAAAAATTTATTTACAAAAGAGAGTTTTGGTGTTTGATGTGTTTTAAGACTGCTTTAAGAGGTCATCCAATTCCTCTTGAGTCAAACACCTCATACCAATCCGTGGACCAACTCATTAAACCTAGCGGAGGCAAGGCTTTGGTGAGCGATCCGCCAATTGGTATTCAAGACCCCACAAAGTATAATTCAACGGCACTGCTCCACGTGGTCCTTGATGAAATGATAGCGAAGATCGATGTGCTTTGATTTCGAGTGTCGAATCGAGTTGCACGAGATCGCAATGGCACCGATTGTCGCAAAGACATCGGATTCACAAACACGTAACCATAGTCTTTGAGTTGTGTTCTCATCCGATGACTTGAGCACAACATGCGGACATGGCTACATATTCTCGCTTGTTGATGACAATGATGTACAATCCTCGCTTTTTGATTGCCAAGACACCGCTTTATCACCAAGAAATTGTAGAGCTCTCAAGTACTTTTCCTCGAGTCTAAGCATCCCGTGATCGTCGTCTCAAAAAGCGATTAGTTCAAAACCGTAATCCTTCTGATACCGATCCCCAAGTTAATGGTTCCTTGATGTATCGGAGGATTCTTTTAGCCTCGTAGAGGTGGGTTTCAGCTTGGTCGCGATCGATAACGGGAGCATAGATAAACGGCAAAGACAATATCAGTCTCGCTAGTCGTTAGATACATGAGAGACCCAATAATACTTCGGTATTTGGTAGGGTCAACTAATTTCCCATGTAAATCAAAGATCTAGCTTCTTGGTATGAGCCATTGGTGTGGCATAAGTGTCACAGTTGTCATTCCAAATTTGTTTAACAGCTCAAGGGCATATTTGATCGACTCAAGAAAATACCACGGGGTGATTGATGAACTTGCAATCCTAGAAAGAATGTAAGTTCACCCATCATGGACATTTCAAAATTTTTCTTCATTAGTTTTGCAAAAGCGATTGAAAACTTTTTATGTGTAGACCCAAAATGATGTCATCCACGTAAATTTGAACAATTAAGATATGTGCCCCGTGATATTGTATAAAAAGAGTTGGGTCAACCGAACCTTTGGTGAAATTATTAGCAATGAGGAAAGATGATAGCTTATCGTACCATGCCCGAGGGGCTTGTTTGAGACCATAAAGAGCTTTGTTCGCTTTGTAGACATGGTTCGGGAACTCGATCAACGAATCCTTCGGGTTGGTCGACATAAACCGCTTTTCAGTTGTCCATTGAGAAACGCAGCTTTGACATCCATTTGAAAGACCGCCATATTCATATGAGCCGCGAACGCGAGAAATATCCGAACAACCTCAAGACGAGCAACCGGAGCAAAAGATTCTTCAAAGTCTATTCCTCTTCCCGACGATAACCCTTAGCAACTAGACGTGACTTGTTTCGGATGACGCCCTTCAAAGATCCAATTTGTTTTTCCAAATCCATTTTAGACCAATGACGAGACCCTCGCTGGTCTTTCAACCGCCCCATACTTCAAGACGCTTGAATTGGTTGAGTTCTTCCCGCATGGATTCAATCCATTTGTCTTTTGTCATTGCGCCTTTAATGTTTTTAGGCTCGATTGGCGGCAATGAGTGCATAAATGCAATGTTCACCATCTCGTGTGAAGACGTTGTCTCGTAACGACCGGTTGATTCGGGTTGCCAATAATGTTAGCCGAGGATGGTCTTTTGTCCATCGGTGTGTAGAGGTTGATGTTGGTATACATTGTGCGATTCGAGGATTCAAATGGTTTGTTGAAGATTCCGCGACATCCGTGCGCAGCCTCATTAGCAAACGGGTTAAAGAACGATTTGATCAAAATCGCAGTGGGGTACTTCATTCGTAATATCATCACCGGTTCATCATTGTTGGAAGCGGTGTGTTCAATCATGTGTTGGAGTCAACTGTGTAGGTGCATCTTCAACAAGAGTTGTTGTAGCAGTGTATCGTATAGGAATATTATCGTTGTGCAATGGAAACAATGGATACACCGAGCACGCTCATCAATATCGCCACCGAACGTAGGAGCAAATAACCTTTCCATTTGTTGACGAGTTAGTGGGGGCTTTGTTCACCGATGATGGGGTTGAGGAAGTTTAAACGGTTGTGACCGGTTCTAAGTCATATACTCGTGGCCATTGTGAAGAAGTTTCATAATCGCTTCCCCAAACCGACAACCGCCTTTAGCGATTTGAAACTTTGATGAAGTCTACATTTCTCTAACTTTGAAGGTTTCAAGATGCGCTGAATTTGTAGATGAGCAAGAAACCACACAAAGAAAATCGACTAATTGCGGAAGATCCGCTCGAGGGTAACATGCCGTAAATCAACAAGATCTTCTCACGTATGTAGACGCATCACACCAAACAAACCACGAAAGACGAAATGATACGACTTTCCCCGAATGTTGTGGTCTTTCGAATACTAATCACCGTGAATATGCAATAACTCGATACCAAGACCGTGTGTGAGGCATCATAACATCATATTTGGGTAACTTCACACAAGATCACCCGTGAAATTGAGACGATAACACCAAAGTGAGACGCTTTGAGCCACATATCGCCTTATTTCTTCCCTAATTGAAGAAATTCAAGAAGGCATTGGGTTTTCGCAAAGAAGCATGTGGAAGAACAAGGAAGCAATGACCACCTACACACTCTCTCCCTCGATGTTTTCAATGATTCGTAATCATACACCACGATGTTGATGATGAATTGAAGACAATAAACCATGTATAAGGAGACAATAAACCATGTATGTCCAATTGATCGAACAAGTGTGAAGTACCAAAAAATATTTCGAGAGAGTCAATCACGATAAAACTCTCTGCTCATAATGTTGATCATCACCGTGTCATTGTTGTTGGAAGCGCTTTGATCTTCCGTTATAGAAGATTCGTTGTTGTTGTAGATTCTGTGTATCCGAAATTAGAGTATTATCGGTTGTGCAATGGAAACATTCGATACATCCAAGCACGACTTTTGGCGTAATCTTTAACCGTAGGAGCAAGCAATGTTTCCAATTCATGACGATTAAGTACAATGGTGGAACAAATGATGGATCATGATATTTTTGACGGTGAGAAACGGGTCCTACGTTGTTTTGCAAGAGGAGCCATAGTCATTGTACCGCATAGAAAAATAGAAGGGGGCAAGAAAGAGAAAACATGGATCCCCAAGTGTAACTGGGTTCCGTGTGTTAGAAGCATAAAGATGTAGTGTCAATTATCTTCTTGACACCGAACATGCTATTTTGATGATTTCCTTTCCCGCCTCGTGGATGGATGTAGTTGGTATCCCACTTGTTTTGGTGCAACTACTTAGTATCTTGCTGTAGGAATCCACCTAAGACTAACAGCTTTGAAAATCCTACCCGTTGGTATCCATCTAAGGTTAGATCTAGGGATGTTGAAACTTCTTTGGGAAGAATCTCATGCCCTATATGGATCCACCTATTAGGTTTCGAAAGTTTACATTTAGATCAACGGGTTTATTTCTAACTGCTTGTTGAGTTAACTTAGGTTTTGGTTTGCTACTACAAGCAGTGTTCAAGAATACACTCAAGGTGATACACTAGGTCGTGAACCTAAGATTCCATCCTTTGAAGAAGTGCCCTTTTCCTAGCCTTTTCTAGATCACGCTCTTGTATGTGTCATTTGAATCATATGAATCTTTACTTTTAATGCTCAATTTAGACACGTTGTTCGAACTAATCCTAGATTTGCCAGAGCACCACAAGTTGAGGTTTAATGTAAATGTATAATGTAAACATAATGTAAACATGTTTAATGTAAATGTAAGGATTATTCTTAGGCCGTGAATGTGGAGTGACCGGTTTTATCAAATGATTATTCTCAACAACTTGGGAGGGAAACCGTGGTTTTGACGATTTTGAACGCTCGATTTAAAAGCGCTTGGTTGTCTAACAACCGATTGGTTTCGATTGGTTTTAGAGACGATTTCCCAAGATTGTTGGTTTTGCAAAATTAGTATCCACACTCTTGTCGCTAATCTTCTCGCTTGTTTTGTAAAGCAACATGTGCAAGCCCTTTGCTTGAATTTGAGCCTTTAAATGCTCATTTTCTTTTACTAATGTATCCACACGATTACTTTGTTCATTTGAAGACCGACCATTGTGTTCAAGAAAAGATTTGTTTTGTAGTTTAAGTTCAAGAGAGATGCAATGTGCCTCTAGTTTTGAAAAATCTTTATGAAACCGAGCAATGGTCTTTTGAGAAGAATGTTTTCGATTCAAGAGTTTGATTTGACGCTTCAGCTTGAATTGTTAACAAGTAAGGGCTCGTATATGAGAAAGTTGTTCGACATTGTGCAACACATCGTCAACCTCTCCTTCATTATCAATTCAGTTGCTCAAGATGTTGTATCGCATTTGCAGCGTAATATGATCAACAGAGATTGTACCTCACCATCCGCTCGTGTCGTTGTCATAGGTGGGTAAGATATCTTCCTCAACCATTTGTTCTTCGTCACGCTTGGGCTCTGTCGTAGTTAAGTATGATATCTTCTCCAGATCCGCCATCATCCCGCTTCCAATGCTACAACCTCATTGTCCGTGACACGACGATGCAAGAATCACAACATTCTCAACGTCCATTTGAGCATTCCTTTCATGTACATCAACTCTTTCACCTTGCACGATCAAGGATATCGGGAATTTGATGATGTCCGACGCTCAATGCCGCTGAATAGCCATGAATCCTTCTTTCAATGCCACAAATGGATCTTTATGATCGTAATCCATTTCACTTCCCGCATAAGAATCAAAGAGAAGAAAAGGTGCAAAGTCGATATAGCACATGTAAGGTCGATATAGTGAATTGCAATTTCCTCCAAAATAATTTTGAAAATTTTGACTCTCAAAATTTGAAATTCACTATAAAATTCAATTCTAAGGTTGTAAGAAAATTTTGAGTTATGACAATTTTGACGCCAAATTTTACCCGAAAATTTGAATTTAGGCCCAAAATTTGAATTTTGACCAAAATTTTCACAGCTTAAACCAAAATTTGAATCTCACAGAAAATTGAACGCTTAGTCTCCTCAAAAATTAAAATTTTACTCAAATTTTCCCGCCAAAAACTTTTTTTTTTTTTTTTTTTTTTTTTTTTTTTTTAACTTGTGTTGATGGATCTTTGTAGTCGAATGAACCTTTGTTGATGAAGTATCCTTAGGCGAGAAATCACAATAAACCAAGTAGCACTTATGCGTAAAAATCACCAAAGTTACGCGTAAACAATCAAGAGTTACGCTGTAGTTTTAGCTTACGCGTAAGGTGGAAAAAGACTAAAGTTATGCGTAAACAAAGAAGTTAGGCGAGAAAGTTAGGCGAGGATTCCCTTATGCGTAAGACTAGGTTTACGCGTAAGATGAATCTTAGGCGAGGATTTTCACGCGTAAGCTTATGCTTATGCGTAAGTTTAGGGTTTTATCTCAAATGATCTTTTACACTATCACAAAGGCAAAAGATATCCAAAGTCGACGATTTTCGTGCTTATCCAAGCAAGAAAACACGGAGTAAACCACGAAAATGAAGATCAAACCAAGGATAAACTTACGCGTAGTTTTAGGGTTTTACTACGCGTAGGATTACTCGTAAAAGTGATTTTGCCCAAAGATGTTTCTAAACCGCTTTTTGTGTGATGAAATAGCTTCAATAACACCAAAAGACACAAAAGTGTGAAACTTGATGAACCAAAGCTCTTAAAACAGCTACGAGTAGGATGAAACCCTCGCTCAAAAACTAGATGAAAACAATGATCCACATAAAGTTTGAAACTTTTGCCAAAAACAAGTATTTTAACACCTTAAAACGTTGAAAGTACAAGAATCTTGGATTAAAAAGTGTAAAAATAAGTTTTTAAGCAAACCAAAGTATCAAACGCAAGTTAAGCGAGAGACCAAAACCCACTTCAAACAATACGATTCACCCAACTATTAGGCGATTGATACCACTGTTAGGTCACTAGTTTTACAACACAAGCATCAAGAGAAGAGATAGAGAAGAGAGATCGGTTGAACCCTTATCCAAACACACGAAATATAGAGAGAAAGGTTAAAGGAAAGAGTGAAATAGAAAAGAGAACAACCAACCCTCAAATGAGGGTTTACAAGAGTATTTATAGGAGGAAAGCTAGGGCAACACTCCTAGTTTCCATCCTTTCCTTAATGGGCTTGGGCCTAAGCTCATGGGCCTTCTACATAAGCTTAAGGCTAATAACAAACATAAAGGCCATAATAAAGCTAACTATTACATATTAATTACTAACACTTGATTATGGTTTAGGAGTGATTCCAACAAAATGATTATAATGTTTAGAATCACAAAAAGTCTCCATCTCAAATAAAATTACATGCAAGTTTACACACATGATTAGAATGTTCAGATTCTAACCGTCTACAACCAATTGTATTGGCACTAACCTTCAACAAGAACGAGTTTTTTTACATTCAAGTTTGAAAGTCAAAAGTAAGGCTCAGATCTTTAAATTTATGAATGGTACAAAACACCCGCCATGGCTGCAACCACATTCCCTAAGGTGTGGCTACCCTGCCAAGATACGGGTGTCATTGAATTATAGTCAGATAAACCATTTGCAGAAAAGGTTCATCATCGCCTTACTAAAACTAAATCTGTTTGATGGGTTCGAAAAAGTAAGCCCCCGGTTAGAAATGTCAATTTTATATTTTTGACAGCTAAAAGTAAGGCTCATATCTACAAATGTATTAAAGGTACAAAACACCCGCCATGGCTGCAACCACATTCCCTAAGGTGTGGCTACCCTGCCAAGATACGGGTGTCATTGAATTATAGTCCGATAAAACATTTGCAGAAAAGGTTCATCATCGCTTTACTAAAACTAAATCTGTTTGATGGGTTCGAAAAAGTAAGCCCCCGGTTAGAAATGTCAGTTTTATATTATTGCAAGTGAAAGGTAAGGCTCAGATCTACAAATGTATTAACGGTACAAAACACCCGCCATGGCTACAACCACATTCCCTAAGGTGTGGCTACCCTGCCAAGATACGGGTATCATTAAATTCTAGTCTGATAAACCATTTACAGAAAAGGATCATCATCGCCTAACTAAAGCATATTGTTAACATCAGGTGCATAATTTAGTCATCTACCATGGCAAAGGTGTGAACTAAAGCATATTCTAGACACCTTTCTCATCTCTTTCCCATTTAGGCCACGCTCAACTGCTCAACTGCTCAACTCCATTCATATTATGACATGTGTCATTTTGTAGTACTTTTTCTATGGTCCACTAAGTGTCATATAAAATCTTTAAGCAATCTCCGGTAAACAATTTGCAAAAAAGGATCATCATCGGCTAACTAAAGCATATTGTTAATGAAAGTAAATAATTTAGTCATCTCAAGATGGCAAAGACCGTGATCAATAATACGTTCTTGCATGTTTTCGGTTCCAGTTTCACAAAAGGCCCTGATTAATAATAGACTGCAGTTCTCAAAGAAAGATGGGAAACAAAAGAGGATGATGCGAAAAAGTAATCTGCACCAAATTACTTGCCACATCATTCTCTTTAGTGTCCCATCTTTCTTTGATGAAATGCACTCATCACCGATCGTGGCCTATTGTGGGACTGAATCTAGCAACATGCATAAAACAAGAGAAAATTACCAAAAGAGGCCCAAAATCCAAGGTTGGTCCATTTTCTATACACTCTGCTTAGCATCCGTAAGCAAATAAGTAATGTTTGACAGTAACGAGTAAGGCTCAGATCTAGAAATGTATGAACGGTACAAAACACCCGCCATGGCTGCAACCACATTGCCTATGGTGTGGCTACCCTGCCAAGATACGGTTGTCAGTCCGATACACAATTTCAAGAAAAGTTTCATCATCGCCTAATTTAAGCATATATAATGTATGCTCATATAAAAGTAATTATGTAAGCCCCTGGTTAGAAACGTCGGTTTATCTATTATTGCAAGTGAAAGGTAAGGCTCGGATCTACAAATGTATGAACCGTACAAAACACCCGCCATGGTCGCAACCACATTCAAAGGTGTAGCTACCACCAAGATACTGGTTATGTAATTGTAGTCCGATAAACCATTTGCAAAAAATATTCATCATCGCCTGACTAAAGCATATATAATGTATGCACATCACTTGACAGTAACCAACAACTTATTAAATGGCAATACTCATATAAAAGTAATTTTGTAAGCCCCGGTTAGAAACGTCGTTTTATATTATTGCCAGTGAAAAGTAAGGCTCAGATCTACAAATGTATAAACCGTACAAAACACCCGCCATGGCTGCAACCACATTCGAGGCTTACTTTTTACTTGGGTAATTGGAAAAGATACACCAATGATTTACCATATCCAAGTGATTTGATAGTTTTTCTTTTCCACTTTTACGTTTCCCATATCAACAAAAACACACACACAACCCACAATCCGAACCAAATCTAAGTCACTTGACCATCAAATCAAGGTGAAGTTCAATATAGCAAGCAATGTATGGACAAGTATTGTGATTTTGGATAGCAACAATTTAGTATTGTTATATGCATTAGCAAGGCTCGAGATCGCAAAACAACATCGAATGTAACCACCCATGGTCGCAAAATAATGCTATAAAATTGCCATGCCAAGATATGGTAAATCGCATCATTTGATTCATCAAATCATCATCACCTCTTACATATCACATCACTTTGTTGCCAACAAAAGTTTTTTTTTTTTTTAGTCTATTTGAAATGATAATAGTATTGACAATAATATAGGTCGTATTGTAGATCGTGAATATTTGCATGTGATTTTCAGATTTTCAACTGCGGTTTGACAATAATATAGGTCGAATCAAGTGTCATTCAAAACCAAACAATATTGATTCGCCTTTTGTAGGTGTGGTTTTCCTATTTACAAGTGGACACACTTAATTCAAAGATTAACCCTACTTCACTTTATTCTAAATATGTCAAAAGGTAAAAAGTTACATTCAAGGTCGATGCTGATGATAGGGAATGGTCAATCAAGGCACTAAGAGAGGTCATATTTCTTGAGATTGAAGAGAGATATGGCCAAAATGTTGAACCAATGGACCAATTACCAGCTAAAATTCTAGAAGAGCAAAGACAACAAGTTTACAAGGATGAACAAGTAGAAGGTGGTAAACCACATGGTAGTGTTAACATTAAAGTACCACATTGCGAGAAAGGCAAGTCAACCTATAAAGATGTACCAAACCAACAAGGATTTGTCTCTAAGCGGCCGTGGTTGTTTAGGATCTTTTAAAATACGGGACGTTTGATCCAGATAGGACGTTTGATCCAGATCACAATCTTTTGTAAATCTGATTGCAACTTATTTCTTCGAAATCTTTTGTACATTAATTATTAAATAGCAATGCTTATATAGAAGTAAATCTGTTTGCCATTTATGTTCTCACATTGTCTTAACAATCAAATAAAAGTAAATCTGTTTGCCATTTATGTTCTCGTGACATGGGAGATTTGATGTGACACTTAGTGGACCATAGAAAAAGTACTAGAGAATGATACATGTCATAATATGAATGGATTCGAGCAGTTGAGCATGGCCTAAATGGGAAAGAGATGAGAAAAGTGTCTAGAAAATGGACCAAACTTGGATATTTGGAAAGTAAGGCTCAGATCTACAAATGTATGAACCGTACAAAACACCCGCCATGGCTGCAACCACAATCAAAGGTGTGGCTACCCTGCCAAGATACATGTGTCATTGAATTGTAGTCCGATAAACCATTTGCAGAAAATGTTCATCATCGCCTGACTAACTAAATTATCCGCTACTCTTATAGGACAGATTTTAAGTGATCAAAGATTGCTTCCAGGCAGATAAGTATATATCATAAGTCATTCGTAATATGTGATAATTAAAGTAAGAGACACCTTATTGACGCCTTCACGAAACCACGGGATGCCGTTCATCACTCCGTCTGCATAATAGAGCGGCATTTGCGAGTCAAGGATCATTGTGGCCCAAAATGGGCTAACCATGACCCAATCAGCATCAGCAGGTCTAAAATGCATCAATAAATCCACCCACAATCCAACATGCAGTAATTTCAAAATTGAAATAGGAGAGACATTAGGTAGGATACACCCGCACCTAAAACTTTTAACTATAGACTTGTAACAAGTACGTACCACATCACTTAGCCAAACCTTGTGTCCCTCGTCTCTCCCCAACAATCCTAGCCAAAATCATGGATTAGCGATCGTCCCTCCGCCGCCCATGGGAACATAAACAACTCCTCGTTCTTATTCTTCTTTTGTTTATCCAAGAACAATTTTATTTCGGATGGACAAAAGCTCAACATTGTCCCTAGACCAAGACGATGGAGATTCGAAATGTCCAATGGAAATAAGGATTATTTTAAAAGATAGAAGCTATATCATTGTTATTAACATTATAAAAAAATGTTATCACTAAATACCTCTTTGAACGGTTTGAGTTTGATTTCTTTCCCATCCGGTCCAATGACAGCAGGAAGTACAGGTTTCACATGTCGCCTTAGAGACCTTCTTGGTGTAGTCGAAGGTTGCTGCATATATGGGGATTGAAAGACCTTGCTCAGCTTCCTCTCCCATTCAAAAGGAACGCGTACAGTTTTTACCTTATTTTCATCACAGTCAATAGCGTCAACATACTTCACATCACCAGGAGTGCTAATTACAGGACTAAAAGCAGACTCTGACATCGCTTGAACATATTGGTCCTCGTCAAAAAGAAGAACATCCTGAAAAACAGTTTATCTTGCGTGAGTACTGGTTAAATTTTTTATTAGATTTACATGTTCAACGAATATTTACCGAGTTAAAAGGAGAGTCTGAGATTTGTGCCTCACTCATCATGCCATTCTCATCCTGAAAAACAGTTTAGTTTGTTCAAAGTAGAAAATATGCTTAAGATGTTCAAAGTATAATTACCGTATTAAAGGAGATCGTGAGTTTTGTGCCTCACTCATCACACCCTTCATTTGCACATCTTCATCAACTTTAACATTATTCTCATCCTGAAAAACAAAAAAACTTTGTGTCAATATCATGTTTGTTAAATTTTTTATTATATTAACATGTTCAAAGTATATTTACCATGGATACAGGCGACTGTAATTTTTTTTCCTCGCTCATCACACCCTTCATTTCCACATCTTCATCTACTTTAACAACATTCTCATCCTGGAAAAAAAAAGTTTACTTTGTGTGAATGTCATGTTCGTTTTTTTATTTTATTATATTAACATGTTCCGAGTATACTCACCATGCATACAGGAGACTGTAAGTTTTTGTCGTCACTCATCACGGCCTTCATTTCCACATCTTCATCAACTTTAAGAACATTATCATCCTGAAAAAAGTTTACTTTGTGTTAATGTCATGTTCGGTTTTTTTTATTATTTTATTAACATGTTCAAAGTATATTTACCATGCATAAAGGAGATCAGAAGTTTTGTCCTCACTCATCAGATCCACATGTTGAACATATTCAACTTCACAACGAGTCTCGACCTATAAAAAACATTGATATTTTTGAATGTACGTGTTACCAGATTAAAAGGTGAATCTATCATTAGATTAAGCAATCAACACATATTTACCGGATTAAAAGGTGAATCTATCTGTTGGGGCTCGTTCATTTCTTGCTTGTTTGGCACATCTTGCTCAACGTCACAAACATTCCCATTCTAATCAAATGCACGTAAATAGCCAAAATATTGGGTATGTATTAACTCATAAGATGGATATTTAATTCCTAGCATACATTACCCGAACATCAGAGGATCTTGAGGTGAGTCAAAAAGTCATTTATTACTTCTTGCACTTGTTGTGAAGATAAATCATTCCTAGAACGAATATATCTTCTTGCACATTCAGATTTGCTTTAACATTAACATCCTTTACATCATGATCTACATCCATATCACCGTCATTTTCAGTACCGGTCTAAAAAATAAATATATAGTTATGTTAAGTACTTGGTCAACTAATTGCTGTGTACCGAATACAGAAAAAAACCATTGTTATAACAAACCTTTGAATCATCATCTACATCCATACTACCATCATTTTCAGTACCGGTCTAAAAAAAATAAAAGTTAAATTACATTTGTTAATTAGGATGGGAGATTTATTACTGTGTACAAAAAAACAAACACAAAAAGTAAGTCCCAAAAGCAAAATATGGTTTTATTATACATAACAATTAGAAAAACATACAAACTCAAACATACAAACAACTACAGAAAAACCTAGAAACTAACATACAAACAACTAGACAAAAACATACAAACTCAAACATACAAACCCTCCATAAGCTACAACTTAATATACTGAACAATCTGGATGCGTAAGCAGAAGTAGCGATTCGTTGAAAGGGCTCATGAAGAAGGACCATGCGTCTGCTTCAACACGAAGATTAATAAATTCTTGTGACCGAACTTGGAAGACTTCAAGAGTGTGATCCATTTGGTAAGGCTGATCAGATTCAAAACCGGATCCCGATCTTCCAATTAATTTTAGTAAATCCAATTAATTTTAAAGGATTTTATTTTGTTACCATCCAACATTATCTCCCATAAACAGTCGTATGCCATCGATCTCCTATCATGTTGCCAAAAATGACAAGCGACTCTCTTAGTTTTGAAATATAGAAAGGTACAGGAATCCGAATTCGTAAGCTGTAAGGTATATCTAATACCGAAAAGCTGTGGTTAACCAAATCAAAAGAGACAATCATATAAGATTTTTTAGAAGAACCTAAAGTCCATTGAGAAGCCACCCAATAAATAAAACTACCTAATACCGCATGACTTGACCGTTTAAGTCGGATTGACTGACAATGCATATGTTCACTTTCTATCTTCTTCCAAATTTGGAGCTCAATGCAAACACCAAACATTGCATGTTCTGTGTCCATCAAGCGGATATGAAATCCTTAAAATGGTAGGGTCAAAAGTGATCGGATTAACACCAAAACCGATAACTACTTTATCGATTGATTGACTTAACCAACCGTGGAGAACTATAGCAACTTATTTTCTTATTGACGGGTTCCAAAGAACAACCATCTTAAAAGAATCAGAAAAACACCACAAACCATGAGAGGTGCCAATTGGCAAAAGATTCAAAAATCTGAGACTTGTATTACAGATGACTTTAGGAATACTTGGAAAAAGAGACGTTGCTGGAACAAATTGACATTATCATCAACAAAAAATATAAACTGTGACTCAACAAATCCTTGCTGATAGTGAATAAGAAAACTACAAGGCAGAGACGTGCGAACACCGAAACCAACAAGGAATTTGGAGTTGTCGATGAACGACTTCCATGTCTTTGAAACAGTTCTAAACTGAAGTAAAGCATGTACAGGAAGTTTAGAAATGATTTCCATTTGAATTTCAAAGGGAATGTTGTCGGACATTTTTTAGAAACAGTGGAAATTAAAGACTATGAATGTGTAGAAGACTATGAATGTTTAGGATAAATAGAAGTGTAGAAGACTTATTTATAGACTAAAGTATTTGTAGTGTCATAAATGAACTAGTAGTGTAGGTGAAGTTATTAAATACAAAACACTAGTGTCATAAATGAACTATAGTAGTTTAGGTGAAGTTTTTAAAGTAGCATAGTAATGAACTACTTAAAAAAGCTTTAATAATTTAAACTTTACAACGACAAAAACTTTAAAAAGTAAAATCCTACAACCAAAAATCTTCAACTACTTATCTACCCATACTCTATCTCTTCCATTATTAAAATTTATAATTTACAATTAACTTTTATTACTTAAAAGCTATAGATTTTAACCCAATGAACTATAGTAGTTTAGGTGAAGTTTTTAAAATACATTTCCAAAACTCATAAACAAATGCACGTGTAAAAAACGTAACAATCCACTATGTCATACCACATAAAACACGTATGAATAAGTAATACATCAAATAAGTCCGCATAGAAGCAAAACAAAATATAGAAACAGATTAAAAGGATTGCAAGAAATATAACCTTTTCAGCAAACACGCGTGCAGTATCAGATTGACCACCATTCTTCTCACTAACCCCATCAAGCTTCAAATTCGTATGGATATATTTCTGAAGTTCATCAATTTGCCGTTGCATATTAGCCATTTGATCTAAAACTGTTGCACTAGGTGGCAATTCTCCATCCATACCCGAATCTGGCTATCCCCATCAGGCCTCAAATGCTTGACATATTTATGTAATTGATTAATTTGTTGTTGCATTTTAGCCATTTGAGCCACAATTGTTGTTGTAGATGGCATGAAATCCCCCATATACGGTATGCCTTGATCCACCTTCCTAATGAATGCCGTATCTCGCATTTGAGACTCAACAACGTCTCGTGGTCTCAACTTCTCCGGTCGACCGGATCTATTGATCTTGGTGTATCATGAATGGGAAGACTAGGTGGTATATGATTGTATAACCTTTCGGCATATACTTCTTGAAAAAGTATACACTAGATGTCCACCAAAGTTCTTTCATCTCGACCATCGCATATAAAAAATTGTTATACACTAACCCAAATACCATTAAAAATCATAAATAATTTTTCTAAAAGAGTAGAGTATAACTTGTCAGCACAAGGCGAACCATTTCTGCATTACGAAAAAGAAGATCATAATCGGTCTTCGCAAACCTGTGTGCATCATCCCAAGCAACACCCCGAGGGATCACATTCTCTTCTTTAACCCACCATTTTGTTGAATTGCGACGGTTTTCAAAAGCCAAATCTGAAGGAATTATTATTACTATTAGCATAAAAATTACTACACTAAGGTTCATGCTACAATACTGAATTGAATTCTTACTATTTAAATAATAGTTACGAACCTTCAAAGCGAACGCAAATCCATACAACGTATAAGTTGCAATGTAACAATCGCCCTTCGTAGCCATTTCAGTCAAATGTCTATCTCTAACCTTTGAGATAGCATTATAAATCTTCTTGTGAAACTCAACCCAAATGTACTTGCCCCATGGAAATGCATTCCATGCATAAATGTCATCTACTAAAACCAATATCTCATGGGAGATTAAATTTCTTTCATGTTTGCCGATAAAACGTTCTCTAACATCAGAACCAGACAAAGGCAAACAACATCATCATTTGAAAGTTCATTAAACTCAACTTGATCACTAAGAACCCTAACTAGTTGTTCAGCTTTTATATTACTAATTTTCTCGGTACGCCTCTCTCTAAGAAAACTTAGCATACGATTACCAAAACCAGATTGTCGTTTCTTTAAATGCTCTAAAGAAACATCACCAAAGCGAAAACCTAATACTAGACACATATCTTGACGACCAAATTCTAAAGTGTGTCCCCAGATATCAAAATACAAGGAGTATTTATATTAGGGTTTTCAACAAAGCGTTGATGTTGAAGCAAATAATGAAGCAAATGGTTATCATGCTCGTATGTTTTTATGTTTAACCATTTCCCAAAGACAGTGCTTTTAAAAAGTTCAAGACGATCAGGATTGAAACTCAACTTTTGCCTTATCGTTTTGATATAGTGCAACTTTGTTCTAGTACTGAGCTTGGCAGAATACACCTATACACAAAAACAAACAAAAGATGCATACCCATATTAGCATATGTTATAAACTGATGAGCAATAAAAATATACTGATGACCAATAGAAATATAAACATTTTCAAACATAACCTTTACAACCAGAAATAATGTGGTATTCCTAAGGGCTAAGTCCTTTAAACTTTAATATAGACCAAGAAAATACTATGGAAATGGTCTAAACTATAGAAAATAAATGCTTATGGATTCGAACATGACATGAATTATAAACACATCCTAATTTGTAAATTTTCGATAAGCAAGATTAATAGCTTAATAAGTTATTTGATCAAACAAAAATCTTTGGAATGGCACTTATTTGGACGAAAAGGCGAATATACTGAAGAAAATGGCCAAAGTCGAATCGAGACACTCAAAGTCTTTGAAAGCATACGCGGCGCCATCGCTTATCTCGCGCCGCCGGAGGATTTTGTGACGATACGAAGCCAAAACCCTATTTTCAAGTGACGACGCTCGGGCTTTAAAAGAGTAGGCCGTCACTACTCGTGACGGCCTAGATTTGATCCGCACGACGTCATAGATCGAAGGGACGGCGTCACAACCATAAGGTGACGCCACAAAGTCGATCAAGTCACAATATCTTGTAGTAGCCGAGCATGTTTTGGCCATAACTTTTGCATACGAACTCGATTTAGGTGATTCAAAGCCCACGCCACGAACAAGAAAATCTACACCGGTGAAAAAAAGTCATCGCGACGCCATCACTCTTTAGGTGTGACGTCACCCTTTGTCGACGTAAAATCGCCTATAAATAGAACATTATAACTTCACTTTTTGTAGGCTCTAAACCCTAACTCGATTCCGTGGTTTAGATAGGTGTTTTTCCAAGAACTTTGAAGGTTTCAAGCACTCCAAAAACATCTTGTAATGGTTTGTTGATTATATCTTAATCCATATATTCAATTTATCATTATGTCTATCCTATGTTTAATTGATTGTGTGTATGCTTGCATGTTCTCCATGTCCGGCTAATTTATTTATGTGTTTGCTTAGGGAATATGAAACTTAATTATTGAATATTGATTGGTTGTTTCTTATCTTAGTTGATTAATGATCTAGTAATGCGATAGGTCATTCGTTGTGTACTTAATGCTTGATTCATCTTTGTGAACCTTAGAATATGATTACCTGAGTAGTTGTAGGCTAAATTATCCAAAGAGTGCCTTAGAGTAAGAGTTTATCATCCCTAGTGGGTTTTGTAGACGAGACCCTTTGGTAAGTTCAAAGAGTTAGGGAGAAACGCATACCCTACAACTTTAGACACACAACGCGATTAAGAATAAGGACGTGACAATTCAACCATCAATAGGAGATAATTAAGGAGTAATAAAACCTAAGTAAACACATCTTTAAACTATCATACGAGCACACACAATAAACATAAACTATCCTTAGCTTAGTTAATTAGATAAGTAGCGTAATCGGTAGAAATACCAACCCCAAATCCAAACCCGAGATTCGCACCTTTCCATTTCATAAAATATAAAAATACAAAAATACTCATCCTCACCTTTAGACTTAAATCGACATGCACTTCAAATTTCAACGACACTATTCCCCAGAGAACGATATCAATACCCGTGGCTTACCCTAATTACTACACTACAACGATTAGGTTCACTACCTAGGGTGTTATAAACTTGCTCGAAGAAAAGGAAGTTCCTTTGACCCCGAACGACGCGTGTAGCGTTATCAAGTTTTACGCGGCTGGGAATAGTTATTGTTTAGGCTTGATTTATATCTCGTTTAGGTCTACTCACAAGATTCCTATCAAGTGAGATTTTTTCTTTTATTAGCTTCCTTGTAGTCTATCCCCTTCTTTGTGTTTGTGTTCAGTAAAACCCTTTTCATTTGTCGCTATGGCAAGTGAAGTTGCATTTGAATCATTAACAATCGAGGAACAATTGAATTTTGCAGATTGGTTTAGTTTTCTCGATGAGTGTGTAAATACTCATCATTTTGTACAATATAAACCGCAAAATCATCTCGAAAATACTCGAAACACATCAAATGATCAAAATATCACAAATCGTTGTTTTATGTGTTTTAAATGCAAAATATCAAAATCGGATGAAAAACATATCAAATTTGCAAAATTGCGTTTCACCCCCAAGTTTCAAAAGTTGTCAAAAACAGTCCCCGAGCACATAATTTCAAAGAAAAGTCACCAAAGGTCCTTTTAAAATCATAAGTTGTCAAATTAAGTCCTTTGGTGAAAAATATAAAAGTTTGAGAAAATGGCAAGTTTAGTCCTTCAACTTTGAAAATTGCGAAATGGCCCTCGAAAATTGCAAAATGGCAAGATTGGTCCTTATACTTTTGAAGATTGTCACTTTTAACCCTTGGATCAACTTTGATGAAATGGCAGCAATAGTCCTTTGATTTTCAGAACTTACACTTTAGCCCCTTGTCATTTAAATATTTGTGGCCTAGTCATAATACATTTTGAACCCTGCCTTTTACCTTGGACCCCCTGTCACAATTGAATTGTGAACCCCCCTTTGATTATTACCCTTTGGTCAAACCTTGGTCAAAAACCACCCACCCGCCAAAGTCTTCACCATCCAACTGCTTCCTGCAACAAGCTACCCTCCCATCCCCCCTCCTCAATCTTCACTCCACCATGTTCCCCACTCCACAACTAACATCCAAGGTCCATTTAATGCTTCCCTAACCTCTCACTCAACCCCACATGGATAAAAGAAAAAAATGGCGCCAAAATCCCATTTAAACGGTTGTGATTATTTTGAGCCATCCAGTGGCTAGGATTGATGGGAAACATTCAGAGGAGAGAGGCAAAGAGATTGGATTATAAAAAGAAAGCAATTGGAGCATAGAAGAGGGTCTACTAGTTTTTTATTTTCTTTCTTATGTCGTTTTTATGTTAATTTTTCAATTCAGTGTAAGACTTGTAAAATCTTGTTAAATTGTATCAATTTAAAGTGTTTAAGAGTATTGAGACTTAATTCAAGCACAAATTTCAGTTTATGTTTACAAATGCAAGTTTCTAGCTCACTGTTTCAATTTGCAATTTCAAAAACTTAAATACAAGTGTTTAGAAGTTTATTTTAAAGCTCATATAAGCTTGTATAAGCTTATTACAGCTTTTGACAAGCTCACATTCAAGTTTCCATTCATTTTGATTATTGGTCAACAGAAGTCAAACAGGGTCAAAAATGATGTTGGAAATGGTCATTGGGTGAAGCATACATGGAATGGGGTTGTTACTGAGTTATTGGGTTGATTTTGGATAGATTAGTGGTACCTTGATTCATGGATTCAAGCCATAGCTGCTAGGACCCTAGTAAGTGAATTTTGAGCTTTGCATTACCTTCAATTATAGTTAAATCTGGTTCAAACCTGCTCAATAAGCTGTAATTAGGTTATATAAATGTAGTTTGATCATTGATTCAAGTTTGAGAAGTGTTTGTCTCTTTTAATCTTCACAACAGTCAATTATAGGGGTGTTTGGTTCTGCTGAATAATCTGTCTCATAGGCTTAATCAGTGAGAAACTCTGGTTGTTTGTTGCTTGAGTAGTTCATTTGTGCTCATATTAATCCTAGTTTAGGTCTGCAAAACCATAAAAGTCAAAAATCATCTAAATCCATCTCTACGGATCATCGTTGGAATTTTAGGACTAAGATATCATTGTTTTATGTTTAGAAGTGTTAAACCTGCTCGCTTTGTACTTATTACATCATTTAACATCAATCTCAAAGTGAAAAAAATGGAATCAAAGTTCATCTAAGTCAAAGTTTCTCAATTTCTTCAAAAGTCAAAATAGCAAAAACCTGCTTGGGCTCGGTTGGAAGGATTTTTATGATCTCATCTTTGGGTCTTAACAAGTGAGACTTGGCATTCTTAAAAGTTCAACTGGTACCCTTACTTATCTCATTTTTGTGGATTTTGTCATTTTTCTATAAGCTTCAAACAAGCTCCTCTTTTGGACCCAAGGTTCTCGCCCATCGAACTCAAGATACATCGAGCTTTTCTCGCTTATCGCGACTTGTGCACAAGGCTCATAAGAGATTCTCATGGTCTCAATTTTGGTTTAGATACTCTCAACCAGGTCTTTTCCAAGTTCCAATTAGTATTTTTCACATTGAGCTTATTTTGAAGCTTGGCATCGCCTAAAGTAGACACCTCGAACTGCTTAGCTTATTAATTCATTTCATCAAATCGATCAAGCTTGCAATCCTGTGGTTAGAACTTGTTGATTCTTGTTGTACTTGGTAAATTTTAGCTTATTATAGCTTCTTTATCAGTTTGGTAGCCTTTGATTTCATTAGCTTATCAAAGTGCTTATTTCAATAAGCACTTGGTCATCGCTTCATTTTCTTGCAAATAAGCATCTGTTTTTCCATTTTCTTATATTCCTAATATTGTTTTAGACTTTTCCTGAAATTTTCAGATTTTTCTAAGCTTGTTTGCTATTTTCTTAATTTAAATCACTTTTAGCACTTTTTAAATAGCATTTAATACAAAAAATTAAGAAAAGGTTCAAAAAATAATTTTTCATTGTTATTAAGTTAAGATAAATATAAAAGCCAAAAAGTATTTTTCCCAATTTTTCTTAGTTAAATTTGTATTTTTAAATAATTTAATTAGTTTTTAATAGTTTAAAATTCCTAGAAAATAGAAAATAATCGTAAAAATATAAAATAGTTTTGAAAATTCTATTTTGATATTTTAGACTTTTCCATTTCATAATTTTATTTTTCTAGCTTTATTTCCTAATTTCTTGTATTTTAAGTAATTATTAAATAGTTAAAATAGTTTTAATTAATAATAATTAGATAATTAGTTATAAAAATAATTTTCTTTTTCTAAATATTTTCTTTTATCTTTAGGTTTGTAAAAATATCATTTTCATATTTTTAGGGTTAATATTGTATAAGTTTCACTTTTTATTTTGTCGTCGTCATAGATTTTAATTTCGCTTTTATAAAACATAAAACAAAACATCATTCTAATTATAGTGATAGCGCTTATTTAATAGATTTTATCTTTTAATTTCCTTTAATTTGCATTTGCCGCTTTTTATTTGTTGGCTTTTTCCTTAGTTATAATAATTCACAAATCCTTTCCTGCTCAAATTCCTCGATCACTAAACGCTTGATAATCCATTGCACAACTCGCCGGGACATAATGACCGGGAAACACTATACTCCTCGATCTTCATTGAGTTCGTGTTCAAACTGCTTTTAAGGTTCTTACGGTCCGCCATTCACAAGTGGTGGGCAGCTTGTGAAAACCTGACGGTTTTGCACGCATCAAATTTTTGGCGCCGCTTCGGGAGTCAGTACTAATTGTCTTCCGCCTAGCATTAGTTGTTTGAATACTCACCATTTGTTCATATCATCCATCTATCTATCTATATATATCCATATTTTTCTTAAAAATCCAAAACCCAAAACATCCAAAACGTATAAAACACAAAATATTTTCTTTGTTTATATATATGTATCAAATAATAAAAATACAAAAGATTCGCTTTTCTTTAATAATAACAACTTAAAAGATTACCACCAAAACCAAGGTAGTGCACTACCTAACTGGGGTGCACCATAATAAGTTCCCAACTAAAGATTTAAAACTTGCCTTTGTGTCCTTGTGATTGGTGTACCTTTTTCAAAGAAGCCATTCATATTGTGATTATTGGTTAAGTTCATCGTTGTTTTGCCTCGATCTTGTGTTAATTGATTTTGTTGTGATATTGACGCTTCGTAACCGTAAAACCCATAAATATTCTCCTCACCCCATTTTTATAAAACGCCTTCATAATTCTCATTCTCATCCGAAGATTTTCATAATTCCCATTTCTCTCCTTAACTCGAGTTTCCTTAGAGTTAACTCTAGTGTATGCGCACTCGCTCTTCTAGATCCGTGAGCCCATTTCGTGAGCTTGTCAAGATTCCAAGAAGGCGTGTTCAGACTTCTCGCTTCCATCACCGGATCCGAGATCCGGACCGTCCGCACTACTCCTGCTATCATGGCGGATGAAATTCTATGCGTGAGCTTCTCCAGCACCCATCGACGGTATGGAGATGTTATCGTTGTACCACCATCGTGGTGAAAATTTTGAACTCAAGACCGGTTATCGAATCTTGTAACCTCAAATCGCTTCTACGGTTTGAGCGGATGATCCTCATGCTCATATTCGATGGTTTAACAAGATTGCATCTACCATCAAGTATAAGAATGTCCCTACCGATGTCAAGTGTTTCTTCCGCTCCCATTTTCTCTCGAGGGACAAGCCCGGATTTGGCTTGAAAACAACCTCCTCGGTCTATTGAGACATGGGAAGATCCGTGAAGAAATTTGTGAATGAATTTATCCACCTTCCAAGACCACGAGTCTTAAAATGAAATCATCAAGTTCACTCGTAAGTTTGATGAATCCTTCAAGGAATCGTGGATCGCTTCAAGGAATTGCTTCGCAAGTGTCCTCACCACGGTTTCTCCGAGTTGATGCAACTCGATACTTTCTACAATGGAGTGAGTCAACTGATCAAGATTCTCTCAATTCCTCCGCGGGAGGAAATTTCCTAAGCAAACTCGCAAAGAAGCTTTAGCAATAATCGAAAACAAGTCTAAAGTCCGTGACCGCACGAAGCAAGCATGTTGTTTCCCAAGTCGTTGGTCCTTCTTCTTCTTCATCGCTCGTGAGTCAATCTAGCACCGATGCTAAGATTGATAAACTCACGGAAGCTATCCAAGCTTTGGTTCTCCCAACCGTAAGAAAGTCTTTTTCCACAAACTTCACCTCCGGTGAAGTTAAGAAAGTGAAGTTCCAGTACTGTGGTGGCCCCATGCTTACTATAATCAGATGGCCACCGACTTTAACCCTTTGAAGCCAATGCCGTAGGCGGATGTCTAATCATGAGGCAATCAATATCGTGTTCTCAGAGACCCGAACCACCGCCCTAACCACTACTCGACCTCCGGTTTAATCAAAACCAAAACCGTAATCGTAATCAAAACAGACTAAATCAAGGTTTTCAAAACCAAGGTCATTTCAATCCAAATAACGGTTTTCAGAATCATAATCAAAATTTCCAACATCAAGGAAATTTCAATAGAAACCTGTGTCGTGGAAATTTCAACCTGTGGTATTTTCATGCAAACAATCAAGGAAATTTTCGTAATCAAGGCCCTAATCCTAACAATAGAGGCCGAATTTTCCTGCAACTCAAGCCATTGTTCCAACTGGGCCATCATCCGATGAGTCGTTGAAACAATTCATGAAATCCCAAGAGGAAATGAATCGTTGTTGGTCACCAAATTTCCGACATCAAGAAGTCTTTAAATGATCAACCCTGCCTCGTGTACTTTACCTAGCAACACGATCGCTAATCCGAGGGGCGATGCAAAGGCGATCACAACCCGTAGTGGTGCTTCTTATGATGGACCCGCTATTCCTACTACCTCTTCTTCTTCTCTCCGAAGGTAGGGAAAGCGAACTGAGGCGACGAAGGACAAGGAACTTCCTCGCTAATAACGGGAGTACCAAGATCGCCCATCCTCGTGTTGTCCCCAACCCAAAACCAACCCCAGAGTTGTTTTGAACCTCCGGTGGTTGACCCTAAATCCAAAACTTCTATTCCTTATCCTCACGCTTACATGAGCAAAGCTCCGCGAGAAAGCTAGTCATCAAATGGAAAATTCTTTCAAATTTTCCAAGAACTTCACTTTGACATAAGCTCATGATGCCATCATGTTAATGCCCAAGTTTGCATCTACTCAAACACATGTTGAGAAACAAAGAAAAGCTATTTGAAATGGCTAAGACCCTTTGAATGAGAATTTCTCATGTTTTGTTAAAGAAGCTTCCCGAGAAGCTAGGAGATCCCGGAAAATTTCTTCTTCCTTGTGTTTTCCCCGGATCATTGAATGCTTTGCCCTTGCCGATCTTGGTGCAAGCATCAACTGATGTCGTATTCAAGATGGAAGAAACTGCTCTTCCGAACTTATTCCTACCGCATGACTCTTGAGCTTGCATCGTTTCTATCTCAAGGTCCTCTTGGCATCGCCGAGGATGTATTCGTGAAAGTAGGAAAGTTCCATTTCCACCGATTTTGTGGTTGTTGATTTCGATGTCGATCATCGGGTTCCTCTCATTGTTGGTCGAGGATTCTCGAGAACGGCCGTGCTCTTATCGATGTATTTGAGCAGAAATCACTGCGTGCTGGTAACGAAGTCATTACTTTTAACCTCGATCAAACTTCGAGGTACCCTCAAATTATGATATCGAATCGCTTAATCGAGTCGATTTAATTGATATTGCTTCGTGAGGAGTACTCAAGAGTTTCTTGGTTATCTTCATAATTCGCGAGTGAGAATTCGATTCCACCACATCTTCTCACCTATCATTGCCGACTCTTCCCTCTCTCACCCGCTTTGGGAGGTGACTTCCTTCCGAAGAGATCGATGAATTCGGGTTATCGATGAATCAATTCCGCTTTGAATTGATGGTGTTTATGATTCGAGGGGATATTCTCTATCTTGAGCAATTGCTTAATGAAGATCCATTACCTTCACTCCCTCCAAAAGAAATCACGATTGAGGAAATCAAATCAAGATAAACTTCTACTAATGAATTTCCGAGGTTGAACTTAAAGACCTACCTCCTCATCTCGAGTATGCATTCCTGGAGGGTGATGATAAATTACCCGTCATAATCGCTAAAGACTTGAATGAGGAGGAGAAAATCGCCTCATAAAGGTCTTGAAGTCACAAAGCAAGCAATTGCTTGGAAACTCTCCGACATTAAGGTATCAACCCCGAAGTTTTGTACCCACAAAATCTTAATGGAGGATGACTTCAAACCGCCAGAGTCAACATCGTAGAAGGTGAATCCTAAGATTCACGAGGTTATCAAACAAGAGGTTCTCAAACTTCGATGCCGGTTTGATTTACCCGATCTCCGATAGTCCTCGGGTTAGCCCCATTCATTATGCTCCTAAAAGGGTGGCATTATCATTGTCACGAATGAAGAAACGAGTTAATTCCAACTCGATTGGTTACGGATGGCGTGTGTTTATTGACTATCGTAAGTTAAACGAAGCCACCCGTAAAGACCATTTTCCTCACCCTTCATGGACCGATGCTTGAGAGATTAGCGTGAAACGAGTACTATTGTTTCCTTGATGGTTTCTCGTTACTTTAGATTCCCATTGATCCGCTGGATCAAGAAAAGACCACATTCACCGCCCATACGGACGCTTTGCCCACTGCACGTATGCCTTTTGGCTTATGCAATGCTCCCGCACGCTCCAAAGATGTATGATGGCAATCTTCCATGACATGATGGGAAACTATGGAGGTGTTTATGGATGACTTCTCGGTCATTGGGGACGATTTACATGTCTCTCCCACTTAGACAAAATGCTTAAAAGGTGTGAAGACACCAATCTCGCCTAAACCGGGAGAAGAGCCACTTTATGGTCAAAGAAGGCATAGTCCTTGGCCATAAGATTTCTAAGAACGGGATTGAGGTTGATAGAGCAAAAGTTGATGTTATTGCTAATTACCTCATCCTACTACCGCCAAAGGTATTAGGAGTTTTCTAGGTCATGCCCGTTCTATCGTAGATTCATTCAAGATTTCTAAAATCGCCGCAATGACCCATCTTCTCGAAAAGATGCTCCTTTTATCTTCTCTCCGAGTGCATCGAAGCTTTTGAAACACTTAAGAAAAGCTACGAAGCACCCATTCTAGTTGCCCCGATCGATTTACCCTTCGAGCTCATGTGCGATGCAAGTGATTTTGCTATCGGTGCGGTCTTGGGGCAACGCAAAACCAAACATTTTCACCAATTCACTACGCGAGCAAAACTATGATCAAGCTCGCACCCATTACACCACTACGAAAAAGAATTATTAGGCGTGGTGTATGCGCTTGAGAAGTTTCGCCATGTCTTATCTTGACCAAATGCGTGGTGTATACGGATCACTCTAAGACTCAAATATCTCTTTGCAAAACAAGATGCAAAGCCGAGATTGCTCGCTGGGTTCTCCTCCTACAAGAATTTGATATCATTATTCGTGATAAAAAGGAGCGGAGAACCGGGTCACGATCATCTTTCCCAATTAGAGAACCTCATCGATGTGTTCGAGAAAAGGAAATAAACGAAACATTTCCTCTCGAAACACTCAATACGGTTTCTTTTCGTGGAGACTCTTCTACCCCATGGTTTGTCGACTTTGCAAATTACCATGCGGTAACTTTGTGGTGAAAGGGATGTCGTCCCAACAGAAAATAAATTCTTTAAAGATGTGAAACATTATTTCGACCACCCCTACTTGTTTAAAATTTGCGCGATCAAGTCATCCGCCATGTGTGTATGGTCGAAGCCATTGACATTCTCAAGGCTTGCCATTCGGACCTACTGGGGACATCATAGCCCCAACTACACCGCCAAGAAGGTGTTTGATTCCGGATTCTATTGGCCCACGATCTACAAAGATGCCCATGAATTCGTCAAAACTCGTGACGCTCGTCAACGCCACTTGAATATCTCACAAAGGAATGAAATGCCACAAAACGCTATTCAAGTGTGTAGATTTTTGACATCCGGGGCATTGACTTTATGGGGCCATTTCCTTCTTCCGTGGTAACAAATACATACTCGTGGTCGTTGACTACTTGTCAAATGGGTTGAAGCAAAGCTTTACCCACCAACGATGCCCGAGTTGTTGTGAAATTCTTGAAATCTCTATTTGCTAGGTTTGGAACTCCACGAGCCATAATCGATGATCGTGGTACGCATTTCGCAATGACCAATTTGAAAGAGTCATGCAGTATGGTGTAACTCACCGCCTATCTATCTGCACCACCCTCAAACAAGGGGCAAGTGGAAGTTTCTAACCGGGGATCAAAGAATTCTTGAGAGGACGGTTGGTGAAAACCGCGCCTCTTGGTCGGATAAGCTAGATGACGACTGGCCTTCCGTGACAAACTTACAAAACACCCATCGTGCACTCCATACAAGGTGGTGTACGGAAGGCATGTCATCCGCCGGTTGAGCTCGAGCACAAGGCATACTTGGGCCTCAAGCATGCTAATTTCGATATTCAGACAACGGGTGATCATCGAAAGTTCAAATGAATGAATTAAATGAACTCCGTGATCAAGCTTACGAGAACTCTTTGATCTATAAACAAAAGACAAAGAAGATTCATGACTCAAAATCAAGAACCGTTTTCAACGCCGGTGATCGAGTCCTTCTTTTCAACTCAAGATTGAAGATTTTCTCGAAAGCTCAAACCTACCGGTCCGGTCCATTTACCATTGCTAAGGTTTATCCTTATGGTACCATTGAGTTATCTCAACCCGATGGTCCTAATTTTAAAGTGAATGGTCATCGAGTGAAGCATTACTTTGGAGAGGACATTCCATCCATGGTTGTCCCTGATTTACAAACTTTCCCCATGAACCAATGAATGCGGGATCGAGTCAAGCTAGCGACTCGGTAATCAAAACATAGAGATGCCATATGGGTTTTCACCCATATTTCGTCTTCTTACCTCTTTTACCACCCTAGTGTGGGGGGTTGCTTGCATGTTGTGTATATAAGAATGTTTAAAAAAAAAAAAAAAAAAAATCTTTCTAAATAATGGCCGTAGTATTTTCCTTTTACGTTTTTTTTCTTGATAATCACGGACTTTGAATATTGAGGGCAATATTCATTTCTAAGTGTGGGGGAATTCTCACTAATTTTATCATGTAATTATACCAATTCCCCGCTTTTGGCCAAAATTTTTTTTGGAGTAAGTGTTTACACTTTCTCATTTAGTTATCATCCGCCATGTCTCAGAAGACAAAAGGATTAGCTAATCCAGAGCAAACGGCTCTTGGTAAAGATTTCTCAAACCGTTTATATGGCTTGCAATTTGCCCAAAATTGTATGGTTCTCAACTCACCATATCCTAAAAAGTGAAGAGTCATAGCCCGCAAGATTATGGCAGGTAAAGGCGTGGAAAACCATAATTGGTAATCACCACCAAAGATAATATTGATAATTTATCTAAGAGTTGGCTAGTCCAGAGCAAACGCTTCGTAAAGACAAATCAAACTGCTGGAAGTCGGTGGTTTGCTCAAAATCACATGGTTATCGATGTACCATGGTTCCTACTTGAACCGAAACATTTGGCTACTCCGTAAGTAATGGCTTTTGTAAAGAGATTAAAATCCATTATGTTTTCTCAAATAATTGCTAGGACTAGCAATATCTCAATGTGGGATTGATGAGTGTGTAAATACTCATCATTTTGTACAATATAAACCGCAAAATCATCTCGAAAATACCTAAACACATCAAATGATCAAAATATCACAAATCGTTGTTTTATGTGTTTTAAATGCAAAATATCAAAATCGATGAAAAACATATCAAATTTGCAAAATTGCAGCTTGATCCCCCAAGTTTCAAAAGTTGTCAAAAAGCAGTCCCCGAGCACATAATTTCAAAAGAAAAGTCACCAAAGGTCCTTTTAAAATCATAAGTTGTCAAATGAAGTCCTTTGGTGAAAAATATAAAAAGTTTGAGAAAATGGCAAGTTTAGTCCTTCAACTTTGAAAATTGGTAGAAATGGCCCCTGGAAAATTGCAAAATGGCAAGATTGGTCCTTATACTTTTGAAGATTGTCACTTTTAACCCTTGGATCAACTTTGATGAAATGGCAGCAATAGTCCTTTGATTTTCAGAACTTACACTTTAGCCCCTTGTCATTTAAATCTTTGTGGCCTAGTCATAATACATTTGAACCCCGCTTTTACTTGGACCCCGTCACAATTGAATTAGAACCCCTTTGATTATTACCTTTGGTCAAACCTTGGTCAAAAACCACCCACCCGCCAAAGTCTTCACCATCCAACTGCTTCCTGCAACAAGCTACCCTCCCATCCCCCCTCCTCAATCTTCACTCCACCATGTTCCCCACTCCACAACTAACATCCAAGGTCCATTTAATGCTTCCCTAACCTCTCACTCAACCCCACATGGATAAAAGAAAAAAATGGCGCCAAAATCCCATTTAAACGGTTGTGATTATTTTGAGCCATCCAGTGGCTAGGATTGATGGGAAACATTCAGAGGAGAGAGGCAAAGAGATTGGATTATAAAAGAAAGCAATTGGAGCATAGAAGAGGTCTACTAGTTTTTATTTTCTTCTTATGTCGTTTTTATGTTAATTTTTCAATTCAATGTAAGACTTGTAAAATCTTGTTAAATTGTATCAATTTAAAGTGTTTAAGAGTATTGAGACTTAATTCAAGCACAAATTTCAGTTTATGTTTACAAATGCAAGTTTCTAGCTCACTGTTTCAATTTGCAATTTCAAAAACTTAAATACAAGTGTTTAGAAGTTTATTTTAAAGCTCATATAAGCTTGTATAAGCTTATTACAGCTTTTGACAAGCTCACATTCAAGTTTCCATTCATTTTGATTATTGGTCAACAGAAGTCAAACAGGGTCAAAAATGATGTTGGAAATGGTCATTGGGTGAAGCATACATGGAATGGGGTTGTTACTGAGTTATTGGGTTGATTTTGGATAGATTAGTGGTACCTTGATTCATGGATTCAAGCCATAGTGGCTAGGACCCTAGTAAGTGAATTTTTGAGCTTCTTTGCATTACCTTCAATTATAGTTAAATCTGGTTCAAACCTGTTCAATAAGCTGTAATTAGGTTATATAAATGTAGTTTGATCATTGATTCAAGTTTGAGAAGTGTTTGTCTCTTTTAATCTTCACAACACTCAATTATAGGGGTGTTTGGTTCTCACGAATAACTGCCCTCATAGGCTTAATCAGTGAGAAACTCTGGTTGTTTGTTGCTTGAGTAGTTCATTTGTGCTCATATTAATCCTAGTTTAGGTCTGCAAAACCATAAAAGTCAAAAATCATCTAAATCTATCTCTACTGATCACTGTTGGAATTTTAGGACTAGCATATCATTGTTTTATGTTTAGAAGTGTTAAACCTTGCCTGCTTTGTACTTATTACATCATTTAACATCAATCTCAGTGAAAAAAAATGGAATCAAAGTTCATCTAAGTCAAAGTTTCTCAATTTCTTCAAAAGTCAAAATAGCAAAAACCCGCTTTGGGCTCGCTTGGAAGGATTTTTATGATCTCATCTGGGTCTTAACAAGTGAGACTTGGCATTCTTAAAAGTTCAACTGGTACCCTTACTTATCTGCATTTTGTGGATTTTGTCATTTTCTATAAGCTTCAAACAAGCTCCTCTTTGGACCTAAGGTGCTGCCCACCGAACTCAAGATACATCGAGCTTTTTCTCGGTTCTTGCGACTTGTGCACAAGGCTCATAAGAGCTTCTCATGGTCTGAATTTTGGTTTAGATAATCTCAACCAGGTCTTTTCCAAGTTCCAATTAGTATTTTTCACATTGAGCTTATTTTGAAGCTTGTGCATCGACTTAAAGTAGGCAATTCGAGACTGTTTTAGCTTATTAATTCATTTCATCAAATCGATCAAGCTTGCAATCCCGTGGTTAGAACTTGTTGATTCTTGTTGTACTTGGTAAATTTTAGCTTATTATAGCTTCTTTATCGCTTTGGTAGCCTTTGGATTTCATTAGCTTATCAAAGTGCTTATTTCAATAAGCACTTGGTCATCGATTCATTTTATTGCAAATAAGCATCTGTTTTCCATTTTTCTTATATTCCTAATATTGTTTTAGACTTTTCCTGAAATTTCAGATTTTTCTAAGCTTGTTTGCTATTTTTCTTAATTTAAATCACTTTTAGCACTTTTTAAATAGCATTTAATACAAAAAATTAAGAAAAGGTTCAAAAAATAATTTTCATTGTTATTAAGTTAAGATAAATATAAAAAGCCAAAAAGTATTTTTCCCAATTTTTCTTAGTTAAATTTGTATTTTTAAATAATTTAATTAGTTTTAATAGTTTAAAATTCCTAGAAAATAGAAAATAATCGTAAAAATATAAAATAGTTTTGAAAATTCTATTTTGATATTTTAGACTTTTCCATTTCATAATTTTATTTTTCTAGCTTTATTTCCTAATTTCTTGTATTTTAAGTAATTATTAAATAGTTAAAATAGTTTTAATTAATAATAATTAGATAATTAGTTATAAAAATAATTTTCTTTTTCTAAATATTTTCTTTTATCTTTAGGTTTGTAAAATATCATTTTCATATTTTTAGGGTTAATATTGTATAAGTTTCACTTTTTATTTTTAGACGTCGCATAGATTTTAATTTCGCTTTATAAAACATAAAACAAAAACATCATTTTAATTATAGTGATAGCGTTTATTTAATAGATTTTATCTTTTAATTTCTTTTAATTTGCATTTAAGCCGTTGTTATTTGTTGGCTTTTTCCTTAGTTATAATAATTCACAAACCTTTCCGCTCAAATTCTCGATCACTAAACGTTTGATAATCCATTGCACAACTCATTTGGGACATAACGACCGGGAAACACTATACTCCTCGGATCTTCATTGAGTTCGTGTTCAAACTGCTTTTAAGGTTCTTACGGTCCGCCATTCACAAGTCAGCGGGCTTGTGTGAGAAACCTCGACGGTTTTGCACGCATCATTTTCATTGTTCGATAAATTTGTGAGTGATCTTAAAGATATCCAAAAGAACAAGGGTGTAAGATTGGATGGATTTGATATATTTTGTGTTTGTGTAGCTTCTATTCAACGATCGTTGTCAAGATCAACTCCTTTAGTGACACCATCTTTAGAATTTTTCTAAAAGCCTCCTATGCATAAACCTTCGCTTGTTACAACTCGAGGAAATGGATAAGAAGGATTTGTCCGACCTTAGGAATCATGATCAAAAGACCTAGTTTTTAAGAACATGAAACCTAAACCCAAACAAGATTGTGAGATGGTTGAAGCTAAAGTACCTAGTTGCATGTGTGGGATAGATTTCAAACATTTAGGAGATCTAGATATAATGGAGAAAAGGTGGAAACTCAAGCCCACAAGCCCTACCATCACTGAGGAACACACATCACTTATAACTTACCCGAAGAAGTAGAAGAGACTATAGAGCCCCAATTGATAGAGAACCTTTGGACCAAACGCCACTAGAGAATGTAGGTTTAGATGCTTGTTGTCGTGACCTCTCTCTTAGTCCTAGGAAGTTCCTAATTTTGATGAACCGAGCCTCAACCAAAAACCTTACCCAATGTTCCGTCTTTAGATGTGAATCTTGGAATTGAATTAGGCCCCAATCCACCCATCAAAATAAATAGTCCGGTAGTTGCTTGATAAAGGTGGTAGATTCTAGGCCATGTAGAGTGGAAGCTAATATAGGAGTAACCCATAACCTTACACACTTATATCACCCATTCATGGTTGATAACAAGAAACACTATGGGTTTAAACCGGGTTTATTAGGTCAAGATGGATCCTTAACTAAGAATCTTTTGAAGTTGATAGAAGATGATCCATTTTAGGAGGAGATTTGATTCACCCGCTACACCAATAGACTTAGGTAAGGTTATAATGAATGGAGCACACCCTTTGAGCATATAAATCACCCATCACCCTCTCCTCACGTAGCAAATTTCCACCCTAAGGGTGTGTATCGATACTATCACCCGCACTTAAACTTAAGTGTAGGAAAACTTCCCTTTATCTGTTAAATAAGGGTAGAGTCGGCTCGTGACTCGAACAAAAACAAGCGCTTCGGGAGGCAACCCATGTGTTTTTCCTTTTTCATTTTTATTTGTGTCATATATCTCTTATTGATTGTTTATTCTCATGTTTAAATTTGTAAAATGCTTTATTTTGTTTTTAACCTCGCCTTAATTGCATATAAAGGTATTTTACATAAGGGATAAGTGTAGGGAGGATTACACACATTTTCAAAAGAAACGTAAACATGAGAATAACAATTAACTAAAAGATATTTATGTTTGTTTGTTCGAGTCAAATGCTTGTATCGAGTCATAATGGATGTTTTGCGAAATTTTCCAGATTCTAAAGATGTAAATTTTCCGAATTTTTCCGTAAAATCGCGACAGCTTCGTTGTGATAACTTTGACGGCCAGATCACAACTCGACGGCCGTGAGGAGTAGAAACTGCTTACTACTTTTTCTTGTTTTCTTTGTTACTTATAAATTTTGGAATTTTCTAGGTCTTAATTTTCTAGAAAATCAGCAAACTTCCATTCCACAAGCATTATATCCTATTTAAGGCGTGGAATTACATCTTGTTGAGATTTTTGTTTGTTCGGTTTGATGCGCTGGGTTGTTTGTTTTCTTCAAGTGCGTGTTTAATTTACCAAGAAGAAGATACATAAGATGAGAAGAAGCTTTTAACGCTAACGCTCTTCTTGGAAAGGATTTAACCACCACTTTACACGGATCCTACCGAGCTAATCGTGGGGAGTATTAGTTTCTTCGCTTTTGATTACCTTCTTTATCATAACTTTGATACTTTCGGGGAACATTGGGGACAATGTTCGCTTTAAGTGTAGGGAGGGAAAATAAACGGAACTTTGAAACTATGCTTATCCTTGATTATTTGCTTTCTCCAATTGTGATTGTGTAATAAACCATGAGAAAATGTAGGTTAGGGTAATTTTGGCACCAAATTTAAAATTTTCATGACATATAGGAGTGGGCCATTAGTCTTAACAAAAGCTGCCTCACGGATATGAAGTTATATGACTAGCACAAAAACCCTTTACCACTTAAATTCCACCAAAATGTGAGGATCGCCTTAGATTAGTAGGAATTAAAGCATTCATCTTCAATGCTTAGAGTGTGAACCGGTAGTATATTAGATTCTAGAACTTGTTTTGTGATGCATTCCAAGATCGCAAGTGAGGCTACACTTGTGTAGTTAGGAATAACTAAATGATAAGAGGCATTAGGATAACCCTTGTTTGATACCAGTAATATAATTACTTCTTCCACATCGGTTGAGTAATTCCCCACACCTTTGCGTTGTACTCATCTTTAGTACACGATACCCCTAGTTAACCCCGTAGCCTATCCTTTTCATGTTCTCGTGATGTTTCGGTTTTCCTAATATCAATGAAAGCATTGTTTACACCCCACCCCAAATATACACCCAAATCGCTTTAGCCTACCCTTATGCACTCACTTTAGTGCAAATGTTTGTTATCACCCTAAACCCTTAGTTCAATTATCTAGTTGCTTGCATAAGTTGCTAAGTCGAGTCATATCCTTTGTATACAGCTTTGGGACGATTGGGATTCATGGGAAAAGTTAAAGTTTATGAAATGACGGAAGGAACGTTAAATTCAAATTCCCTTTGTTTGTAATAATGTACTCCAAGTGTTTTGATCTTTTCAATTCGGGTCAAATTAGTGTTAGAGTAATAAAACTCAAGTGTAGGGATGTGCCTATAAATCCCTATTATTTTGATGTTACCGTAGGATGGTAGAGTAAAGTGTATGAAAAAAAAAAAAAAAAATCGAAAAAAATAAAAGAGAAAAAAAAATAGAGTGATTAAAAAAAAAAAAAAAAAAAAAAAAAAAAAATACTGGGCTACCATCCTACATCTATCCTTTAAATTTATGTTTGTTTATTTCGTTACCTAGAGTTTTAGAGTGTCGAGTCTTGGCTTCGCAACGCCATTCTTCGTATGCATTTAACATAGAGATTTTGACTTGCCACCACTAAATAGCCTATCCCACCAAACCCTTGTTTCCTACCGTAAGCCTAACATTCCAACCCTTTAAAAGACCTCTTTGATAGTCTTTCCTAGGTGCTTACGCCAAAGCGATGGAGGTTTGATCTATTCTCAAGCCTATGGTAATCTATGTACTAGGACCGGTTAATGAGTGTTTACCTTCCATTTCCTATTTGTTATATTTCATATATACACCGAGAGAGATGCGAGTATCCAAACACCCCATGTGAGGTGCTAGTATGTACTCGTGCTTGTTATGACTTTTATGGGCTTATATGTGTTGTGGACCGTTTTAAATCAATGCTTCATGACCCCTAACTTATAAATTAATTGGCTAAAGCACATTTGCTCGAGGACAAGAAAATAACAAGTGTAGGGATATTTGATAAGGTTTTAAAAGGTACCATTTGAGGGTCGTTTAAGCCCTTATTTGATCACTTTGTATCCGTTATTGCTTAATATCGTTCCTTTTCACTTTTTAGGTCTCTTGAAGGCAAAATCTTGGAATGGCACTTATTTGGACGAAAAGGCGTGAATATCTGAAGAAAATGGCCAAAGTCGAATCGAGACACTCAAAGTCAGCCGAAAGTATGCGACGGCGTCCATCGCTATCTGCGACGCCGTCGGAGGATTTTAATGACGATCTGAAGCCAAAACCCTATTTTCAAGTGACGACGCCTGGCTTTAAAAGAGTAGGCCGTCGCTACTGCACGGCCTAGATTTGATCCAGACGACGCCATAGATCGAAGGGGACGGCGTCCACAACCATAAGGTGGCGCCCGCCGCAAGTCGATCAAGTCACAACATGCGCTTGGAAGTAGCCGACATTGCTTTAGCCATAACTTTTGCATACGAACTCGGTTTAGGTGATTCAAAGCCCACGCGACCGAACAAGAAAATCTACGATCGGTGAAAAAAGTCATCGCGACGCCGTCACTCTTTAGGTGTGACGCGTCACCCTTGCTTAACGTAAAGTCCGCCTATAAATAGAACATTATAACTTCACTTTTTGTAGGCTCTAAACCCTAACTCCGATTCCGTGGTTTAGATAGGTGTTTTCCAAGAACTTTGAAGGTTTCAAGCACTCCAAAACATCTTGTAATGGTTTGTTGATTATATCTTAATCCATATATTCAATTTATCATTATGTCTATCCTATGTTTAATTGATTGTGTGTATGCTTGCATGTTCTCCATGTCCGTCTAATTTATTTGTGTGTTTGCTTAGGAATATGAAACTTAATTATTGAATATTGATTGGTTGTTTCTTATCTTAGTTGATTAATGATCTAGTAATGCGATAGGTCATTCGTTGTGTACTTAATGCTTGATTCATCTTTGTGAACCTTAGAATATGATTACCTGAGTAGTTGTAGGCTAAATTATCCAAAGAGTGCCTTAGAGTAAGAGTTTATCATCCCTAGTGGGTTTTGTAGACGAGACCCTTTGGTAAGTTCTAAGAGTTAGGGAGAAACGCATACCCTACAACTTTAGACACACAACACGATTAAGAATAAGGACGTGACAATTCAACCATCAATAGGAGATAATTAAGGAGTAATAAAACCTAAGTAAACACATCTTTAAACTATCATACGAGCACACAACAATAAACATAAACTATCCTTAGCTTAGTTAATTAGATAAGTAGCGTAATCGGTAGAAATACCAACCCCCAAATCCAAACCCCGAGATTCGCACCTTTCCATTTCATAAAATATAAAATACAAAAATACTCATCCTCACCTTTAGACTTAAATCGACATGCACTTCACCAAACGACACTATTCCCCTGAGAGAGCGATATCAATACCGTGGCTTACCCTAATTACTACACTACAACGATTAGGTTCACTACCTAGGGTGTTATAAAACTTGCTCAAGAAAAGGAAGTTCCTTTGACCCCGAACCATGCGTGTAAGCGTTATCACATTCATATATGTTAAGCAAACCATAAACACAATGAATGAACCTCAAATACACTAAAAATATAGCAAACAAATGCGGTTATTGTGCGTAAAAGTAAACCCTAACATAGTTGGTCTTATCAAACCTAGAATAAGCAAACCCTAACATGTATACTATCTAAATGGCTTTTCGAACAACAATAATGCAAAATAAACAATAAAACCTACAATAATAATAATAATAACAATTAACATCAAATAATCTAAAAATTTAAACCCTAAAAAAATTTAAGAATCAAAGTTACTGTTCAAATCGAAAAAATTCGATTAAAATCAAATACATTAACACAGATGTATGTGTTACTGTGCAAATCGCACATTTTACTTACTTGTCTAGAAGCCATTATCATATAATCGCCTTCCACAAAAAATAAATGTATGTATTCTTGTGCAAATCGCACACACTTTGAATCGACGGATCGGGTCTGAAATAATCTAAACACAAAAACGGTGTTGTGTGATCAAAGTTTCGTGATTTTTTATCTAAGCCATGCACGTATTCCAATGGTTTAGTGTGTGTGTGTGTTTTTTTGTTGATATGGAAACGTTAATGTGGAAAAAAAAAAATAAAATAAAAATGTCGATCACTAAGATATGGAAAATCTTTTGTTGTACATTTTCAAGTTCCCATGTAAAAGTGAGCCCCGGTTGAGCAATCGACGGTTGAGACTGTCGGTTGAGCGTTGATTTTAATAAAAAACAAAATAGGAGATTGCTTTGAGATTTGATATGACACTTAATGGACCAGTAAGAAAGATTGAGAATGACACACGTCATAATATGAATGGAGTCGAAATGGGTTGAGCGTGGCTAAATGGGAAAGAGATGAGAAAAGTGTCTGAAAATGGACCAACCTGAAAATTGTCTCTTTTGGTAATTTTCTTTTAATAAATGGGTTGTGTTTGGGTTGAGTAAGATTAAATGCGTCAACCCAGAACTCTTTAAGTATATTAGCCACTAAAATTAAAGTATATAGGCCACTAAAGTTAAATAATGTAACTTGGATTTTATGTTGGATTTACTTTGTTATCTACTTAATATATGAGTTAATTATCGCATAGTTATTCGGATATCATTGAAATTGTCGCGATAATATTGTATATTATTTTTATCATTTTTGATCCTTACATCATTTTGCATTTCAAACCGCTTAAATAGACAAATCATTAACTTTATTCACCGCTTGACCTATATAATTAAAACAGTTAAACAAGTCACAAATAGGTTCTGGCGACATGCAGGCTCACAGGGTTGAGTTTATCGACACGATTAATAAATTGGTCGTGTTTTGGTAGAGGTTATAATACACGTCAACCCGCGAACCCAAATAAGCCACCCAAACACAACTTGATTGTCACCCCTAAATAAAACCCTTTTGCTCCTAAGTAGGTAATTAAGACCTTAGCTACTTAATTTAGTAAATACCACCTTAGTCTAACCGTAAGATCGGTGGAGTTCCAATAAGAAAAATTCTAAGTTCCGATCCAATAAAGCCCAAAATCTTTTTAGCCAAATGACGTGGCTAGAAACAAATTATCTGAAGTAGGTGATTTACTTGTCAAGTCACTGAAGTGACTCTCGTGGAATATTCTACTTACATAAAAACGGAAACAAATTATAGTAACGAACTTCAAAACTTAAAATACTAACGAATGTCGATCACTACTGTTTTAGGTGAACCAGACGTGTGCTTGGGCCATGATCTTATAGGTTTCCGTCCTGGGCTAGAGAGTGTGCTAATTCGGATATCCCGGTTTTACCTGTATGCTTCTATTAGTTAAACATTTGAATACTATTTTAGAACTTTAATTATCGTATGCCTAGACTGTACACACATGCTTTTTAACTGGTACTTATATACGATATGTATATGTGCTTATAATGAGTTGAGAATGGTATCAAAGTTTAGATTATGTGGCATAACAGATGTTGATTCACCGTGTTTTTAGCGCACTTCAAGCTGCGGGGACACGTAAGATTATCGAACGCTCGGTAAGTGTGTTCTTATTAGATATGTTTAGTATTTTAAGCGTGAAGAATATAATTAAGCGGTCATGAATTTACCAAAAAGTATGTTATCGTTTTGTCACGCGTTGCTTTTATATAGAGCTTCTTAATCGTTATTTAACAACCGTTAAGTAACTGCGGTTAAGAGGGATCATTTGTGTAACGAACGTCTAACATGAAAGACCACTTATGTAAAAAAAATTACATCGTTAGTCCCTAGAGGACCTATTTTGCAATGCAAGTTAAACCTCAGGGACTCATGTCGCATTTTCGTTTTTTTTAAAAGTATTTAAAAATAATAATAATAATAAAAAATAAATTAAAAATTAACGACCGTTAGTAGATAACGGTTGTTAACTAACGACCTCTTACATCGTTAGTCCTAGAGGACCTATTTTGCAACGAAAGTTAAACCTCGGGGACTCTTGTCGCATTTTCGCTTTTCTAAAAAGTATTTTAAAAATAACGACAAGATGATAACGATGCGTTAACTAACGACCGATTGGTTAGTGACATTTCACTGCTCATTCAACTTCATTGGGTGTGGCGCAAAGCAGACAAAAGAACCCGCCACTAGCAACATTCGTAAATGTACTTATAAGTAATATACTTATTTGCGATAGACGCCACACGTTAATGGGTTGAAATTGTTATAGAATTAATCAAGTATTGTAATGAAATACTTCTTTTGTTTTGAGGGTTTTGCAAACAACAACCTTTATGGTTGTGGTTAAGAGAAGGTTTTTCTTACAATTTAATATAATAAACTATTTCAACTAATCAAAATTATGGGTTACTTATGCATCCACCTTTAACATTGTACTACCTCCGTTTAAATTTTATGTCAACTTTGATTTTTCAATCAAACTTTATATATATATATATATATATATATATATATATATATATATATATATATATATATATATATATATATATATATATATATATATATATATATATAGGGAGGTTAATGTGAGATCAAGCTTAAAGTTGTAAAAATAAGATCAAATCTAAAAACCACTAAAACATTTATAAATAACAATTTTAGCAATCATACACAAAAAAATTATATTTTAATACAAATTAACATTTTAGCAACTAATAACCAAATGATACATGAGTTTGGATTAGTGATACACCGATACACATTACATTAATAAATATTCCAAACCGACACACACAAAAACCCGATACACATTAAACTTCTAATCAAAGTGTATCACCTAGGTTTCGAAATTTTAAAAGAAATCTATCGAAACTTTAACAATTTTAGTTGTAGTAAATAAAAGAATTATTTTTATTGTAAGGAGAGTATCTCTTGTCAAATTTTAGTTCGATCTCATTTTAACAACTTTAAGTATGATCTTATTTGATCTAGATTCTATATATATATATATATATATATATATATATATATATATATATATATATATATATATATATATATATATATATATATATATATATATATATATATATACATTATATATAAGAGAGGCACGCCACATAAACGCCACTCAAGATCCCATAATGCCACGTCATATTTCCATGTCATCATTTATGCCACGTAAGCAATCCTTTTCCATTCAGAAAATCCGGCTTTAATTTTCTCAAAAAATGATGAAGCAAGATTCGAACATGGATCTATGAGTAACACTGCATATACTTTTACCACTGCACCAACACAATTATTGGGATTTAATTTGCAGCTTATTATTGATAAAGCTATGTAATTAAATAACCCTTAAAATAAAACCCAGTCCATTCATACGAAGTATTTTTTCCCAAACCCTAATATCTAGTCCAATTCATACGGAGTATTTTTTTCCCAAAACCCTAATGTCACTCATTCATCTCATTATCACATACACAATGTTTTCTTCTTCTTACTTTGATGTGCGTGTTGTTATCCGTGCGCTGATGTGGAACTCGGCGGTCTATGAAGTTATCAAATCTTTGGTTATACATTGAGTTACATTCTTATTTATTTTATAAACATCTTTTTTTATATGCTTTGCAGGTTATTCATAATAATGTTTTCTCAAAACCCTAATAAAAATCATCAACCAACCATGGCGGTTGAGGTATATATGATGTCTTCTTTGTTAGCCGAGGGAAAGTATGAATCATTAGAGAAGTATGAATCATTAGAAAGTATGAATCATTGCGATATAAATTTTGATTTGGTACAGGCTGAAGCGGTGGTTAGAGAGTCATTAGTTGGCATGGTACCTTCAAAATTTGTTCATGAAATTTCAACAACCCATTTTCTACAGGTAGTTATTTCTTTCTTGGTACTACAATGATAATATTATATGTTTAGATGAGGGGTTGAGATGTTTGAAACTGGAAGAATAGTTAGATCATGTGTCGATACATGTGAAGCACAACTCGCTTAATCCATCAAGTATGGTTGAACAGACTTAAGTTGGATACAACACACATCATAAACGCGTTGTGGGTTTTCTTTAAGGAACTTTGTAGGCATGTGCATTGCATCGTTACAAAGATAGAAAGGGAATCTAAACTCCTACTCCATAATTTCACCAAAGAACTTAGTTCATTCAGGTACATTCAAATAGATACCATTTATATGATGTTATGAGTCAAGGAATATTCTGTAAACATTCTCTTATAACCTCCATAACATGTTACTTGTGTGAATGTTATCCTAGTTTGAATAGTAGGATCTTTGCTTTGTGTGATCTCGCACTAAGCGGGTTATTGTTTTGCAGGTTGGGATTGAGTTTATTGTTCTATGATGACATTTTGATCTTAGCGGTTTATACGGATGTCTTAAAAGCTCTTTGATAAGGTAATAAACCAGTCGAAAACATGTTAGGCTGCTTGGTAATGTGTATCAACGATTATTTGATTTGATCAAGTCTACAAACATGGGATTTCTACCCCAAACATTGCAATAACAATGTGGAAATCGCTTGGTCAAATTTTGTACTCAAGATCTGTAAGGTGAATTCATTATTAATCAAACTCAATTCATGTAATTTGTGTGCATCAAGGCTCATAATCTTATTGTTTGTTGGTGTTTGTGACTTGGGGTTACCAAAACAATGTTTTCTGAGAATAAACTAATCTGCTTTAGATAAAATTGTTGTTCATTTGATGTGTGTAATTAATCAGTGATTGACTGCATTATATTTGATTTCTGCAGGTGCTTATTGGTTATATTAGAAGCATATAAAATATCCAAGTCTTCGTTAACTATTGGTCGCATATAGAACTCTCAATCCATAGTTTCATGCGGGCTGGGAACGAGCTCACCGCCAAACAAATTCAAACCTACTACAACCCAAGAAACACCTCAACCGCTCCTCATATCATGATTGGCAAAGCTCTATGCACATACCAAATATATACTTATATAGTATAATAATAACTTACGACTTTCATACTCAGGCTTATTATGGTTCTCGAGTCGCCCACCTTTATTTGCCTCAATTGTTGCTTCGCCACCACCTCATCCATATATGGGAGGTTACGTGTGAGCATCTCAACTTACATTTAAATAATTGGAATTTGAGATGCATGGTATGTAATCTATTTTATTTAAATTATTTCAAGATCCAATGATGCCACCTTATGGGACGCCAGCCCATACCCCGCTATGTATCCACCGGCAAGGGTGTATGGTCATCCTACTATGCCTATGGTTAGCGAATTCGCCTTCATGAATTCGATTTTACGCTTTTATCTTGTATCATATTCTCATTCTCTTATTATTATCGGACTCCGTGGCAACGTACCCAAACACGTAAATGGAAGCAAAGGCCCCAAATGGGAAGGACAGGTCAACAAAAAGTCAAAGGGTGCTTCGAAATTCCAATGGACGATTATTTAACCTAATGACTTGCACTATTCTTCACTCTAATTATCGGTATTGGCTTATGTATCTTTTAGGTGAGAAAGTACATAAAACTACCCATTATGTAGCATAGCAAATGGTGGTCATTTTTTATTGTTAAATTATATATCAACATGTGAGGATATCATGCCTAATCATTATGTATCGTTAAAAATGTAGAAAGACTAAGTGGAAGAACTTGGAATCTGAAACTGCCACCATTGAGAGTATCAGAAATCTTCAATCAGAGATACATTGGAATTAAGAGAAAATAGATACCCAGCGAAAGTAGATTGTAAAGCATGAAGAGCATGTAGATTCATTGGAGAAACAATTGAGTCAGCTTCATAGCTCACTTCATGAAAATAGATACTCAGAGGTTTTCTTTTCAACGTGTTGTTCAGTGTGACTTGAAACCTCACATGATGGTCATATTAAAGGTATGTGCTTGAAACATGTTGCTTAAGTTATTAGCTACCTCTTATAGCTTATCTTATATATTTAGACCATTTACCTTTCTCATTGTTTATGAGTCACTCTAATAGCAACTCTTACATGGTTTGTAGTTGACCTGATTTTGGCCTATCAAAGGTTGGTCGATTAACATCTGATGATGATCCGTCGGTCTAGCGACGGTGGGACATCACTAATGGGAAAACATGATGAATCAATCATCTCTATCCGAAAGTCGCAAGAAAGGCGTAAAAAAGATCTGCTATGGGTACACCTGACTAGCTGGCACCAAAGATTATTATGGGAACTGGACATGGTACGTTCTTTGATCATTGGTATTCCTCCTTTCAATGCAGAGCTCAGGACGCCACCAATGTTGACGATGAAGGTGGTTTTGCTCCTAACATTCAGGTTCGTCTCTTCTTTACAAGTAGAATATATGTACACATCAGTAACTATTGGAACCAAAAGCAAACATATATTCATTATAAAAAAACAATAACCGTGTTTCTGTGAGTGCAAGCTTATTAATTTAATAATACTTGGTGTGCAACTGAAACTCAAAGCTGAAGAATACAATCAGCCGAACCTTGTCAGACTCTTGGGATTTTGCTTGAATGAGAAAGAAGTGTTTTGTGTTTACGAGCACATTCCGGACCCAAGTTTGGATGAAATTCTTTTTGGAGGTAAGTATACATTTTAGTTAAATTGTGTAAAACACACTCGATCTTTAGATTTTCATCTCACCAATTGGATGTTATTAAAATTCGTACTGAACCAACATCTATTGGCATGCTTATATGCCATCCAGTAAAGTCGTTCATAATTACATGGATTTGATAATTACTTTGGTTGATTAACATGGAATTTCATTATTTAAGTGTAAAGATTTAATCTTGATATAAACAAGTTCAAATCTTGATAGATTTTATGGTTCTTAGTACATAATTAACTATTGAATGAAATTGTACCTTTTTTATTTAGAAATAAATTTATGATTGGTTATAATAAATGGAATTATTGTTTGTTAACAGTAGGATTGGATGCAATTTTGCGTTGCTTTTTGTCACACGTATTGTGGGACGGGTGGTGACCTTTTTGGTGCGACGACCAAGGTGAGGCCGTGGGAAGATGGCACTAATTCATTAACTATGGCTACGTGAAAAAGTAAGATTTGGATTCATCTAGATGTTTATCTTTATATTGCCGAAGCACTTTATCGACTACGAATGGCTCACATGGAGGTGACTCTGTAAAAATGTAACATAATTAATATTTATGATGCTAATAGTTACATAGTAATTATTTGTGATCCGAAGGCGCACGAATTGCTGGTGCATCAAGGATCATTGGTGTTGACGGTTTAAACTTGGTAAGTTGTAACACAAATTAAAAGATTTATTAAGTATATGTGTAAGCTAAAAATTAATAATACATATTTTCATTATAACAACAAAGAGATTTGGGTTGACTGAGTTTGTGAATCCAAAAGACTTTACACATAGAATCTCTATTGATTTAGACTCTTTGAGGCTAAGACGCTCACTCAACATGTTTTCGGCCGGTTTAACAATTTCAATACTGTTGTCAACAAATTCTAATTCTTTTGTTACCGCTTCTTATATGCAAAAATATTAGATCACCAGACAATGTGGCTGATGGGAGCATAATAGGTGATCACGAGCTCATCTCTGGAATGTCTTCACAGTCACAAAAATTCGATCTGAGCAAAACATGAATGCACCAGGTAACATATTACGAAATGCCTCTTTTTTGATTTTGAAGGCTGTTCTCCTTAAATCTGCACCTCCAATATCCACGCATCATATTAGAAAAACCCCACAATTATTATTCCATTCATTCTCTAAGCTTAGATTATCTTTTTCCAAGGTTTTAGCGAGATCATCCAAGTAGCACCATCGTATTTAGCCCGGTATGTTGCGATTATCTTTGGTTTATACACACAACTGATTACTATCTAGCTATTCTATCTTGAGTTGACATGAAACTTGTCCTTTTTACATATGTGCAGGGTCATTCTGGGGCAGCAATAGCGTGTGGAGCCCTTCTTATTAGAGGTATCATATTTTAATTGATTCAAGTTTGGCTAAAGATACTGCTTACTTTTCATTTTTCGCATCAAGCCACTGGTGTTATCATACATTCAGATATACATGTTCAAGTACGACAGTGTTCATAGACAATGGAAGAACAATGAACTCAAGGTCAAGGACGAGAAGACCCTTCTCTTTGGTGAGAAGCCTGTCACTGTTTTTGGCATCAGGTAACATCTCTTAGAAATACCTGTTAAAATAATATATCATGTAAAGAAATTTATATAATAATTTCTTTATATTCTATTTAGGAACCCAGATGAGATCGCATGGGGTGCCGCTGGAGCTAACTTTGTTGTCGAGTCTACTTGGGAGATGGGGCCAGTAGTAGGAGCCTTTTCCATTTGTCCGTTCTTTCAGATTACGGAAATCACCTATTCTCAATCACAACAATGAAGGTTGTAACACTTTCGGTAAATGTATCAGATTTGGGCACTTTCGAATGACGAGATATTGGAGTGAGGTAAGCTATTGGAGTCCCTTTGAAAGTGATTCCAGCTTCTCAAATTCTTTTATTTCAAGACACGTAAGAGACTGAGGAAGAAGTTCGGACATTATTCACATGTTCGCCAATTAAATCCAGTTCTGGCCACTAGGGAAGTTGGAAAATTCTGAGGTCCCCACTTTGAGATCGGCTTCTTCAGCCCCTTGAAGAAGACGTTGTAAGAAAGGGTTGTAAGAAAGGGTTGACGCCCAGGAGTAAGGCGAGATCTATGTTTGTGCAGTTTGTGCTTGATCCGTTATGGCAAGTGTATGAAGCGACGTTGGATACAAATGGTGATAAAGGGATCTTGGAAAAGTTGATTAAATCGTTTAATTTGTCTGTTCCTCCTCGTGAATCGCAGAATAAGGATCCAAAATTGTTCTTCAATCTACATGAGTAGGTGGCTTACATTGTCGATGCTATTTTGTCTATGGTGGTTAAACATATGCCCACTGTTATTGCACGTCATTTTGTATTGCATGACTTTTATACCCAAACGAGAAATTTTAGATATTGATGTTGGTAAGTCGATGTGATTGCGGAGGCCGAGCTTGTGAGGAAATCTGTCGAGGCTTGTGATTCCAGAACGGAAGCTCCATGTGCTGCTTTTGTATCTAAAATATTTGCAGTTCCTATCAAAATGTTACCTCAATGGGACATAAATGGTGATACTTTGAACAACTATTATGAAGAAAGTGGATGTGGTGATTATGATGAGTGTTTTTTAGCGTTTGCGAGGGTTTTTAGTGGTGTTCTTCATGCGAGTCAGAAGGTTTTTATGTTATCAGCGTTGTATGATCCACTTAAAACGGTTGAGGTAGTTCAAAAGCATATTTAAGAAGCTGAATTGTATTTGTTGTATTTAATGATGGGTCAAGGATTAAAACCAGTAGCTACTGCTCGTGTCAGTAATATCGTTGCTATTAGAGGTTTATGTCAACATATTTAAAAAAACGCGACTCTTGCATTAACTAGAAACTGTTGGCTGTTTTCAAGTATGACATTTCAAGTTTCACCGACTCTAATAGTGGTTATCGAGCCTTCTAATCATGCTGACATGGCTGCACTTATGAAAGGGTTACACCTTCTTAACCGTGCAGACCCGATTGTTGAGATGAATGTTTCTGCTAAAGGTGAACATGTGCTTGCTGCTGCAGGTGAAGTTCAGTTAGAAAGATGTATTAAGGATTTAAAAGACAGGTTTGCAAAGGTAGATTTGGTAGTATCACCACCTATTGTGTCGTTTAGGTAAACTATTGAAGGTGAGATGCTAAGCCTGTTTGATAGGTTCAAACTTTAACCGGGAGTTCAAATTTATCAATATATGTATCTGGAATTACACTTTCATGAAAAAGAGGTTCTTAAACATTTTGTTTTGGAGCAGAGTGCCTTTCCATGTGTTGACGTGATTAAGCAAATAGAATATATGTACACATGCATCAGTAACCTCGCATGGATCTATGATCATCATGTATATAACATATCTCTCCTTGGTATTTTTAATAGAATTTTAAGGGTCTATATGATTTTGTTTTTGGTTAAAATCATATCTTGCTCTTTCAAAATGGTGCCCGACTGATGATTTAATATTTTACTATATTCGGCCATGGTCATACGGTTTCATGTCGTAAGAGATAACCGATTTAAGCATAACAGGAATAGAGCCATGACTTGTAGGTTGTCCACATTTGACACTCAAGATGTTTCCACCACAATGAACTAAGATATAATACTTTTTATGTGTATGATACTGTCATTATTTTAGAGTCCACAAGATACATAAACAGAATGAGATCATCAAAATTCTGTGTGAAGAAGATTACATCAGTAATAGGCATTAGTCTAAACTAACATGTACTCTCCATCTTCTCAATCGATAGTACGTGTGTTTTGCGAGTCATGGTACGACTTTCTTTCCAACAATCAAATTTTCTTCTTTAATTTGAAAAACCTAATACTTTGGATTGAAACTAATTGTAGTTTTGTTGTTATATAATTTTGTTGTTGTATCGGTTTGAATATCGATTTGAATATATTAACCTTTTATTTAGCTTGGTGAATTTCCTTCAATATATTACTTTTTGTGATTGCAGACATTTTTTAGAGATTCCAGGGTAAGGAGAGACATTGAGGGCCTAAAAAACGATACCAAGTGCGCATTTCTTTTCTTTTTTTTTTGCCATGGATTGCTTTGATTTGGAATGTATAAGTAGCATGATTTAGTAAGTATAATTAACAGATTACTGTCTCCCAGTTTGATGCATTTAAGACTAATAACATAATTGAATTAGCAAATGTATTAGGCATGTGTATTCTGGGTACTTGATGTCAGTATGCTCAAATATTCATGTACGCTTCCGTAACATACTAAAGTCGTAGCAACATGTTAAGCTAGACTCATTTATGATTATTTGACTACCAAGTGTGACTAATACTTAGTCCAAGCTCATTGTAGTTTTGCAGGTAGTAATTTAAAGGGTGTATGATATATTTTGCAATTTTTTATTTTTACGGATTTGCTTGATTAAATTTGATGTGTGTATGGATTTGTTTTGGGTTTTTGTGGTTTAATTTGATCACTTTTGTTGATTTAATGTTTTATTAAGAAGTAAGAAAATTTTATTCAAAAGTATGTATTCAGCAGACAATGCAAAGGCTATTTTAAGATATAATGTGTCCTTAAAGTTTGTTCACTTACCTATTGTCAATGAAAAAAGTGTCCGCATTTAGAAAAATGGTACCGGCCTATCGCGTTTAATTGACAAGATGTTGAATGCTATCTGAAGTTTGAACTTAATGGTCGTACAATTATTTTTCTTAAACTGATGTAAGTCATTGTATGCAAATTGTGCTAAACCTTTTTATCCATTATTAATGACAATAATCATAGTTTCTCCTTATGAACATTCTGAACTTGCTATGAAGTATGTATCAGTATCATGCATGTGGTTGTTGAGTTGCATGGGGGTGTTTGGATATTTGCAACTTGTGGTGTTGGTAACATTAAGAAACTTGATAACCACTAGACCTAACACATTTTTTTTTTAAATTTTGCAACTCCAAAAACTATAAACTCAAAAAAGAAAAAAACTAATTATTTACAGAAAATTCGGCCCAATTCTACAACCCTAAAACACAACACATCATTCAATATTTTTCTCAAAACCTCATTATTATCTTCACACGATATTCAGTCTCATCAACCGGTCATCATGTGATATCCTGCCATCTTTGTCGCCAACAACATCCTCAGTCACCATAATAAGATCTACAACAATCCGTTAAGGTTTAGTATTTTTTTTATTCCAATATGATTTTGTCGTATTGATATGCATGTATTAGTTGATTGAATGATATAGTGATTACGTAAGCAAAAATTGTATATGTTTGTTGGAGTATATGATTTCAACTATATCGATGATGATGCTGAATTTTTTTAATTGTTTTGTATTGTTTTTGTTTAATATCAGTCATTATATCTTCACACGATATTCCAGTAACAAAAACAAAATAATAATAAATGTTAATAATATTATCAAATGTAAAAGATATTCATGATTAATATTTTTTAGAACTAAATGTTAGAAAGTAGTTACCTACTTTTAGGCGTTTTATTGATTGTGGTGACATCAATTATACTTATTAACCATTTAATTTAACTTTTAATAACTTTTAACTATATATTTGTTCTACTAATTCCTAAAAATAAAAACTACAAATCAAAGTACTTACCTGCTTTTAGTCGTTTAATGGATTATGAAAACATCAATTATATATCTTAACCCTTTCATTTAACTTTTAATTACTCTTTAGTATATATTTGATCCACAAAATCATAAAAAAAAACCACAAGTCATACCGTCCATCGGACGAGTTTTGACACTATATATATATATATATATATATATATATATATATATATATATATATATATATATATATATATATATATATAGGGTGAGTTAAAATAAAAAGACAAATATCCGTAAAAAGAATAAAAGATTTTTTTTCAAAAAGTTCACGAAAATTCCCAAAAATCCCACAAGTTCGGGTATGTTGGTGCATAAAACTTTTGTGAAAACATTTTTATAATTTTGAGTTTTGATACGTTTTTTTAATGCACAAAAGCAATTTTGATGCAAAAAAATTTTGATGCACAAAATTTTTAACTTGTTTTAGTTTTATGCAATGTTATTTTGATGAAAAAAGTCAAAAGAAGTTGGTTGCAAAACCAATTTTGATGCACAAAAAAAAGATTTAATCTAAGAACGTATATTTTCATAATTTTTTTTCGAAAAAATATCCACTTTTAGAAAAAGTTTTCACAACTTTTTCATGCACCATCATACCCGATATTGTGGGATTTTTGGGAATTTTTCGTGAACTTTTTTGAAAAAAAAATCTTTTATCTTTTTACGGATATTTGTCTTTTTATTTGATCTTTATCCTATATATATATATATATATATATATATATATATATATATATATATATATATATATATATATATATATATATATTATTTATTATATAACACTTGATGAAAGTTATACCAATGAAAATATATTTAAAATTAATTTCATTTATATATTTTACAACAAGTATTATATAATACAAAAAGATATATTTATGGTTAAAGTTTAATTTAAAAAGTCAAAATGGACATATTTAGGACGGACGGAGTAATAACAATCACTTGCTTAAAACCTTTGTTTTAATTATCTTATATCGGGTATGTTTGGCAAAAATAGATTGTGTTAGTTCTCGTGTTTTTGCTATGTTGGTGCTGGTGCTGATGCTGAAAAAGATTATAAATGAGATTATTTTTATAAGTTAGATAAATAACATTTTATTTTAAGTGATTATAGACAGATTATTTTTTAATTAGCTTATTTTTTTAAAAAATAAGCATAATCTTATTTTCATAAGTTACATAAAGTAACATTTTATTTTAAGAGATTATAGAAAGATTATTTTTTAATTAGCTTATTTTTTAAAAAATAAGTATAACTAGCTGGGTAGCCCGCGCGTTGCCGCGGGAGTACACTTGTTAGATAAATTTTGTAAACTTTTTTTTCAGTAGTGTCGTTGTGTCACGCTTATTTATGTAAAAAATGTTCAAGATTTTTTTTTTTTTTTTTTTTTTTGCGAACATCTTTTTTGGGGGTGTTTTATGTTTGTCGGTGCATGGTGTTTATGTTTTATACTTTTTTTTTCCGCACTGTGTTGATGCATAGAATAATCGTGGTAATGTTTATTTAGATGCAATTTTAGTATATAGACCTGTTAGAACCAAAACGCAACTGCTCATTGTAGCATAAACATATAGAAAAGGCATGAATTAACATAAAATCTTGATTGTTATTGATTAGTATCAAAGTGTAGATGCAATATCTTTGTTTGTAAATATATGAAGGTAAAAAGGTTTGTACTTAGTCGCAATTTAAGTATGTGTCAACATTTATATTCGCATTCGGATTCATTTGAGTTTAAAATTTGTTAACGTTGAGTTTACTTGGATGAAATTATTAGTTCAGAGGTCAAGTTGCAATATATATTAGTTCATATGTATTCGCACGTGAAAAATTACAAAATGTGATGTAATTTTATTAGAGTCGAAATAACATTATATAAATTACAAACAGAAACATGAATCTGGTCGTTGTTCTCAGTTCTATTAAACTCACCAGATATATACCAATAAGACCTCTCTCATAAACAACTCTAACGTATTTGGAGAAACAGTAGGCATGACGTTCATCACCCATATTTGTTTGTATGAACTACAAAGAGAAAACTTCCGAGGCCAACATTCATATCCATGATGTTTCTATATCTAGACGCCAATTAAAGGGTTAATCTTTTGTAAGTATTGACATACTTTTTCCATTTCGTTATCTTGTTGGTAAGATTCAATTTGAACGCGTCAAATTAGTCCCTTGGCTACTCGAGGAGGTATTGTCTTTAGCTTTCTTTGAAACTTCTTCAACTCCACTCATCGCTACTTTTTTTGTAGTGGTAATGTCGAGAAGGAGTTACACATATTTCCATTTGCTTGTACCTACATTATATCGTGAAGTCATGTTTGTAAGAAAATATGCGTAGAAGTTAAAGCATCGATGATATACGCTAATCACTTAATTGCATGAGTTGTTATGATACCGCTTACATTATAAATGTCCCATTCTTTTATAATCAATATAAGTAAATATCAATCCTTACAATAAGGTAAAAAGATGTATACAATGTTCGCACAATCTTTGTAAGACCAAGTCATATCGTTGAAACTGCCTGTGTAGCACCTTCACAAAAGTGCATGAGAGATTAGGAAATGCTATGGTTTGAGGAGGCAAAGAAGTTGGGGAATGCTATTGGACACTTAAACACTAACTTTTTATCTAAAATAGTATAACTTTGGACAGAAAGAGTTTCAAATCATTCAATTGCCTTGTACCTAAAATATGACATGTTTGATCCTTATCGAATCCATCTGTCGCTTTTTAGCGAACCATAAGTTTAATCGAATCCATCATCACATCTGTCCACATTGATAATTCACCAATTTAAAGCTTAAACCAAACACCCCTATTGGGGCAAACTGCTTTGAAACTGATAGGCGGTGTTAAAGATCACTAATACCATCTTCAAACACATACGAATATTCATAATCCCGCATCTAAATCGGCCAAAGTAGACCCCACTTACCCGACACGGTGACAACATCTCCATGCTCAAGGCCCTCTCCGGTTCACCATTTTCATTTCTCCTTAAACCCCTGCATATATAAGCGTAAAAGTGTCAACCATTTGTCCTTAAACCGTGACATTTGCTAATACCCACGATAACGAACACCACGACTCTTATATCCTAAGGACTTATACACACAATCGAGTTGTATGTGTGCATCGAGATACAACTTATATCCCAAGGTGTAAGCCGCCAATGATACCTAAAGTCAAATGAAGAATTTCGTAAAAGACGTAAACAACTTTACGTAAAATAAGTATGCAAAGGTTAAAAAATGTTACAAATCAAACCAACCTTATAGCATGAGTCCGTGTGACAAACTTTTCACTATCACATCCTAAAACTAAAACAAAACAAAACCCAATATCTTCGACGTTCATATATAAAAAGAAAAGCAATACACCAAAAAATCATGAAAGCTACAATGCATCCCATAAATTCACTACATTATTTAACATATAAAACCAAAAACACAAGTTCTATGTAATACAACAAATTAACTATGAGGCTCGATATGGAGCAAATGTGGCCACGTCCGGCATGGTCGCAAACATAATAGGTTGCCCGCCAAGATCCGACGGCCTCGTTTCAACCGATGTCATGGTTACTCATCATTGCCTCTTTAATATTTTTTGTATACTAATTAGTTCACACAAAACATGGACACCAGAATTTTCCCAAACATTTACACAAATACATACATTCAAATCAGATTATGAAAGCGTGGTCAAAGCCAGGCTGAGGCAGATAAGCGACAGAAAAAAGGATATGTCCGACATGGCTGCAAGTGTAGTGACCTGCCACGCCAAGATGCGGATAATCTCAGTTTTAATCCCAGCTGCGGGGACTTCGTTTACTCAAGTTGTGGCAGTATGCCTCACTATGGCCGCCAAGACACCGACATTCGTTAGAAACGTAAACACATGGCTGTAACAATATTAAGTTGGCCCACTAAGATACGACCAAAACACTGGGAAATAGTAATAACTTGCCACGACGAAATTCGACCACAACTTAAGTACATCGTCGCCAACCACCCGACGTGGCTGCAATCACATTCTCGATGTGACTGCCTAGCCAAAATACTGGTGCCGTGAGCCACACATAGTAAACAATAATTTACCATCGGACCAACCTTGGTGCAACCATGAATCAAGCGGAAGCTAAGCGCCAAGGTAGCGGTACCTCGCCGTGTTCGTCAAATAGCGGCAACGGCCGCAACCGCAACACAAACACGATAGAAAACCGACCGATCGACAGTCGCATATGCCATTGATAAGCAGTAGCGGAACAAAGGCGAAACCAAGATAATGCCTTGTTAATTATTTAACCATTAAACCAAACCACAATGATTGAGATATCATCTTTGGTTTCTTTATTCAAGGCTTCAGTAGCTAGTTCCTTGGAAACCTTCTTTGGGTCCCAGATCTTTATCGCTATGTTCACTGCCTCTTGGTTCGTCATAACCTGGATTAAGAAAAGGAAAAAACATAAAGTATTAATCATTGTTCGATTTCAAATTGAACAACATGAGTTGTTTGGATAATCAGTGGCTTGATAAATGGTGACAAAATCAAAGGAATAACAACTAAATGACAAAAACAAAGAACCGTGTTTCCCCTGCAAATAAACCCTTTTTACGCATGCATAATCTCACATAAACCGACCGTCTCATTTCTACCTCCCCATACCCTGCCTAGGCGGGATTGGGTTTGTTGTTGTTGTTGTTGTGATAATCTCACATAAACTGCCATGAGCCATGTACTCATATATCAACAATTCATTCTCACGGTTGGATACAAATCCGGCAATCTCACAATATTCCAGTGGACGGTTTTTTTCCTAACGTTTGTATCTCAAAGATCAAACCCGTGGTTCCTACCTATTAACCGCTTGATAGCTACATTTATACCATTTGCCATTGTTCCTAGGTACACAATCCCAACCCCACCTTTGCTTATAATGTTTTCATCCTTCGAACACTCGAGAACATCCTCCACTCTTAAATCTATCCGAAATGTAGTCGCCCACACTTTTGATCTCTCGCTTTGTTTGTTTCTTATTTTTCCGAAAGTCTATCAACTAACACTTTGTACTACCATCTAGCTCATGATATGCATTCCAAATACATTATATAACTACTATATTTTAATTTTATATTATATAGATATCATTATCCGTCACACAATATCAAGAACACAACATAATTTATAGAAAATACAATACTTTTACAAAGATTTAAATTCCAATTCAACATAACACAACTTTTTCTTTTATTAAAAGAATCACATAACACAATATTAAAAATTAGTGATCTTTAACACATCAAATCAAATAATTATAAAAATTAGGTTTTCTATATAAAAGAAAAAACATTAAAAATTACCAAGTGGGTGTTCGAATTTGAACGAAGTCTTAGCCATATCGATCAAGAAAATTCACAATTACCTGCAAAAACAATAGCAGATCTAAATTAGGGGTTTCGGAATACATCATATTAGAAACTAAAAAGTGATACTCAATATTTGGTTTGATTTAATTGCAAGGAAGTCGTACCAAAATAAACTCTAATTTGGTAGCAATTCATATATAATAGTTATGATAAATAAAATAAAAAAATTAGGGTAACTTGGATTTATGATCCGGATGAAAATCATTTGTGGGATCCGTCAGACTACCCAAAAAAAATTAAAGCAACTATATCTTGATGTGTAGTTTCTTTTATTTAATTAGGCAGTAGAAGCAAGATCTGGGAAATTGGTTTATGAGGATGAAAGGATTGAAAGAAAGGTCTAGATTATAGTAGAAATAAATGCAAAAGGCGGTGTATCTCTTTTAATAGTGTATGTATACATAAGTGTGTATTGTTTAAACGATAGATGCATGAACAGGAAGATTGCAAACACACTTCTACCAATAGAGTGTTGCCAACACATTCTTTTGGTGTCTATGACATGTATACAGCCAATGAAATTTTGACACACCCATTTATACCATGTATTTTTATACCTCCCAACCACAAATAATATATATATATAATATCTTTATAAGTTTATGTGTCAAACATAGCCATCATGTTAAATATTCTTATTTTCAAAAAAAGATCACATGTGATCGAGATAATTAGAAAATTCACAAAGTTGAACAAGTTAACCGTATGTGATTTATTAGAAAAAATAAATTATTCTCAAGTTTTTCAGTGTCTATTACTATATATAACTAATCTTGATAACTGAAATACATGTCTATCTATGTAAATCATTCATCACATGATCTTATTAGATAATCTGTCATAATCAGATCTAGCTATAGATTATATTAGAGTTTGACTTATTAAACTAGTATTGTAACATCAAATTAAATGAAGTAGCAGACAAAATCAGGTTCAATGTTTTATGATCTGGTTGACGGAAACGGGTGAAATCACATGGACTTGGACCCCATACAATTCCTAATTCGATAACCAAACCAACGTGCTCAGCTCTAACTATAACTACATACATAATGTCTTCTTTTCTTTTTTCTCCTTGAGACTTGCATTTATATACATGTATCTTGAATATCCTCTACCTTGGGTGGTAGAGGGTATTTATAGTGTCTTACAACAAACGCCACCTACTGGTCAGTAGATCGTGCATACAGGTGGATAAAGACCGTCCGTCATCCACGGTGTTCTTAACAAACTACTTACTAACATATCTTGACTACTACTACTAGCTTTCTATCGAATACATATACTGGCGTGACCGACTTTTTAACGATCGAATTTTCTAATTCCTAACAATCTCCCCAAGGGAGGTCACCTCAATTTACAATGAATACAAACAGATATTACATTAGATTGTTCTAGGATTCTTGATTAAGTTCTTTGCTCAAGAGTTCGTAGTCTTTGATTCTTCATGTTCCGCATGTTTGGATAATTTCAAGTGGAGGTCTTTAACCGATCCACGTCTTGATGAGTTTTGAGCCAAGATTGAGATCATCAACTAACATAAATCGACTTATCCATTGTGGTGTTGGTATTATGTGATGTTGTGACATTTTGACCGACATGCTCACATTCCGGATCATGATATATTCTCATCGAGTAGCGGAAGCTTTCATCGATTCATGATATTTGCGGAAGATACAGCGTAGCATGGAGTGAAAGTATCGTAGTCGCTGAAGCACTTATCATGATTTCTTTAGAGATGAATGTGTAGTGTGAGCATGCGTTATGGATTGACCGCTTCATCTCGATCACCGCAAACGCCGGGCGTAGCATACAACGCTTAGCAATAAAGTGCACGAAAGTGTCTTTGATCACTTCGTTGAATCGAGGTACACGCCCACGGTTCCCGCTGATCGACAAGCATCGCTCGCGATCGTGTAGAATTTCAAGAATTTCCTTGACAGGGTTTCGCAATGCTCTAGTCGTTCTCAAACCGAACGCCTCAAAGAAGACAACACGGAGTGAGTGAACCAATAATTTGAGATTCACCGATTGATGAAAAGAGATTTGAAAAACAATCATGTACCGCTTTCGATAGAAATTGTTTTTGCAATACAACGAAGGTTTTAATGAAAATCAATTATCAATCATTAACACCTTTTATTTTGAATGTTAGTACACAAATAATGTGCTAAAGAAAAGAGTTTTAAGCACAACGACCGGTTTTCAAAGTTATCCACAATCCATAACTCGAACCAGATTGATTCAAGAGATTGAATCGCCCCATTGTTTCGCTCGGTTGTCACATGGTTGATCTATTGGATAGATCTCACATGCCACCCACCGTAAGCTTGTTTGATGTTGGCTCCGAAGGCTTTCCATCTTCATTGTGAATATGTTTGCATATCACTCGGATGCTCGCAATACCACAAGGATAATGCGAGAACTCATAAGATGTAATCTCTCTTCCACATTGTGTGAAACAGAGTCTTCATTGATGTGGTCCTAATGAGATTTATATGATGATCTCGTGATCTCGTGACTTCTAGGAGAGGTCTCCTTCTTCAATATCAAGAAACTCTAAGAGAGTCGATAGATTATGTAGGTTCCCGTGAGAATGAAACAAGCCCTTTAAGAGGAACTTGAGTAGCTTGGGAAGTTTAGTGCGGTCGTCACGGGTCCATGACGTCTTGTCTTCAATACCGCTGTTACCTTAGTAAACACTAGTAGCATATGTATTGAACCCGTTTACGCCCTAAGGTTGAATAAGTGGAGGCTATTTCTTTTCACCCTTTTCACATTCAATTCTTTTTCATTCTTCAACCCCTTCAGTGCTTACCGAGACTTCATAACTAGAACCTTGTTGGGTTTATTCCAGTACTAGCTCAGTCTTAGTCCGCACTCTTCCCATATCTCACTTTTCTCCTTTTTTTCATCATACCTAAAGACTTCTACACTATCTAGTGGATTGTCCCTGGGTAGATCCCTCCGGTTCTGGCGGATCATGGGAACAAATACCTAACCTTATCATCCTTATACCACCATACATAAAGTAAATTTGGTCGGTCACCAATTGAAAACCATTTGAAAATCAATCCAGATACTTGTGATATATTATCAAAGCATTTTGTACCGAATCATTTTTGATATTTTAGAAACAATTTCCCCAACATGTGCATCATGTATTTGAAATCGTTTTAGCACACGGAGGCAAGAGGAAGATTTAACTTCTTTGATTACCATTTTCTAAAGATATCAACATCACTTCCCGATTAAATCAAGTAGATAAAGCATATTAGGGA